>CANSGD010000052.1:1200000-1731850 GCA_947645195.1 Patellifolia procumbens
TTTAAAACCTCAAAAATTATTTCTTTCATAGTTAAAACTCACTTTAATTAATAAATAATAAATCTGAAATTTTAATTTATATTCACAATAAATAAAAATCAGATTTTTAATAATTCTAATAATAAACTTTGCAACTTTATTTATAAAACATATATTAAACTCATAAAAATCATAACTTTAACATTAATACTTTATTAAACATTAAATAGAGGATAAAGGTTAAGAAATAACCAAAGAAACCACGAAAAAGCGGAAAAACGGAAGAAGGAAAGCACGCGAGAGGAGGCGCGTGTGCAGCTGGCAACGCGTGGTAGTCACGCGTTGCGTGGTTGCTGCTGCTGCGGACGAGAGGAGGGGAGAGGTGCGGTGGTGTTTCTGCTGCCGCACGTACGAAAAGAAAAGGAGGGGCGAGTGGTGTGGCCTCGCCGGAAGAGTGAACGAAAAAGGGGTGTTTTTGGGGTGGTCTGGCGCATGCACGGAAATCGAGGAGAAAGAGAGTGAGGGAGAGGCGCCGATTTTGAGAGAGAGAGAAAATAAAGTGTGCAAACTTGGGGTTTGGGGGGTATTTATAGGGTTGCCTAAATCCTAGGGTGAATAGGTTTAGGCTTGGGTTAGGGCTCAAGTTGAACATCAAACTTTAATTAAAAGCTTTGGGCTCCTCAACCTAATATTAAAATCGTTTTAAACACAACACAAAACTTTCAATAATATTTTCAATACTTAAAATCCAACCCACTAAATAATAATGATTGTTTGAAATGTTTAAACAATCATTTGACTTTGAAAATAGTCAACACTTAAATAATTAAATGAAATAAATATGAAAATGATTTTAAATATAATTTAAATATATTTATAAAATTCATAAAATTATGGGAGATTACAAAATAGGTGCTATTGTATTGTAAAAGGCAACATGCTCCCATAAACTATATGCAACGATAGTCATTAAGGATTAGGAGAGGGATGTGAAGGGCCGCCCGATCGGGTCTGGGAACATTATTTTAGCAGCCAAATTAACATGTCCACCCGATGGAATCACGTAAGGCGCACCCTATCGGGGCCGCAACACTGACACCCGATCAGGCAAGGCTGCCCGATGCTATCGGGCCAATCTTGTTCTTCAAAGTCTTCAAAACCAGAAAGCCAATCTTGTTCTTCAAATTTTTTGGCTTGGAAGATCGAGTCCGATCAGGCAACAGCTGCCCGATGCCATCGGGTGGATGCATTCCTTGGTAGCTCTTGTGCTTGGCTTCAGACGCCAAGTTTCTCGATAATTCTTCTTCAAAAGGAGCTCAAATACAATCTCGAGACCTCCTACATGCCTCATAACTTCTCCCGCTACAGCGTGGTGGTCAAAATGACAGAAAATAGGGGTTTTTCCCCTAAAACCTGCAAAACGTTATAAAACAGACAAATCACAACTATATCGAAATAGTTAGCATAAATGGCTCGTAAGAGCATCCATACCGCACAATTTAGCTTGTAAATGAAGGGAAAAACTCTATATGAAAACATTATATCAAATTCCCCCAAGCTAAAACTTTGCTTGTCCTCAAGCAAACAAATCATACGAACTAACATATGATGTCTCACCTCAAAAAGATAGAAAGAATTTGGCACAAACTTTCAATTAGACTCAAGACTGGTCCGGCAGGCAAGCATCATCAATAATCCATCATATCAAACCAACAATCGATTAGTATGCATAGCAATCTACAAGGCCATCTGCGCATCCCGCAAATACTAAGAGGGTGCTCGCATGGAGGTCACTCAACTCTCAAATTTTTGTGGCAGACATAAGATGTGCCCGGTCGCTCACCTGACCCATCCCATAATAACCCTTCCCAACTCACATCACTCGTGTGTTTAGAGGGGTGCATGTGACACTCAACCTATTCAGTCGACTCACAAATAGAAAATACTCTACGGGATTGGGACCAAACTTCATATTAATCTAAACAATGCAATGTAACAAAGATCATGAAGTCTTTATAAGGTTGTAGCGTGGCTTAGGTGAAAGGTGTGGGAAGCTTTGGGAGATGTGGTGGTAAAGACAACCTAGAGGAGCATAATCATCAACAAACTAATAGGTCAATGTGACCTATCAACTCTGCACAACATCAACCCAAAACATAACCAAATCAACAATACTCTGGTAAACCACAATTACTTTTTTTTCTTTCCTTTTCACTCATTTTCTATTTTTCATTGTTTGAAACATTCGAGAGATTCTTCTTTTTGCTCATAACTCATTCTTTTTCTCGATGTCGATTTTTTTCAAATTTTACACTATGAGCTTTTATAGCCAGTAAGCTCCACAACTAGCAATTAGCCAATAAGCATTAAAAAGCCAAACTCATCTATAACAAACCAAAACACTACCAATGCTCAGGCTTAGGACAATATTGTGTAAGGAACGGGCTTGTAATGTAGGTGTCATCATAATCAGGCAAGAGAGGCTGAGACATGCTAAAGGCGGCAATATGTCAAAAATTTGGCTCTGTGGCTTAGACAATCAAAAGAACGCCTCAATCATTTTAAATATGCATGCTTGCTAGAAATCAAGAAGTAAAGAACCAATGCCAAGATCAATGCTATAGTGAGAAACTACACTGAAAGAAAGAAAGACTGGATGAAGATATGCATCCATAGGCTCAAAGACTCAGTCTAACCAAATTAGTTTCACATTCAGCGCAAACGTCACAAGCATCATGCAAGCAAGGGTCATAAAAAGTCGGAAATCAAATCAAAACCAAGAATCCTCAATACCAAGCCATCAAAAGTCATGAATCCAAAACATTTCCAGACAATCAATGAGGCATAGGGGGACAATCATATAGTTCAACATTCACTAATCCGCTCAAAAATTGTTTCGTTTTTCAAATTTTTTTGAAAGCAGTTGACTATCCTATCAAAGCGTTAAATCTATCCTATAAAGCTGTGAAACTACACTAAAAGGTAGTAAGAGGAAGAGAATGTACATACAGAGAGAGATCCTCCCCTAAGCTATCCGAAGCAAAGTCCTCATTGCAGCGAGGGAGAGGAAAGAATAAGGGCATCAACCGCCTATATCATCGTCGGTGGGGCCACTAAAGAAACCGCCACCTGACATGTCACCAACACCTGAAAAACTGCCGGGAAAACTACCAGAAGGATCACCTGTAAACCCACCCATAACACCAGCAAAGCCACTAGCACCTTTGTCAAAACCGCCCCCAAAACCACTAGTCCCTGCACCAAAGTCTCCTAAAGAGACGGACTATCGCAGTGCAATCTCCTCCTCCTCATCCTCAGCCATATCATCTGTCGCACTGGCAGGCTGGCCATAGCTCGGGTTCCAATGGTACCACGAGGGGTGGTGAGCGGAGTGCTCAACAATGCCACTCCTGATAAAGTCATCGTAAAGAGGATAGAGAGAGAGTGCTGATCCTCTGCCATGGTGTCCATACGTGTGCCCATCTCATCCACACGTGTGTAGAGCGTGTCAATGCGAGCACCATAGCCCGCGAGTGTGGCGGTGTTTGCATTGACAAGCTCCTCCATCCATCCCATACCTGCCTCCATTCGATCTAATGTCGACATCATACCTGTAAAATCAAAAGTGCTGGGAGGAGGGGGAGCAAAAGTAGAGGGACCCTCGTCAATAATTGGCGTGTGACGCCTATGGTAAGAACGGCGAGGGGGCTCTAGGACAGGGACAGCTTGGTCGGCGCCTTCTATGGGTAGGAGGTAGTTGTCCTAATGGGGCCACAAGCGAGCTCTAAGGTCGGGGAGTTGGATGGACTTTTTGGACTTAATTCGCCACTGAAATCTTTGGTCAGAGATGCGCTGGAGGACCTTGAGGGTGTCTAAGTAGGTGAGGTCGATGAGGGTAGGGCCCTGTACAGGGTTTAGGCGGGTCTCAACAAAACCGACAATTCGCCGAGCAAATAAAGTAACCATACCCCATTCACCAACCGCCTACGGGTCCAAGTCCCGTCCTCACGAATTTCAGGGAGCAAGTTCGAGATACGCTCAAACTATAGGTCTACATGATGGGCCAAGTTGTAGTGAAAATGGTTTCTAGTCCCCTTAGAGATGTAGCTACCTATGGTAATTGACACGGTCGTTGCACGTGCCAAATTAATAACCTAACTTAGCCTAATATAAGGCAAGAAAGGGTCGAATCCACGAGGAAGCAAGGATTAATCAAGGTTTGAATGTGATTTAGTGAGCTAAGCCTATTTTGGGGGTTTTTGATATTAATGATTAACTAATAAATTAGGAACTAAGAAACTAGCAATTAGATTAAATGATTCAAATTAAACTATATAAAGGGGACACTAGGGGTAGAAAAATCACTAGTTAACCATTAACTAACCTATTTGTCAAGCCAAGGGGATTCATTAGGGACGATTAGGGGATTAAGTCACTCAAATGTTTCCTAATTACTCTCTCGAGCTAATTAGGATGACCTAATCAACCAATTTGACCTATTTTCATGGTAAAATTAATCAACCAAGTATTTCCACAACTCATAGTGATTCGATTGATATCCTAGGAAGTCAATCACCTATTCTCATGGTGAAGTCAACCTAAAATCTAGCTAAAGGTCTATCTAAGGTTTCATTTCTCAATCCTTCACCTTAGATTTCCATAACAAGTTCAAATGGTGATTAATCAAATAAACAAGGCAATGAAATTAGCTAGACAACACAATCTCACCCAAATCACACCCCCAAGCTTGACTTCAAGGTCAACACATGATTAGCAAGGTCATCCCCTTCCCCTAGCTACTAATCTACTCACTAGCCATGGAAAGGAATAATAAAAAACTTGAAGCAACAATGGTGAAAATCATATTTAATAAGCTAATCATCAACTAATTATTACTAATCAATACTAAAGCAAGGTAAAACAAGTATAAAAGTAAATAAAGAGAAGAGATAGAAGAAATACTCAAAGATGGATGGAAATCAAATGCAAAACCTCCATTAAAATAACTTCAAAACTTCAATATTTAACTTCTAGATCTACTTTCTCTCTCTAAACCTTCAACTTCTCTCTCTACTCTCTCCCTAATTAAAGCTAATTAAAAATTCAGAAAATAAAGCTTTTTTTATTATTATTACAAAAATGGGTTTTTATACCCCAAAGTACTAAGGGCACAACCATAAAACATAAAACCGAAACCGTCTATAAAAACCGATACAAAACCGAAATCGACCGATACAAAACCGAAATCGACCGATACAAGACCGAAACCGAATTACCAAATCTGGGCGACGGAGCGCCCGCTCCTGCAGCGCTCCAGGGCCGCTGACATGGTCGTTGCACGTGCCAAATTAAATAACCTAACTTAGCCTAGTTTAGGGCAAGAAAGGGTCGGTTCCACGAGGAAGCAAGGATTAGCAGGGTTTGAAAGTAATTAAGCGAGCTAAGCCTATTTTTAGTGATTTTTGAGATTAATTGATTAACTAAGAAACTAAGAACGAAATAGCTAACAATTAAAGTAAATGATTGAGTTTAACAATAATAGGAAGACACTAGGGATAGGGGAATCACTAGTTAACCAATTGCTAACCTATTTGCCAAGCCAAGGGGATTCATTAGGGTCAACTAAGGGACTAAGTCACTCATATGTTTCCTAATTACTCTCTCGAGCTAATTAGGAGGACTTAATCAACCAATTTTACCTATTCTCATGGTAAAATCAATCAATCAAGTATTTCCACAACTCATAGCGATTCGATTAAAGTCCTAGGAAGCCTAACACCTATTCTCATGGTGAAGTCAACCTATTGACTAACCTAAGGTCCAACAAAAGCTTCATCACTCAATCCTTCACTTTTGATCCCCAAACCAAGTTCAAATGATGATCAAACAATTAAACTAGCAATTAAATTGGTTAGTCAACCCAATTTCTCCTAAATCTAACCCCCTAGCTTGACTTTTGAGGTCAACTCATGATCAACCTAGTTCATCCCCTTCCCCTAGATAAGAAATTACTCTAAAGCCGTTAAAGAAGCAAAATAAAAAGCTTGAGGTATCAAATGAAGATCAACAATGGTGGAAAACATTATAAATGAGCTAAACATCAACTAACCAACACTAATCAAAGGCTAAAACAAGATAAGCAAGTAATAAGGCAAAATAAAGCAAAGAGATAGAGGAAATACTCTAAATAGATGAACATCCAATGAAAAACTCCATGTAAATACCTTCAAAAAGCTTCAAATTAATTTCAAGATCTACTTTATCTCTCTAAAAACTACTTCTCTCTCTAAAGTTTCTCCCTCTTATTAAGCTAATAATGATTCTGAAATTAAAAAGGTATCTTAAGATTATTACAAAATTAGATTTATACCCCGTAGAAATAAGGGCAAAATCGTAAAACACGAAATAAAACTACGGAGCCTGGGCAATGGAGCGCCCACTGCTCACAACATGGAGCGCCCGCTCCCCAAACGCTCCTGGGTCGACCTAAGTTCCTGATCCTCTGTCTTCATTTCTTGACCCATGGAGCGCCTGCTCCCTCTCCCCTGTTATAAGCCTCTTTTTGCTTGATAACCTTCAAAACGCTCAAGGCAAATATTAGATGGGGAGGGGGGTATGCATATGCTTATGCAACAACCTATATACATCCTTCCTATATGCAAATGAGCTAAACTAGAGGCTAAACACGAGATAATAAGAAATGAGGAAAAAGGGAAGGAAAAGGAAATTAAATGACCTAAAATGCATCTAAATGCCCTAAAACTACATGCAAATAAGTGAACCTAAAGTCCACTTATCAAATTCTCCCAAGCTTGCCAATTGCTTGTCCTCAAGCAATTAACAATCTCAAGGAAACCTATGCAATAAAAACCTAGAAAGGCATCACGAAATCAAGGTCCTCGTCCTAATAGAGGTGTCAAGGCAATGGGAGAAACTCGACCAACTTTCAAAGCTCATAGTCGTCTTTCCTTATCCACAAGTTAGGGGTCAAAGGAGTGGTCTAAGCTAGTGTGCAAAGAAAATGATCGTCCTAGAGGTCCCTCAACTATCACACAAGCCCTCATTGATCCTAAGTGAAACCTTTCCCTACAAAATGGAAAAACTCGCTCAACCTAGTACCAATCATGCCCCCACAAGCTCACAAGATCCCCCAAGCTAGCATATTTATTCACTAGTTAACTTTATTTTTTTTTTGAATGCAAGGGCCCTAAACTACCTCCTCACGCGGTCTACCTCTCACTCGATAGTCATGTTTCTGAGGCACGGTACCGAGCACTCGGTATGAGACGCGATAAGAGGGTAAGGTAGCTCATACCTAAGGCATTGGAGCATCTCTAGGGGCCAAAGCATGAATTTTTATAACTATAGGCTACTAGCCTTGTGGTCTCTTATGCACCACTTATTCGATCCAATAGGCCAAAAAAAGGCTCTTTTTCTCTTCATTTTTTTTTTCATTTTTATGTGTTTTTGTTTTGTTTTGTTTTCTCTCCTTTTTTTTAAAAGGCTACTAGCCTTACACTTCATTGGGCTAGAAGGGTTCCCAAGGTCACTCAAGGGCTTATCCAAGGTCAAGGGAGAGAGTAAAGGCTTTTTATAGGGAAATAGAGACACTAATTCACGCTAAAGGCGAGTCTCGGACAATCGAGGGGTCTATACGTACCAAGACCAAGGCATCCAAGCTTAAAGCACCCCTAATACTCCTAACGAGCACATAAGACACTCAAGCTAATTCACCCCTACTCGAAAGTCAAGTTCCCAACCTCTAACCTCTAAAGTCGAAACATAGAGTCATTCCTTAATTAGGTGATGCAAAAATCTTTTTGAAGTTTTTGAAATTGTTTTTTTTTTAAAAAAAAACTTACATGCAAACTACCAAAGGCAAGTCCTATATGCAATTCATAAGCTACATGCAAAATTAATCATGATATGCAACTATACTACATGCAAGTCTAAGACCTAGAGGAGAAAAGAAGCAAATAAAAAGAAAAGCAAAGCAAAAAGATATATACAAGGAAACAAAAAGGATAGAAAAAGGAGAAAGTCATATACAAGTCATATACAAGTAAAAATGTTCAACCATGGTTCTTTTCATTTAAATCCTCAAGGCAATGATCAATAAAGCACACTCTCCTATTATGCCCCGTAAACCCGATCTACCAATGCGTCCTCTCTAACACGCGTACCCAAAAAGACACCCCAAACCCTCAAAATGAGCCACAACTCGCTAGCATAAGCAAATAAAAACACCCCCCAAACAATCAAGGCACCGTCCTCGGTGTAATCATGCAAAACAAGTAAAGGGGGAGCGGGGCAAGAGGATCTAGTCCTCGTCCATGCGAGATGGACCTTCTCCCGAAGGGGAAGGTGGTGGCATGTCTCCATAAGGGGGAGGGCCATGAGGCTCCCAACCGCCCGTGTAGCCGGGCGGCCAAGCGCCGTAGGGGGGATAGCGGGATCGCCCATGGGGTTAGAACCCCCGGGTGCCCGCCAATCATAGGGTGGGTCGCGGTGGGGCCAATAGGGGTACGTGGGTTGGTGTTCATTCCATCCCGGTACCGGCCCATGTTGAGGAGGCCAATTTGGAAAGTTGACATAGGGGTCAACGTTCCTACTCTCCACGTGATGATGATACATTGCATTAGTTTGTATCATCATACCACTCAAGTCCTCTCTCAAGCCTTGGATCGTATTCATCATACGATCTTGGTTGAGAGCAAGACTGTAGTAGGCCCCCTCATAGTCAAAGGAGCATGACGACACTGAGGCACATCGGCCGGAACTCGGCTCCTCGCGATGGAGAGGAGGAGCTAAGTTGCCGCGTGCGGCCTGGGCTTCCGCGACGGGGGGCTCATAAGGGATGAGAAAAATCTCGGCATCCTCCCCGTCGCGGTCAAATGTGGTCACCTCCGGGTTTGGGAGGTAACAATGATGACGACCCCTTACCTTCCAAACGAACCGCGCGGGATCAGGGGTAAAATCAATCCACTTGGCGGCGCTAATATAGTTCAAATCGAGGTACGCGTTATCATCAACTGGAGTCAATAAATTAAGTTGCTCCCCAAACCCTAAAGCGGAAGCAATGATAGTAATCATCCCCCCACAATGAATATCGGATTTAAATAGTTCTCCACGGCTTATAGCAATACACCGTTGGAGAAATAGAAATCCGAGATTCAACTTGCCTCCTATATCCCTTGGGTGATGGGAGGCAATGTAGAGCGCACTCACCTACTCCGAGGCTACCTTACTTGGTTCTTTTTTTGAAAATATGGCGGTAACCAAGAGGCAGTGAATGTAGCGAAGGATGGGGGAATACATATGAGAGGAATATCCCGTTTTGGGATCAAAGGGGGCGTATCCGGCAACATCGTGCCAAAATGCGTCCCTTTGATAGTGGATGGGGTATTGCCAAGTCTCGGGATTTCGGATGGCATTAGAGGAATCACATTCGAAGATCTCATTGAGCCTCCCCAAAGAGAGACGTTGGGGTTGATTGAACAATTGGAAGGAGATTTCATACTCCCCCTCTTGTCCATCGACCTCATTTCTCTCAAGAGAGGCTAAGAATTCCAATGTGAGTCGCTCATATGTCAAAGGGCTAAAGGTGTAAAAGCGTTCTAAGCCTAAAATAAATAAACAACGCCTTACATCTAGCACCATCCCGAGACTATTTAGAGTTTCACCATGGAAGAACTTAGAGGCCTTAATCTTCCGGTGCTTAAGTTCGTCATACCGACGTTTATGGTCGAGGTTGACGAACTTAAGGGCCGGAAGGGTGCCCTTTTGGTTCTTTTGGGAGGAAGAACCTTGGTCTTTTTTACTTTTTTTTCGTTTACCAAACATACTTGGAGTTTAAAGATAATAACTCAACCAAGATGATTATAAGAAATTTAAAAGACCACGGTCTCAACCCGACAACTAAGCACGAAAATAAGAGCACCAACCAAGGCAAAAATTCAAAGCAAAAATGAAGGAAAACAAAAAGAAATAATGAAAAGAAGCTAGAAAAATTAAAAATAAAAGAAACTAGGAAAAATTAGGCCAAAAGAGTAAGTAACTAGAAAGAAAAATGAAAGAAATCACACAAAAAAACAAAAAAAATCAATTAAAAATCAAAATCTATCTAAATCTAGCAGCTAAGTCCACAAACAACACCACAATCATCATATTATCAATTTTCTAGTACAAATCTAGAAGAAAAATAAAAGTTAGGGTTAGGTTTTACCTCCCTCTTTAAGAGGGGTGAAGAAAATCCACAATTGCGAAGAATTTAGGTGCCTTCAAGCTTCAACCGTGTTCCTTAACCTTTTTCTTCAAGAGATCTCCTCCAAACTTCAACTTTGAAGTGATGATGAATTTTTGATTTTGGGGCTTTTTGACGAAAATGGGTTCTTTGTGTAGAGGAGGAGAAAAGATGAAGGTTTTGTGAAGGAAGGTAGTGAAAATGTTGAGAAATGAAGGAGATATGGAGGTTTGAAGTTGGAGGTTTAATGGAGTTTAGAGAGAGAAAGGGAGTTTGAAAGGGAAGAATGAGTGAATGAGAGTGAAAGAGTGATGTGAGGATAGAGGAGTGTGGGATGGTTTTTTTTGGGGGGGGGGGGTAAATGAAGAGCACGTTAGAAAGAAAAAAAAGGACGAAGGGGAGCGAGCTGTAGCTGGAGCGGGCCGCTCTTCTCACGTTCCTACCCCGCTCTAAGTTCCTGCCAACTTCGTTTCAATTTTGCACACACGGAGCGCCCGCTCCCTATTACATGGAGCGCCCCCCTTTGCCTTTTTTTGGGCTCGTTCCTCCTCCATTCTTCTATACTTAGCCATTTTTTGCATCTTTTCTTCCATCTTCCTCATATTTCACTCATCTAAAACCTCTTATTCACTCTTTTTTTTTTCTTTCTATTTTTTTCGTATTTTTCTCATAACTTTTTTTTTTCATATTTTTTCTTTTTTCGTTCTTTTTCTCATGGTTTTTTTTTACACTTTCTTTTTCTAAAAGCTAAGAATCCGGGTTGCCTCCCGTAAGCGCTTCTTTATAGGTCATTAGCTTGACCTCCCTACGATGAAAATCCTCATAGGGGAAGGGGGTAGTCATCCAAAGCAATGTGACAAATGTGCTCAATTTGGGTTCCATCGTGGTATACCTTGAACCTTTGCCCATTTACTTTGAACGTCTCTTTTTCCTCGCTCCACACTTCCACCGCTCCATGAGGGAACACAATTTTTTCTTCAAACGGCCCACTCCACCTAGACTTAAGTTTCCCCGGAAAGAGTCTTAGCCTAGAGTTGAAGAGAAGGACCTTGTCTCCTACCTTGAACTCTCTCTTCATTATCCTTCGATCATGCCATGCCTTAGTTCTCTCCTTGTAAATCCTAGCATTTTCATAGGCATCCCGCCTAAGCTCTTCGAGCTCATGTACATCCAAAAGTCTTCGTTCCCTAGATGACTTGAGATCAAAATTCAAAAGTTTGATGGCCCAATATGCTTTGTGCTCTAACTCAACCGGCAAGTGACATGATTTGCCATACACAAGCTTGTAGGGGGTTGTGCCAATTGGTGTCTTAAAAGCCGTCCTGTAAGCCCATAAAGCATCATCAAGCTTTAATGACCAATCCTTGCGAGATCGGTTCACGGTTTTCTCCAAGATGAGCTTCACATCCCTATTTGACACTTCCGTTTGGCCGCTACATTGTGGATGATAGGAGAGCCCCATTTTATGATGCACCCATATTTGGAGAGGAGTGCTTGGAAACTCTTTTTGACGAAATGGGATCCCCTATCACTAATCACGGCTCTCGGAACCCCAAACCTCGGAAATATCACGGACTTGAAGAGCTTGGTAACTACCTTAGCATCATTTGTAGGAGAGGCGATTGCTTCCACCCATTTGGAGACATAGTCAACCGCCACTAAAATGTAGGAGTTACCAAACGAAGAAGGGAAGGGTCCCATGAAGTCTACCCCCCAAACATCGAAGACTTCCAATTCTAAAATGTTGGTGAGGGGTAATTCATGCCTCTTGGAGATGTTGCCGACCCTTTGACACCTATCACAAGCTTTCACAAAGCCCCACACGTCTTTGAACATAGAGGGCCACCACAATCCACAAGATAAGATCTTAGCAACGGTCTTGTCGGCGGCCATATGTCCTCCAATGGGGGAAGAATGACATTTCTCAATCACACTTGCGATCTCATCATCGGGGAGACATCTCCGATACAAACCATCCTCCCCCCTCTTGAACAAAAGTGGGTCCTCCCACGCATAGAACTTAGAATCATGGAGGAACCGCCTTCGTTGTTGATATGTAAACTCAAAAGGAATGATTCCACAAGCCAAGTACTTCGCCATGACGGCAAACCATGGGGTATCAAGGGCTTTGATGGAGTATAGGAGATCATCTTTTAAGCTATCATCAATGGGGCATATTATGAGAGGGGGAGTCTTCATCCAAAGGCAACCGGGAAAGGTGGTCGGCCACCAAGTTTTCCGTTCCCTTCTTGTCTCTAATCTTAATGTCAAATTCTTGAAGGAGCAAGATCCAACGAATTAACCGCGGCTTCGCATCTTTCTTGGACATGAGATACTTGATTGTCGAGTGATCCGTGTACACTACCACTTTGGAGCACACAAGATAAGGCCGGAACTTATCAAAGGCAAACACAACCGCCAACAACTCTTTCTCCGTTGTGGCATAGTTCTTTTGAGCCGAATCAAGTGTCTTGCTCGCATAGTGAACAACATGTAGCTTTCCCTATTTTCTTTGCCCTAAAACGGCTCCCACTGCATAATCACTAGCATCACACATTAGTTCAAAAGGCAAGCTCCAATCCGGAGCTTGCACAATGGGGGCGGAAATAAGGGCATGCTTTAAAGTCTCAAAAGCATTCATGCAATCATTATCAAAAACAAATTCATTATCTAGAGGCTAGATAGAGGCCTAGCAATCTTAGAGAAGTCCTTTATGAACCGGCGATAGAAACCGGCATGTCCCAAAAAAGAACGCACTCCCTTCACCGTAGTAGGTGGGGGCAACTTCTCTATGACCTCAATCTTGGCCCTATCTACCTCAATTCCCTTTTGGGAAATCTTGTGTCCCAACACAATGCCATCCTCAACCATGAAATGACACTTCACCCAATTAAGCACTAGATTCATCTTTTGACATCTTTGAAGCACATTTTTCAAGTTCTTGAGACAATCATCAAAAGATGAACTTACTACGGAGAAGTCATCCATGAATACCTCAATGGTATCTTCCAACATGTCCGAAAAGATGGCGGCCATACACCTTTGAAATGTAGAGGGCGCATTGCACAAACCAAATGGCATCCTTCGATAAGCAAAGGTACCAAATGGACAAGTGAATGTAGTCCTTTCTTGGTCATTGGGGTGGATGAGAATTTGAAAGAACCCCGAATAACCATCAAGGAAACAAAAATGGGAATGGCCCGCCAATCTTTCCAACATTTGATCTATAAAAGGGATGGGAAAATGATATTTCCGGGTTGCTTTATTCAATCTCCGGTAATCTATGCACATACGCCACCCGGTTACCGATCTAGTGGAGATTTGTTCTCCCTTTTCATTTGTGATGACGGTCATGCCTCCCTTTTTAGGGACCATATGGACGGGACTAACCCACCGACTATCGGAGATAGGGTAGATTATCCCCACCTCAAGGAGTTTCAAGACCTCCTTTTTAACCACTTCTTTCATATTGGGGTTCAACCTCCTTTGAGGCTCAATAGAAGAAGCATGATCGTCATCAAGATGAATTCTATGCATGCATAGGGTAGGACTTAGCCCTTTGAGATCTTCAATGCTATACCCAATGGCACTTCTATGTTCCTGAAGGACGTCAAGAAGTTGAGTAAGTTGAGTGCCTTCAAGTGTAGCATTGACTATCACCGGGTAAGTCTCACCCTCACCAAGAAAAGCATATTTTAAAGAAGGGGGAAGGGGTTTCAACTCTACCTTGGGAGGAGGCTTAGAACTCTCCTCCTTAGGTGAAGGCACCTCAAGGGCCTCAATCTTCTCCTCCTTAGAACAATAAATTGGAGAGGCATCCATGGCAAGCTTGAAGTTTTTCCCTTCCTCATTATCTTCCAAAACTTCTCCCAAAAGTACATCTTCCAAGGGGTCTTTCTTACCCCTTAAACTCTTCAAAGTCAAGACCTCTTCATCAAAACTATATATCCTCTTCACCTCTTCCATTATTGGAGACTTCATTGATTGCTTGAAAGCAAATTCCATGCTTTCATCTCCTACCCTCAAAGTAAGCACGTCTCGCTTTATATCAACAAGAACTCCGGCCGTTTTAAGGAAAGGCCTCCCAAGTATAAGAGGGACTTGAGAGTCTTCCTCCATCTCCATAACCACAAAGTCACAAGGGATGAAAACCCTTCCAACTTGGACCGGTACATCCTCCAACTCTCCAACCAGAACTTTCACCGATCTATCAGCGAGTTGAATGACCCTCCTAGTAGGCTTGAGCTCAAAATTAGGTTGTTTAGTGATGGACAAGGGCATCAAACTCACACTTGCCCCCAAATCCGCCAAGGCCCTCTTGGGCTCCAAGTCCCCAATCTTCAATGGAATAGAAAATGACCCCGGATCTTCAAGCTTCTTGGGTAGCTTGTTTTGAAGTACGGCACTAACCTCGGCGGTCAAAGCAATGGTGGCACTTTCCTCGAGCTTGGTCTTGTTGGAGAGGAGCTCCTTAAGAAACTTGGCATAAGTAGGCATTTGAGACATTGCTTGGAGAAAAGGGATGGGCACTTGAAGCCCTTTCATGACTTCTAAGAATTTCATGAATTTATCATTGTGTTGCTTCTTAGCTAGCCTTTGAGGAAAAGGAACCGGAGGAACATAAGCCTTGGGTGCCGCTTGACTAGCCTCTTTACATTGCTCATGAAACTCTTTCTCTTGGCTTGGCTCAACATCACCTTCATCCTCCACAATTACCTCCTCAAGAAGCTTCTCAACCTCCCCTTCACTCCCCCTTTTCTCAACTTCCGGGCTTTCACTCACCTCACTAGGCATCTTAGGCCCCTCATAGTTTGCTCCGGATCTCAAAGTAATGGCCTTAGCATGCTCGTGAATCACGGGTTGGCTTGGTAATTGAGTAGAAGAAGAAGAAGAATTGCTTACTTGTTGGGCAATTTAGGCAAGTTGGGTCTCAATCATTTTGTTGTGAGCTTGCATTTTTTGTAAGGAAGAGTGAATATCCCCAAACTTCTTATCATTATCGGCATTGGTCTTGGTTTGTTGGGCTACGAAAATTTGAAGTGTAGACTCAACTGATGAAGGCTTGGGTGGGTTAGGCTCAAAGGGTGGTCTTTGTTGTGGTTGGTTGAAACCGGGTGGTCGAAAGTTGGAGGAGTAGTTGTTGTGATTTTGTGGTGGAGGATTTTTCCATGTTCCTTGAGAGGGGTTGTTCCACCTCCCTTGGTTGTTGAAGTTTGAAGGCCCCTCTTGTCTTGCACCAACCAATGCTACATGTTCCGTAGATCCTCCACAATAAGAGCTTGCATGATCAGTGCCTCCACAAATTTCACAAGAGAAAGCTTGGGAAGGTGGTTGGCTTGGGGGTGCCAAGTTCACCTTCTCAAGTTTCTTAGCTAGAGTGTCTAGCTTAGCATGGATATGATCCATGGCCTTCACATCATACTTCCCTTTACCACTAACCTTCTTGCTTGTAGACCTTGTGCTCCCCCAAGAGTAGTGCCTCACAACCTCTTCTATGGTGGGCTCAATATCTTCAACCCGTAGCTTGGTGAGTTGACCCCCGCTCCAGAATCAAGACTAGCTCTAGTCATAGGAAGCAACCCATCATAGAAACTTTGCATCAACATCCATTGACTATACCCATGGTGCGGACACGACCTTCGGAGGTCTTTGAACCTATCCCATGCCTCATTCAAACTTTCATCTTCATCTTGTATGAAATTAGAGATCTTCCTTCTAGCCTCGGAAGTCTTCTCTTGGGAGTAGAACTCATCAACAAAAGCCGCCGTTACTTGTGCCCAAGTAGTCAAGGAATCGGGAGGTAGAGATTGTAGCCACTTCTTGGCTTTCCCCATGAGAGAGAAATGAAAAAGATTAAGCCTCACGAACTCTTGAGTAACGTTATTTTGCTGGACCGTGGCACAAAGCTCAAGAAAGTTCGCCAAATGGTCAAGTGGACACTCATGAGCACATCCTCCATAAGGCTCTTGCTTGATCATTCTAATCAAGTGTGGAGAGAACTCAAAGTTAGCGGTTGTTCTCGGCCTCCGAATCCCACTTTTGAGCTCAAATGCTTCGGGGTGACCATAGTCCCTCAAAGCTCTTGGTACGGGTGGATCCTCCGCCATAATACTAGAAGTTGAAGAACGAGATTGATCTTCCTCAAACACCTCCCCCGGTTGCTCCTCACTAGTAGATAGTACCCTTGATTCCCGAAAAATCCTCCTCAACTCCCGTAAAGTGCCCTCAAGATTGTGGTCAATTGGAAGCAATGGATCTCCTCGTAACCTTCTTGACATGCAAATACAAAAGCTCAAGGTAGAGATTAGTAACACAAGGGCTTACCACCAAGTAGTAAGCAACCTATTGGTAACCAAAAGAAAACAAAAATTAGAAAAAGGGAGGAGGAATAGACTTGACTTAGACTCAAAAATCAAAATTCAAAGCAATGTAATCCGTTGCTTCCCCGGCAACGGCGCCAAAATTTGACACGGTCGTTGCACGTGCAAAATTAAATAACCTAACTTAGCCTAGTTTAGGGCAAGAAAGGGTCGATTCCACGAGGAAGCAAGGATTAGCAGGGTTTGAAAGTAATTAAGCGAGCTAAGCCTAATTCTAGTGATTTTTGAGATTAATTGATTAACTAAGAAACTAAGAACGAAATAGCTAACAATTAAAGTAAATGATTGAGTTTAACAATAATAGGAAGACACTAGGGATAGGGGAATCACTAGTTAACCAATTGCTAACCTATTTGCCAAGCCAAGGGGATTCATTAGGGTCAACTAAGGGACTAAGTCACTCATATATTTCCTAATTACTCTCTCGAGCTAATTAGGAGGACTTAATCAACCAATTTTACCTATTGTCATGGTAAAATCAATCAATCAAGCATTTCCACAACTCATAGCGATTCGATTAAAGTCCTAGGAAGCCTAACACCTATTCTCATGGTGAAGTCAACCTATTGACTAACCTAAGGTCCATCAAAAGCTTCATCTCTCAATCCTTCACTTTTGATCCCCAAACCAAGTTCAAATGATGATCAAACAATTAAACTAGCAATTAAATTGGTTAGTCAACCCAATTTCTCCTAAATCTAACCCCCTAGCTTGACTTTTGAGGTCAACTCATGATCAACCTAGTTCATCCCCTTCCCCTAGCTAAGAAATTACTCTAAAGCCATTAAAGAAGCAAAATAAAAAGCTTGAGGTATCAAATGAAGATCAACAATGGTGGAAAACATTATAAATGAGCTAAACATCAACTAACCAACACTAATCAAAGGCTAAAACAAGATAAGCAAGTAATAAGGCAAAATAAAGCAAAGAGATAGAGGAAATACTCTAAATAAATGAACATCCAATGAAAAACTCCATGGAAATACCTTCAAAAAGCTTCAAATTAATTTCAAGATCTACTTTATCTCTCTAAAAACTACTTCTCTCTCTAAAGTTTCTTCCTCTAATTAAGCTAATAATGATTATGAAATTAAAAAGGTATCTTAAGATTATTACAAAATTAGATTTATACCCCGTAGAAATAAGTGCAAAATCGTAAAACACGAAATAAAACTACGGAGCCTGGGCAATGGAGCGCCCGCTGCTCACAACATGGAGCGCCCGCTCCCCAAACGCTGCTCGGTCGCCCCAAGTTCCTGATCCTCTGTCTTCATTTCTTGACCCATGGAGCGCCCGCTCCCCTGTTATAAGCCTCTTTTTGCTTGATAACCTTCAAAACGCTCAAGGCAAATATTAGATGGGGAGGGGGGGTATGCATATGCTTATGCAACAACCTATATACATCCTACCTATATGCAAATGAGCTAAACTAGATGCTAAACACGAGATAATAAGAAATGAGGAAAAAGGGAAGGAAAAGGAAATTAAATGACCTAAAATGCATCTAAATGCCCTAAAACTACATGCAAATAAGTGAACCTAAAGTCCACTTATCAGCCGCTCCAAGCTACTGCCATTTTGCCTTTGTTTCTTCACATATGGAGCTCCCACTACTCTTCCTATGGAGCGCCCGCTCCCCTGTTTGGAGCCTCTTCCTTGCTTGTCTATCTTTAAAACATTCCAAGAAAATATTAGATGGAGGAGGGGGATGCATATGCAAATGAAATGACCTATATGCAACCTAACTATATGCAAATGAACTAAAACTAAATGCTAAGTATGAGATTATGAGAAATGATGAAAAAGGGAAAGAAAAGGAAACTATATCGCCTAAAATGCATCTAAATGACCTAAAACTAAATGCAAATAAGTGAATCTAAAGTCCACTTATCAGTAATCAACTCGTCCCCCCGTACTTAGTGACCCTCATATCGACGTAACAAAGTTTGGGCCATGAATAGGTTCCAAATGCTGAAAATAGGGTGGTGGAAATTTGCCCAATGACACTTCCGAACGTCAAAAGGCTCTGGATCACCTATAAGGGCTAGATAGACATTGGTCATACTTAAATTTTCAGGTGGGTAGTAGTCCCCTCGTACAAAAATTCTGGGTACCCCGGCAAACTCTCGAAGGGTCAGGGTGTGTTCTTTATTGAGCAGGCGGAAGTGGACATGGGTAACTGGCCCTGCTCGGGGCTTGGTAAGGCCGAAACTACTATAGAATTCAAACACCAAAGTAGCATTGGTGTTGACATGCACATTATAAAGGGTCTACATACCAACATTTTTCATAAAATCTTTAAAGTCATCGGCAATTCCTAATTTAGCAAGCAATTTTAGATCAAGAAAAAGGGTAGGAAGTACCTCGCGCTTTTTAAAGCGTAGAAGTTTCTCGCAGTGCTCATCATCCCGAAAGATGATGTCAGGATATTGCGGGTCGCTTGGGACCGGTGGTGGTGGTGGTGGAGCCGGTGGAGTATCCTCCCTCCTAGATTTGGAGCCTTCGCCCCTGATTAACCTTCTGAATTTGCTTGTCATTCTGTATTTTGCCATCTTGAAACGTCTTCTCACATAAAAATGGAGGTAGGAAAGTGGTGAAGAGAAAAAAGTGATGGTAGGAAGAATTTGTGGGTGGAAGATGAGAAGAAGTGGATGAAAGGAGAAAAGGATGTGTTTTAATGGAGATTAGAAGGAAAAGGAGGAAGTTTGAAGGAAGAAAATTTAAGTTTAATGGAGGTTTGGAGTTGTGAGGTAGATGAGGAAGATGAAGAGGAGGGTAGAGAGAGAGAGAGGGAGTGAGGGAACTAGTAATTTATGTGAGAAGAGAGAAGGAGAAACCGAGTAGAACTCGGCTAAGTAACAGGCCAACCCGATCGGGCAACAGCCGCCCGACCCGATAGGGTGGTCAACTTGTTTCAAATCTAGATATTTTGTCTCACCACCCGATCGGGCAACGCATCGGACATAATATTTTCCATCGGGTGCTGGGGTTTCGCACCCGATCGGGCGCTCGTTGCCCGATGCCATCGGGTGAGGTACTTTTTCCTGTGGTTGAAATTTGTCTCGTCACCCGATCGAGCGAACCATCAAGCACATTGTTTTGCATCGGGTGCCTATGTTTCGCGCCCGATCGGGCATATTCTGCCTGATGCCATTGAGTGAACTTCTCCTTTGCTTTTTTTCCAAAATTTCTGCTAGGGAGGTTGAAAACCCCGTCACTCGATCGGGCGGTGTTTGCCCGACGCCATCGGGCGAGCTCCTGTTCAGCAAGTAGCTCGCCTAGTTTCAGTATTTGGTGCGATTGGGGCTCCATCATCTCTACAAGGGGTATATCTGCACAGCAAAACACAAGAGCTAGAAGCACATTAGTACCCTCAAGCTCTCTCACACCCCTAAAAAACTACGAACCAAAGAAAAAGAAAAACTATCTAAGGAATGCAGGTTGCCTCCTGCAAAGCGCTGGTTTATAAAGGTCCCGCACGACCATATTACCTGTCTAGTCAGATGGATCAAGTGGAGAGGGGCCGAAGCAAATCTCCTCCACACAACCAACAAAATCTCTCTCATGGTACAGCTTCAGACGCTATCCATTTTCTTTGAACTTCTCACCTTTTTGATTGACGACCTCGATGGCACCATGTGCCTTCACATTAGTCACCTTAAATGGTCCAGATCATCGAGATTTAAGCTTTCCAGGAAACAATTTCAACCTGGAATTAAACAGTAGGACCTTGTCGTCAACTCGAAACTCTCTCTTTCCAATCATTTTGTCATGCAACTTCTTTGTTTGCTCCTTGTAGAGCCTGTGGTTCTCATAAGCATCCAAATGGAGCTCATCCAACTCATTGAGTTGAAGAAGTCGTGCTTCACCTGCAACTGTCAAATCAAGGTTATCTCTATGACCGCCCACGCAGATAGATACTCCATTTCCATTGGCAAATGGCAAGCTTTGCCATAAATCAGTCGATAAGGGGTGGTTCACAATGGGGTCTTAAAAGTAGTGCGAAGCGCTCAAAGAGTATCATCAAGTTTTAAGACCAATCTTTCCTAGATTTTGTGACAACGTTTTCAAGAATCCTCTTAATCTGCCTATTTGACACTTCTAACTGACCACTAGTTTGGAGATGGTAGGCTAGACCAACCTTATGGGTGACTCCATGTTTTTTCAAGAGGGCTTTGAAGGTGCTCTTATGAAAATGAGAACCTCCATCACTAATTACAACCCGAGGGACACCAAAACGGGGAAAAATATCTTCTTGAACATTTTCATCACAACGTTAGAATCATTGGTTGGTGATGCTATAGTATCTACCCATTTGTTCACATAGTCGACAACCACTAGAATATACCTATTCTCACAAGGTAGGAAAAGGGTCCCATAAAATCTATCCCCCACACATCAAAAGGTTCGACTTCTAAAATCGCACTCTGTGGCATCTATTACCTTTTTGAAATACTACCCGTCCTCTGACAAGCATCACAAGACAAACAAAAAGTACGGGCATCTTTGAAAATGGAAGGCCAATAGAAACCACTATGTAAGACTCTAAAACCAGTCGCTTGATAACCTAGATGGCCAGTAGAGGGCATACTATGACAATGTAGCAAAACACCTTCCCTTTCCCAATCAGGGATACAACAACGGAACATTCCGTCAGAGCATTTCTTATAGAGAAAAGGGTCCTCCCAAAAATACATCTTAGCGTCATGATAAAACTTTTTTCGTTGGCGATATATAAGATTGGGAAGATGGGAACCACTAATACAATAGTTGGCAAATTTAGCTTACCAAGGAGATTTAGACGACATAGATAACAAATGATCATCAGGAAAAGAGTCATCTATAGGAGAGTCATAAGATGATTCAAACCTCAACCTAGAAAGGTGGTCAGCAACCACATTCTCAGCACCCTTCTTGTCCTTAATTTCCAAGTCGAACTCTTGTAGCAAAAGAATCCACTTGATAATTCTAGGCTTGGCCTCCTTCTTGGCCATCAAGTACTTCAAAGCAGCATGGTCAATATGTACTATAACCTTCGAACCTATTAGATAGGTACGAAATTTGTCCAATGCACAAACTATTGCAAGCAATTCCTTCTCTGTCGTAGCGTAATTAACCTGGGCTGGATCCAAGATCTTGCCGGCATAGTGAATCACATGGAGAAGCTTATCCTTCCTCTAACCAAGTACTTCCCCTATAGCATAGTCGCTAGCATCACACATGATCTCAAAAGGGAGATTCCAATCAGGGGGTTGTATAATAGGGGCAGTGATCAATGCTGTCTTAATCTTGTCAAAAGACTCCAAGCAATCGTTAGTAAAATTAAACGTGGTACCCTTTAGCAACAATTGAGTAAGGGGTTTTGCAATTTTTGAAAAATCTTTGATAAACCTGCGATAAAACCCCGCATGACCAAGAAAACTCCTTACTCCTTTGACATTCATTGGAGGAGGAAGTTTCTCAATCACCTCAATTTTGCTCTATCCACTTGGATGCCACACTCAGAAATCAAGTGACCCAATACAACACCTTCATTCACCATGAAGTGACATTTTTCCCAATTAATCACAAGGTTTGCCTCTACACATCTCTTAAGCACTTTAGACAAATTATGCAGGCAGACATCAAAATCAGACTCATAAACATTGAAATCATCCATAAAAACTTCCATGATGTTTTCAATGAAATCAGAGAATATGGCCATCATATAGCATTGGAAAGTAGCAGGAGCGTTACATAATCCAAATGGCATCCGACGATATTCGAAGGTGCCATAAGGACATGTAAACGTAGTCCTTTCCTGATCGTCTGGATGGATGGGGATTTGGAAGAAACCAGAATATCCATCTAGATAACAGAAATAACTATGTTTGGCTAGCTTTTCCAACATCTGATTAATAAAGGGAAGGGGAAAGTGGTCTTTCAGAGTGACATTGTTAAGTCTACGATATTCAATGCACATACGCCACCCTATGACAATCCTGGTAGGGATTAAATCACCCTTTTCATTTTTCAGAATAGTGGTTCCCCCTTCTTAGGAACCACTTGCACAGGACTGACCCACTTAGAATCGGCAATGGGATAAATGATCCCTGCATCTAACAATTTCATTATTTCCTTCTTCACCACCTCTTGCATATTAGGATTCAAACGTCTCTGAGGTTGAATGCAAGGGCGGTGATTCTGTTCCAGGTTAATACGATACATACAAAAGTCAGGACTAATGCCCTTCAGATCATCAATACTATACCCAATAGCCTTCTTGTGCATGCGAAGCAATGTAAGCAAATTTTTTAATTGGCTATTGATAGGTTTTAGTCGTATCGCCTATTCAAAAATAAACCTACAGACCTCTAACTAGGTAGTCAGTGGAAGCAGGGTCGAATCCACAGGGAGACAGAGTTTCTAAATCAAAATTCAACCAATTCAGCTACTCCAGATGAAATCAGGAAGGAAATAATTAAACTAAGGAATAGACTACGGAAAACTGAATAAATCGAGGATTAAACTATGGAATAAAAGTCTAGGGTATTAGGTCGGTCCACCATGCTTATACCAATCAAATAGGGTCAACTACTATCAAAACCTAAGTCAAGAGTCGGGGGATTAGAGCCTATGTTGAGCTATGGTTAAGACTCAACGCTCATAGTTCAACATACGCCGCATGTTCACTAACGTAATCAGAACTACTGACGTGTCCTAGGCCTCTAGTCGTAAGACGGATCTGTGCAAACAACTATTAACCACAAGCAATCAATGAAATTATACACTGACATTAATTACTCAATAAGAACAAACCACATCACAATCACCCTAATCAAGCCCTAGAAATTGATAGAAATCTAAATCACAATCATGGTATAAACATGGCTTTCCTATCTAACACCCTAGAAAGAGACTACTCAGACATGATCGAATTAACAACGACAAAACTAATATGAAACCCTAACAATTGCATCATGAACGATTAAATAAATAAACTAAGCAATCAAAGTAATTGAAGAGATAAAGAGTAGAAAAGAGTACCAATTGACGGAAAGCAGGAACTTTTATTGAAATCGAAATAGGTTTGATCACCTCTGGTAATAATCTAAAGTGTTTGAATTAAACTAAAAGCAATGAAGAATAAAACTAGTCTAAAACCTAATGAAAGATGAATAAAAGATGAATGAAAGATAATGAGGAAAAGGTATTTATAATACCCCTCAAGTTCACTAAAAACGGAAACAAAAAGTGAAAAAGCGCGATTAAAGCACCAGACCCGATCGGGCCCGAGCACAGTACCCGATCGGGTCCACATACAAATTCTCCCAACTTCACTTCTGGGCTCTGGCAGCAGCAGTGCAGCAATAAGGCGAGAAAAGCGGCCCACCCGATCGGGTCGGGCGGTAGTCACCCGATCGGGTCTGGCGACAAAAAGTGCCAGCAAGCTCGCCTCCTCAGCAGCGTCCCAATAAGACCTAGCAGCACTACACCCGATGGGATCGGGCGGTAGGTGCCCGATCGGGTCTGGGCACATGTGTTCTCGCCCGATCTGATCGGGCACGCCTTGCCCGATCGGGTCCGCAACTTTCGTACCCGATCATAATATTTCGCCCGATCGGGCCATTTCTGCCCGATCAGTGCACGGAAACCTCATTTGACTCTTTGGCTCTCTAATCTTCACGTTTAGGGGTCTTGGGACCTCCTAAACTATCCATAAAGCTCGTGAGCCATCCTACGTGCCTCGTAACATCTCGTAAAGCCGTGGTTGCTTCCAAAAGGCTCGGGAATAAGGAGAAAACTCCGTAAAACCTGCAATTCAATATAAAACACGAAACCACAACTACATACGATAGTTAGCACAAAATAGCTCCCAAGAGCTCCAATGACGCACAAATTAGCTTGTAAATAAGGGAGAAAACTCTATATAAATACGTGATATCAAACTCCCCCAAGCTAAACCTTTGCTTGTCCTCAAGCAAACAGCACATGAACATGGAATAGATTACCTCACCCCAAAGATAGAAACAAATCAAAGCTCAAAACATTTTCAAGACTAAGAATCGTTCAAGCAGGCATAATTCAAGTTTGGCTCATCAAATCCATCCAACTACCAATCATTCAAGCAATTTATCAAACTCAAGCATCCACAAAGCATACAAGTCCTGAAAAGGCACTCACAAGGGTGTCACTCCTCTCAATTTTGTGGCAGGCAAAGAATGTGCCCGAACACTCACCAACCCGACCATAAGTACCCTTCCCACTCACACTCTCATGTGTTTAAGAAGGTTCAATGACGCTCATCCTAGTCAAGTCGACTCAATTAGCAGAAATACTCTTTAACTTTGACAAACTAACTCGAAATCAATCAAATGAACAATGCAGACATAAGCTCAAGAGGACTTTATAGGGTTGTAATGGGGCTTAGGCGAGAGGTAGGGGATACTTTTGGGTAATGTGGTGGAAAAACCAAGAAAGGGGGAGCATAAATCATTCAAACAAGGCCTAGGATGGCCTACACAACTCCCAACAATCACCATAAAACCATGTAAAGTAACCCAACTCTCATAAATCAATGAGAAGCTCATAACAAACCCAATTTTCTAGCAATGGAACGAATATTCTTTTATGAACGTACGTGAATGAAAGAACTAGAATTCTTTTGAATTTTCATTTCATTTTTCTTTCATTTTTCTGAACTTCATTCACGCAACTCTAAACTTGCTTTCTTTCTTTTCTCTTTCTCACTCTCAAACCACAGCAAATACACTTTTAAATTCCTCAAAAACCGAACTAAACCAACAAACCAATCTCAGACTCAACCCATACAAAAGCTCCCCCAAGCTAGGCTTGGAATAATATCAAGTGAAGGCTTTTGGCTCATAATAGGGGTTTAAGTAATATGAAACAAGTCATTAGGCTCAGCGGGGCTAAGGAGGATAAAAGTATATCAAAAACTCACTCTGAAGCTCAAGAATAAGACAAAAGAACGCCTCTATCACAGCACATGCTACAAGTCATCTAAAATCAGACAAGTACGAAGTCAAAGTCAAGATCAATCCACTAAAGAGGAACTAACACACAAGAATAGACTGGATAATAATATGAATCCAATAGGCTACAAAGAGGCCTCACAGTCTAACCAATTCAGGTATGCAGCACAAAGTGGTCTAATATAATCCAGAAATGCTCGAAATCATAGCAATCAAACATCAAATCATAGCCACAAGATCACAAAGGCCCAGCTATCCAGAAAACAAAGTCAAATCAATTTCAAATAGAGCACAACAAGGGGCACAGGGAGGCAACTAAACCAGTCATGGGAACCATATTTTTTTTCATTTTTTCAGTATTTTCCGAAAGCAGTAAAACTATTCTAGAAAGAAGTAAAAGAGATAGGGAATACAAACAGAACTCCGCCCCCAAGCTAAACTTGGCAGTGTCCTCAATGCCAAAAGGTGATAAGGACTATGCTAAGAGGAAAAACAATGTTAGTACCCTCACTCTCGCTCACAAAAAGGAAGAAAAATAAAAAGAAAAGAAAAAAGGAAAGAAAAGAAAATACGAGTTGCCTCTCGCACAGCGCTGGTTTATAAAGGTCCCGCACGACCATAATCCTCCCTCTCTCAAATAGGAGGGGCTTGGCAGTGAGTGCCACCCTCATCAAACATCTTTCTCCTCCAAATGTTCTTGACAATGCCTCCAGACGGTGAGGCAACCTTAGGTGGAATTTGAACCTTCTCCACCCCTACTTCATCTAAAACCTTATCCCTGCAAAAAGATTGTTCAAGCATAGGAGCCTTAACAGCATTGGTTAGTTTAAAAATCACTTTATCATCACCAACACTCAGAGTTAAAGACCCAGACTTGACATCAATGACAGCACCAGCAGTACACAAAAACGGCCTACCCAAGATAATAGGAATCTGGGCATCCTCATCCATATCTAACACCACAAAATCAACAGGAATATAGAATTTCCCTACCCTAACAGGAACATCCTCTAAAACACCTAGAGGGTATTTTATAGAACGATCCGCCATCTGTAAAGTGATTTGTGTGCATTTAAGGGCTCCCATGTTCAGTTTCTTATAAACAGACAATGGCATAACAGAAACAGAAGCACCTAAATCACACAAAGCCTTATCAATAAAAATAGGTCCAAGATGGCAGGGTATAGAAAAACTACCAGGATCTTTTAACTTTGGTGGGGTTTTATTTTGAATAAAAGCACTACACTCTTCAGTAAGAGCGACACGTTCTACCCCACCAAAGTCTCTTTTCTTAGTAATCATGTCTTTCAGAAATTTGGCATAAACAGGCACTTGGGTAATTAAGTCTGTGAATGGAATCGTTACCTCAAGGTTCTTGACCATAGACAAGAACTTACCAAACTGCTGATCGACCTTGGACTGTTGCATCCTGTGAGGAAAAGGTAGCCTTGGTGTAAAAGGCGTTTCAGAAACCTTCTCCTTTTTCTTCCCTGTCTGTTCAGCTTCTGCAGACAAATCGACTTCAGACGTCGAATTCTTTCTTTTTCCTTCCTCTACCACCCTCTTCTTCCCTGCAGTCGGGGTAACCTCATCAATGGGCACTGGAGGGGCATCATATGCAATGCCACTACGAAGAGTGATGACATTCACATGTTCTCTCTGAACTGGTTGCCCTGGCAATTGTCCCTGCTGCCTCTGTGCATTAGATTCTGCCAACTGAGCAACTTGAGCCTCGAGAAGTTGGATGTGCTTCTCTTGAGCCCTCCTTGTTTCCTCATTTGCCTTTTGCATAGACAATATCAGTTTCATCAGTTCAGAATTGCTAGGCTCTTGTGGGTTGTTTTGTGGAGGTGGGGTGTGGAAATTTTGTGGAGTTTGGAAGTTATTGGGATGATGGAAGTTTTGTGGTGGTGGTCTTTGGAAATTTTGTGGGGTTTGATGGTATGAAGGTTTAGGGTAGTTTTGTGGAGGTGGAGGTTGATGGTTTTGTGGGTTTTGGTAGTTATATGAAGGGGGGAGGGTTTGTGGTCTTTGTTGGAAGGCATTGGCCTGCTCCATCTGAAATTGACTGAACTGACAGTCATGCCCAAAGTGACCCTGAACACCACATACCTCGCAGTAAGATGAGGTAATGGGTGCTACTGCAGACATAGCATTGATGCTCATGGGTGGAGGTGTCGGACTAGAAGACTTCATTAGCTGCTGAGTTAGTTGCGCCATCTGAGATGTAAGCAATGAAATAGCGTCAACTTCAAGTACCTTCTTAGTCAAACTCCTAGATGATGTATGGTCATTGGCTGCAAGATTTGATATGAATTCATAACCCTCATCAACTGCCTTGTCTAAAAACACTCCTCCTGCAGACGAATCAACAATACACTTCGTCTGAGGCTGCAGACCATTGTAGAATGTCTGCGTCAAGAACCATTTGTCCATATTATGGTGTGGACACTCTCTCTGTAAATCTCTAAACCTAGCCCACGCTTCCCTTAATGTTTCATCAGGCTCTTGGAAGAACGTGGCTAGTTTATTTCTGATTTCTGCTGTTTTAGTAGGTGGGTAATACTCTCTCAGAAATGCAGCAGAAATCTCACTCCACTCGGTTTCTTTCACATCGTTCAACCATTTTTGGGCTCTATCTCTCAGTGAAAACTCGAACAACATGACTTTGAGTTGATCTGGAGTGACGCCGGCATGTTTAACGGTTCGACAAAGTTGTTGAAACCGTTGTAGATGATTTGCCGGATCTTCAGTAGGATGCCCACCAAACTGATTTTGCTGGACCATGCTGATGAGTCCAGGCTTGATTTCGAAATTTGCTGCGGCAATGGTGGGCATAGTAGGTCCAGTGGAGAGACCATCCGGGTTGGGCACCCCATATGACTTCAGTGATTTTGACATAACTGAATTCAAGGTGTCTGTTCCAGAGGTGTTCAGCTGAACAAACTGCTTTTCTTTCTGCTTTATCTTTCGGATCCGCCTGATTGTCCTAGTAAGATCGGGGTCCGCTGGAATTGGGGAACCGTTTCTTTGGGGCCTGGGCATACAAAAGAAACAAAAAGCAGCAGTAAAACGTACCTCGATTGAAACAGTGAAGTTCCAATGAGGTACAGAGAAGTAGACCAAATAATTAAATAAAAACTTAGAGAACTAGCCGTCTCCCCGGCAAGGGCGCCAAAATTTGATAGGTTTTAGTCGTATCGCCTATTCAAAAATAAACCTACAGACCTCTAACTAGGTAGTCAGTGGAAGCAGGGTCGAATCCACAGGGAGACAGAGTTTCTAAATCAAAATTCAACCAATTCAGCTACTCCAGATGAAATCAGGAAGGAAATAATTAAACTAAGGAATAGACTACGGAAGACTGAATAAATCGAGGATTAAACTATGGAATAAAAGTCTAGGGTATTAGGTCGGTCCACCATGCTTATACCAATCAAATAGGGTCAACTACTATCAAAACCTAAGTCAAGAGTCGGGGGATTAGAGCCTATGTTGAGCTATGGTTAAGACTCAACGCTCATAGTTCAACATACGCCGCATGTTCACTAACGTAATCAGAACTACTGACGTGTCCTAGGCCTCTAGTCGTAAGACGGATCTGTGCAAACAACTATTAACCACAAGCAATCAATGAAATTATACACTGACATTAATTACTCAATAAGAACAAACCACATCACAATCACCCTAATCAAGCCCTAGAAATTGATAGAAATCTAAATCACAATCATGGTATAAACATGGCTTTCCTATCTAACACCCTAGAAAGAGACTACTCAGACATGATCGAATTAACAACGACAAAACTAATATGAAACCCTAACAATTGCATCATGAACGATTAAATAAATAAACTAAGCAATCAAAGTAATTGAAGAGATAAAGAGTAGAAAAGAGTACCAATTGACGGAAAGCAGGAACTTTTATTGAAATCGAAATAGGTTTGATCACCTCTGGTAATAATCTAAAGTGTTTGAATTAAACTAAAAGCAATGAAGAATAAAACTAGTCTAAAACCTAATGAAAGATGAATAAAAGATGAATGAAAGATAATGAGGAAAAGGTATTTATAATACCCCTCAAGTTCACTAAAAACGGAAACAAAAAGTGAAAAAGCGCGATTAAAGCACCAGACCCGATCGGGCCCGAGCACAGTACCCGATCGGGTCCACATACAAATTCTCCCAACTTCACTTCTGGGCTCTGGCAGCAGCAGTGCAGCAATAAGGCGAGAAAAGCGGCCCACCCGATCGGGTCGGGCGGTAGTCACCCGATCGGGTCTGGCGACAAAAAGTGCCAGCAAGCTCGCCTCCTCAGCAGCGTCCCAATAAGACCTAGCAGCACTAGACCCGATGGGATCGGGCGGTAGGTGCCCGATCGGGTCTGGGCACATGTGTTCTCGCCCGATCTGATCGGGCACGCCTTGCCCGATCGGGTCCGCAACTTTCGTACCCGATCATAATATTTCGCCCGATCGGGCCATTTCTGCCCGATCAGTGCACGGAAACCTCATTTGACTCTTTGGCTCTCTAATCTTCACGTTTAGGGGTCTTGGGACCTCCTAAACTATCCATAAAGCTCGTGAGCCATCCTACGTGCCTCGTAACATCTCGTAAAGCCGTGGTTGCTTCCAAAAGGCTCGGGAATAAGGAGAAAACTCCGTAAAACCTGCAATTCAATATAAAACACGAAACCACAACTACATACGATAGTTAGCACAAAATAGCTCCCAAGAGCTCCAATGACGCACAAATTAGCTTGTAAATAAGGGAGAAAACTCTATATAAATACGTGATATCAGCTATCTGTGAGTTTAGTACTGACAATTACAGGACATTCTTCCTTATCATCTAAAAATACATACTTCAAATGATAGGGGAGTGGTTTGAGTTCTACCTTAGTTACCTGAGGAGGAGAGGTAGAGCATACACTTTCAAGTACCACATTCTCTTGTCCCTGTTCAGCTTTAGGGCCCTCTAAATCAGCAAGGCAGGCATCGATTTCAGTATCAATGCCTGATGAATTATCATTAGTTAATGCTACCTCCAATGGGTCAACATCTCGTATATGCTGAAATGCAGACATCACAACTCTGTCTACCACATCAATCCTGCGACAAGGCTCTTCAAGCATAGGAGACTTCATAGCATTGATTAGTTTAAAAGTAATAATATCATTGCCAACACTCAAAGTCAAAGACCAAGACTTGACATCAATTACCGCACCAGCAGTGCACAAAATGGTCTACCCAATATAATAGGAATTTGGGCATCCTCTTCTATATCCAAAACAACAAAATCCACAAGAATGTAAAATTTTCCCACCCTAACAAGGACGTCTTCTAAAGCACCTAAGGGGTATTTTATAGAACGGTCAGCCATCTGCAAAGTAATTTGAGTGCACTTAAGTGCCCCCATGTTCAGTTTCTTACAGACAGACAATGGCATGCCGGACACAAACGCACCTAAATCACATAAAGCTTTATCGATGAATAACGCACCTACATGACAAGGGATGGAAAAACTACCTGGATCTTTTAATTTAGATGGGGATTTATTTTTCAAAACAGCACTACACTCTTCAGTCAATGCGACTCTATCTACCCCACCAAAATCTTTCTTTTTGTTAATCATCTCCTTCAAAAACTTAGCATAAACAAGCACTTGAGAAATAAGTTATGTGAAAGGGACAGTTACCTCAAGGTTCTTGACCATAGCCAAGAACTGACCAAGTTGTTGATCCACTTTGGACTTTTGCATTCGATGAGGAAAAGGTAGCCTTGGTTTTAATGGTGTTTCAGAAACCTTTTCCTTCTTTTTCCCTGTTTGTTCAGCTTCCTCAGATAATTCGACATCAGACGTCGAACTCTTCTCCAAATCGTTCTTTACTACCACCTTCTCCTTAATAGGAGTAACATCATCATCAATGGGCATAGGAGGAGCAGCATAAGCATTGCCACTTCGGAGAGTAACGACATTTGCTTGCTCCCTCTGTATAGGCTGCCTAGGCAATTGTCCCTGCTGTCTCTGAGCATTATTCCCTGCCAATTGAGCAATTTGAGTCTCGAGAAGTTTGATGTGCTTTTCTTGAGCTTTTGTGCCTCCTCATTGGAATTCTTCATAGCCAGCATATGTTTCTCTTGAGCTCTTTGTGCCTCCTCATTGGAATTCTTCATAGCCAGCATATGTTTCTCTTGAGCTCTTTGTGCCTCCTCATTAGTCTTTTGCATAGACAACACCAATTTCATTAGTTCAGATGTCCTAGGCTCTTGTGGGACTACATTTTGTGGTGCTGGCTGTAAATTCTGTTGGGCAGGTCTTTGGAAACAAGGGGGATTTTGACAATTCCCTTGGTTTTGGTAGTAGTTGGGCTTTAGGTGATTTTGTGAAGGCTGATAGGAATTTTGTGGTTGTTGGTAGTTGTTTTGTGGAGGGTGAGGGTGAGGGTTTTGCACATTGTTGCCGCGATATGAGAGAAGTGGGTTGTCTCTCTAACCATGATTGAATGTCTTAGAGTGGAGGTTATTTGGTTGTCTTTGCTGAAAAGCATTCGCCTGCTACATATGATTCTGATCGAACTGACAGTCATGCCAAAGTGACCCTGGATACCGCAAACCTCGCAGTAAGATGTGGTGATGGGTGCAACTGCTGACATGACATTTATACTGATAGGCGGAGGTGTCGAACTATAAGGCTTCATTGTTTGCAATTGTTGATTCAGCTGCGCCATCTGAGAAGTTAGTAATGAAATAACATCAACATCAATCATCTTCTTAGTTAGACTCCTAGATGATGAATGATCATTTGCTGCGAGATTGGCTCGGAAGTCATGGCCTTCATCAACCGCCTTGTCTATAAAGACTCCTCTTGCAGACGAATCAACAGTACTCTTTGTCTGGGGCTTACACGGTCGTTGCACGTGCCAAATTAGAACCTAACTTAGCCTAATATAGGGTAAGAAAGGGTTGAATCCACGAGGAAGCAATGATTAATCAAGGTTTGAATGTGATTTAGCGAGATAAGCCTATTTTTGGGGGTTTTTGAGATAAATGATGAACTAAGAAATAATAAACTGAATTGCTAACAATAAGCTAAATGATTTGATTTAACTATAATAAAAAAGCACTAGGGATACGGGAATTACTAGTTTACCACTAGCTAACCTATTAGTCAAGCCAAGGGGATTCAATAGGGTCAATTAAGGGACTAATTCACTCAAATGTTTCCTAATTACTCTCTCGAGCTAATTAGGAGGACCTAATCTACCGACTTTACCTATTCTCATGGCATATTCAATCAATTAAGTATTTCCACAACACATAGTGATTCAATTAAAGATCCTAGGTAGTCAACACCTATTCTCATGGTGAACTCAACCCATTGACTAGCCTAAGGTCAATCAAAAGCTTCATTTCTCAATCCTTCACTTTTGATCCCCAGATCAAGTTTAAAAGGTGATCAATCAATTTAAACATGGCATTTAATTCTAAGCTAGACGACCTAATTTCATCTAAGTCTAACCCCCTAGCTTGACTTTTGAGGTCAACTAGTAATAACCTAGGTCATCCCCTTCCCCTAGTTAGAAAACTACTGTAAAGCCATAAAAAGGAAAAATAAAGCTTGAAGCATTAATGGAGGTTCAACACTTGTGGAAAACATAGAAATCAACTATTAAGCAACTAATCACTACTAATCAAATGCTAAACCAAAATAAACAAGTATTAAAGCAAGTAAGGAGTAAAGGGAAGGAGAAATACTCAATAGATGATGATGAAATCACTAATTTTCCATTGCAATCAATCCAAAAAGTTTCAAGTTCAATTTTAGATCCACTTTCTCTCACTAAGTTCTACTTCTCTCTCTAAAACCCTCTCTAATTAAAACTAATTAATTCAGAAAATAAAGCTTTGTGTTTTTCCCATTATTACAAAATTGGGTTTTAAATACCCCCAAAGTACTAAGGGCAAAGCTATAAAACACAAAACCAAAACCGTCCAAAAAAACCGAAACACAACCGAAATCGACTGAAACTGACCGAAACCGACCGAAATAGCAATGGAGCGACCCGCTCCAAAAACAATGGAGAGACCGCTCCAACTTGCTGCTTCCCTGCTTTGATTTCTGGGCTACGGAGCGGTCTCTCCTTAGCAAATGGAGCGACTGCTCCCCTATTCTTGACCATTTCAACATGCCTAAGCAAGCAAGACTTGAAACGAGGCTAGATAAAGGGGAGGGGGGATGCAAATGCTCGAAAAACTAACGCAAACATAAAATCATGAAAAATGGTGAAAAAGGGAAAGTAAAGGGAACTATATGGCGTAAAATGCAACTATATGACCTAAAACTAATCCTAATTAATGGGTCTAAAACCCACTTATCAAATTCCCCCAAGCTTGCCAATTTTTTGTCCTCATGCAATCAACAATCCCAAGGAAACTAATGCATCCACTACGTCTATAAAGAGCATCACAAAGTCGAGGTCCTCATCTCATAAGAGGTGTCAAGGCAAAGGGAAACACGACCATCTTTCTAAGCTTATAGCCGTCCATCCTTATCCACAAGTTAGGGTACAAGGGATGGTCTAAGCTAGTGTGCAAAGAAAATGATCGTCCTAGAGGTCCCTCAACTATCACATAAGCCCTCATTGATCCTAAGTGAAACCTTTCCTTACAAAATGGAAAAACGCGCTCAACCTTGTACCAATCACGCCCCACAAGCTCACAAGATCCCCGAAGCTAGCCTATTTATTAACTAGTTAACTCCTTTTTTTTGCAAGGGCCCTAGACTACCTCCTCACGCGGTCCGTCTCTCACTTGATAGTCATGTTTCCGAGGCATGATACCGAGCACTCGATGTGAGACGCGATAAGAGGGTAAGGTATCTCATACCAAAGGCATTGGAGCATCTCTAGAGGCCGAAAGCATGGTTTTTGTTTATACAATAGGCTACTAGCCTTGTGGGCTCTAAAGTACCACTTATTTGATCCAATTGGCCAAAGGGCTCTTTTGCTTTTCATGTTTCCATTTTCTTGTTTTTGTTTTTGTTTTGCTTCCTTTCATTTTTTTAAAATGCTACTAGCCTTGCATTTTATTGATCTAGAAAGGGTTCTCAAGGTCGCTAAAGGGCTTATCCAAGGTCAAAGGAGAGAGTAAAGACTTTTTATAGGGAAATAGTGACACTAATTCAAGCTAAAGGCAAGTCTCGGACAATCGAGGGGTCTATTCATAACAAGACTAAGGCATCCAAGCTTAAAGCACCCCTAATACTCCTAACGAGCACATAAGTCACTCAAGCTACTACACCTCTACTCAAAAGCCAAGTTTCCAACCTCTAACCTCTAAAATCGTCATATAGAGTCATTCCTTGACTAAGTGATGCAAAATCTTTTTGCTATTTTTGATAATTTTTCTTATTACCCTATATGCAACCTAAATGCAACCCAAAAGTAAATAAACAAACTAAAATGCCCTCTCCCCCAGGGTTAAATGAAGCGTTGTCCTCAATGCTTCAAACAAGTCAAAAAGGCAAGGGGAAGGGGGAGGGGGAGAAAAGAAAGGAAAATAGAAAGAAAAATAAGAAAGAAAAAGGGGAAAACTATTTACAAAGAGGAAATGAGGTGTCTAGTAAATAACACCTCAATAATCGCAATGACTTGTCATATGCAACCACACACAATTCCGAAAAGACCAAATAGGCAATAGCAAGAAGCCAAGCATGCATAAAGTAATAAATTACTATATGCCTAAATGGGGAGAAAAGTAAAAAGGTGGGGGAATGAAAACAAAAACCAAGAAAATAAGAAGAATCAAAACCAAAATAAAAAGAAGAAAAAGAAAATGAAGAAAAATTATCACTACTATACACCTTTGCTCTCATGGAGTCAACAAGAACATCTGGAGGGCCAAGAGAGATGGGAGACTCCTTGTAACACCCCGTATTTTATATATTGTTAGTAAATATCTATATTAAATCATTTTATAAAAATAATTTAAATTAGTCTTTTATTAAATTATTTTTCTTCCCTACTTTGACTTTATTTTAGAAATAGCCCAAAACGTATTCCTAATTTGATTAGGTCAAGTACCCATAACCCATTAGATTTAGTTAAACTAAACTATAAATAAAGGAGGAGGAAAAAAAAAATTAAAAGCAATTAAAACAAACTTACCTCACGTTGCTCGCTGTAGTGCTCCACTCCCTCATTGTCTTGGTTGCTTTGCCCATGTTTTACATAACCTTCTCAATTCTAAACCCTTTTCACACCCACAATTAGAATTAGCCAACACCACAAAGTCACAAACCATAACCTGCGATTGTCATCATCAACATTCTATATCAGTTACTTTCATTTGGGCAAGTTTTGGCTTTGCGTTTTTCCGGGTAGAATTTCGAGTCAAAGGAAGCAAATTTCGGATCTTTTTACACTCCTCTATATTCCAATTACTCTATTAATCAAGTAAGATTGTTTTCCATGTTTTAATTTTAGTTTATATGTTGATTTTCGAATTGGGTTTTTGTTAAATTAGGGTTCTTGAGAAAATCGATTTGGGAATAATTTTTGTTATATGAATTTTATATAATTGGTTCATGATTGATGTCTGATTTGAGTTAGTTAGTACTTTTCAAAGTTTAACTTGCAAAATTATTATTTTAGATTATTTTTCCGAATTCTGGTTATGTTTGATCCACTGGTAGTATTGTAGTATAGATTATTAATTGAAATATTAGATTATGATGAGTTTCTTTAGTAGTGCGGAAGGGTAACAATGAAACTGGATGATTTTCCGTGGAAGTGAATATATATGTGATTAGTTTTATAGTTATGGTTTTCTTGGTGCTAGTGAAGCACTGACTTTGATACTCTGCACACTAATAGTGTTAGGCAATGTGTAGTCAGGAAGATAAATTTTAATGAAGTCGTCGTAACGTTGTTGTTGGAGTGGTGGTTATATTGGGCGTACCGTCATTATTGCGATTGAGTTGTTGTTGGTGTTGTTGTTATTATAGGGTGAAGGAGAAGGAGTTAATTGGTGGGAAAATAATATGGATGATATTAGAGTCAAAATCAGTTTGACTTTTGTTGACCAAACTTGACTAGTTTGACTTTTGTTGACCAAACTTGACCAGTTTGACTTTCGTTGACCAAATTTGACCAGTTTGACTTTTGTTGACTTTTTGTCCTTTTGACGTTGAGTCGTTTTTAAAATTAGTCAAAGCTCATTAACTAGATTAGGTTATTTGTATGTGAGTTATGTGAAGTATAGTCAAGTGACTTATACTATACTTTATTATATTGTAGATTGTGGGTTCGTAGAAGAACCTTATTGACTTGAGATTACGTTTGGTTGGTTGTGGTTGCGGAAAAGGTAAGATTTCTTACTAAGACTTGTATAGATTGTTTTGAGAATTGGATGATATTGGTTTAAAGTTTATATTGAGTTTTAAAAAGGTTTTGTGTGGTTATATATTGAGATTTTAAAAAGAGTGTTACATTATTTATATATTGAGATTTAAAAGGTTTTACAATGTTTATATAATGAGATTTAAATCGTTTTGACGATATTTATTGTGAAAGAAAAATGAGATTTATTTATGAGATTCAAAAGGGAGGAAGTTCCTCATATACCAAGTTGAGATTTAAAAGGAGGATGTTCCTCATTGCTACAGGTTTTGAGTAAACTAGAATGTTTCTATGTTTACTTAATTATGATTTATCATGTTTTATAAGAATGTTTTTGTGGGGTTGCCAGTAAGTGGTATTCCTCGTGTTTGGAAGTAGGTTGAGTTTTGTCTCAACCATTATTTAGTAGTTGGGTGTATGTTGATCAATACACTTGCCATTTGTCTTCCTTCTTGGTTCGTTATCAAGTTAGGGGTATGCATACTAGGGGCTTTGGTGTTTACCTGTCTCGTGAGCCTAGCTAGCTCATTGGACTTTAATACTTCCTACTCACATGTTTCAAAACAGTTACATTTTAAATGTATTTACAGGATTGTTTTAGAAAGAAAGAAAGTTGAAAGTTGAGATTTATTGGAAGGTTGTTTTATTTTATATATTTAATTTGTACATGTTGGAAATGAATTTGTAAGATATTCCTATATATCTTACCTGCACATTGGATAGTTTTGTTTTAGTACAGTATAAAATCTTGCTCAGCCTTTTGGCTGATACTATAGTGTTCAATGTGCAGGGACTTGAAGGTGGTTAGCTCAAGGTTGGGTTAAAGAGTGCGATGGATTTAGTTATACGTTAGTAGGTTTAATAAGACTTCCGCTGTTATTCTTTTGACTTTAGTATTTTATTTCAGTCTGTAATAATTATTTAGATTCTAGTTAGTTTGATTAGTTAAACCTTATTGACTATTTATTTCAGTTAGAACCTTTAGCCTTGCAGTGATTATTATTAATAATTATCGCGGCGTAACACCTTTGGAATTTCCTTAAATTATTTATTATATTATATTTTTAAAGTAGCGGAATTTCAGGGGTGTTACACTCCTTGAGTGGTTGTGATTGGAAAGAAGGAATAAGATATAGCCTCCTCGAAAAAGGGGTGTGAGGGGGTCGAATATGAATAACTTCCACACTTAAAACCTCACTCACATCACATAATATCTCCAAATTGGCTCTTTCACAAGCTCCCTCAACCACATATTTCTCTCCTTGTTCATCATTGACATTTTCAACCACAAGCAAAATCTCTTCTCTCACAAGGGAATCATGGTCATCGAATGATTGAGCTAAGTGAAAATTGGAGTCAATCGGGGAAGAAGGGGTAAAAAGGGAATCAAGGGATTCACAAATGTCTTCATAATCCTCACCTTCCTCCTCATGAATTGGATTAAACCAAATTAGGTTTGACTCATCCTTATCATCACTACTCCAAAATCCATGAACATAAGGCACATGAGTCTCCCTAGATGCATTTTCGTTCTCTTCATAGGAAGAATCACCATCATCCTCAATCAAAGACCTAGATTCGTAGACATCATTTTCACCCTCTTTTTCCTTTTCATCTCTATCGACTCTTTACGCTCATTCTCACATCCTTGAGACCGCTCTAGGGCATCTTCCTTCCACTGAGATTCAAAAGAGTCACGTCTCCTCACCAACTTCTTGATTTGATCAAATTACTCACAATATTGCTCTCCTCCCTTCTCATAATACTTGAGCTCCTCAAAACTAGATTCAATAAGATTATCATATTTGACAAGCATTTGAGGAATAAAACCATGCAATTTTGGCTTAGAATCAAGTAAAGAAGAGCTTTGGTTATCAACAAGGGGAGAAGCATCATTGTAAGTCCCAACAGTAAGCACATGACAATACATATCATCACAACTAGAAGAAGGAGGGGGAGTATCATGACTTGGTATGTGAGAAATTGAATTGCTAGCAAAAGAGATTTCATTGTGATTAATGCAATCATTAGATAAATAAGAATCATAATTCATAGAATGCATTTCATCACAACTAGGAGAAAGAGGTGGAGGCATACCTTGGTCTGGTTGAACTAACCCAAGATTCGTGCCCATGTCCCACTCATACGTGTCTTGAGCTAGCCAAATGTAATAATCCCAAGCTTCATTCAAGGAAAGAGCTTGGAATTCTCCATGATGAATATCCTCAACCACGCATCGAGCGAAATCATTCAAACCGGCATAGATTACTTCATAAATCTCTCATAGCTCACAACTATAGTTGATTGGAAGAGAATCTTGCACCCTAGTGTAATACCTCCAAAATGACTCGTTCTCGATTTGAGGAATCGAGAAACTTGCCATTCTTGAAAATGTGCCCCAAGATGCAATTGATTACAAAACCATAGCTAAGCAAGGGGTTAGCAATAACAAGAATTTCATCATTAGAGGGGTGGGGAAAAATAAAAAGAGAAAAGAAGGATAAGGGGTGACTTAGACTCGAAAATCGACATCCAAATCAATGTAATCCGTTGCTTCCCTGGCAACGACGCTAAATTTTAACATGGTCGTTGCACGTGCCAAATTAGAACCTAACTTAGCCTAATATAGGGTAAGAAAGGGTCGGATCCATGAGGAAGCAATGATTAATCAAGGTTTGAATGTGATTTAGAGAGCTAAGCCTATTTTGGGGTTTTTTTGAGATTAATGATTAACTAAGAAATAATGAACTAAATTGCCAACAATAAGCTAAATGATTTGATTTAACTATAATAAAAGAGCACTAGGGATATGGGAATTACTAGTTAACCACTAGCTAACCTATTAGTCAAGCCAAGGGGATTCAATAGGGTCAATTAAGGGACCAATTCACTCAAATGTTTCCTAATTACTCTCTCTCGAGCTAATTAGGAGGACCTAATCGACCGACTTCACCTATTCTCATGGCAAATTCAATCAATTAAGTATTTTCACAATCCATAGTGATTCAATTAAATATCCTAGGCAGTCAACACCTATTCTCATGGTGAAGTCAACCCATTGATTGGCCTAAGGTCAATCAAAAGCTTCATTTCTCAATCCTTCACTTTTGATCCCCAAATCAAGTTTAAAAGGTGATCAACCAATTTGAACATGACATTAATTTAAGCTAGACGACCTAATTTCATCTAAGTCTAACCCCCTAGCTTGACTTTTGAGGTCAACTAGTAATAACCTATGCATCCCCTTCCCCTAGTTAGGAAACTACTCTAAAGCCATAAAAAGGTAAAATAAAAAGCTTGAAGCATTAATGGAGGTTCAACAATGGTGGAAAACATATAAATCAACTCTTAAGCAACTAATCACTACTAATCAAATGCTAAACCAAAATAAACAAGTATTAAAGTAAGTAAGGAGTAAAGGAAAGGAGAAATACTCAATAGAAGATTATAAAATCACTAATTTTCCATTGCAATCAATCCAAAAAGCATCAAGTTCAATCTTAGATCTACTTTCTCTCACTAAGTTCTACTTCTCTCTCTAAAACCCTCTCTAATTAAAACTATTTAATTCAGAAAATAAAGCTTTGTGTTTTTCCCATTATTACAAAATTTGGTTTTAAATACCCCCAAAGTACTAAGGGCAAAGCTATAAAACACAAAACCAAAACCGTCCAAAAAAACCGAAACACAGCCGAAATCGACCGAAACTGACAGAAATCGATCGAAATAGCAATGGAGCGACCCGCTCCCAAAACAATGGAGTGACTGCTCCATGGTCGCTCCAGCCCCGCTCCAACTTGCTGCTTCCCTGCTTTGATTTCTGGGCTACGGAGCGGTCACTCCTTAGCAAATGGAGCGAACGCTCCCCTGTTCTTGACTATTTCAACATGCGTAAGCAAGCAAGACTTGAAACGAGGTTAGATAAAGGGGAGGGGGGATGCAAATGCTCTAAAAACTAACGCAAAACATAAAATCATGAAAAAGGGTGTAAATGGAAAAGAAAAGGGAACTACATGGCATAAAATGCAACTATATGACCTAAAAATAATCCTAATTAATGGGTCTAAAACCCGCTTATCAGGGGCTGCAAACCATTGTAAAAAGTCTGTGTCAGAAACCATTTGTCCATATTATGATGTGGACACTCCCTCTGTAGGTCTCTGAATCTAGTCCACGCTTACCTCAATGTCTGATCTGGCTCTTGGAAAAATATGGCCAACTTGTTTATGATATCTGCTGTTTTTGTGGGAGGGTAATACTCTTGAAGGAACGCAGCAGAAATCCCCGACCATTCTGTCTCAGCAATGTCACTAAACCACCTCTAAGCTTTGTCTGTGAGTGAAACTCGAACAACATAACTTTTAGCTGCTCAGCTGTGACTCCTTGATGTTAACATTTCTGCAGAGTTGTTGGGATCTCTGCAGATGGTTGGCCGGATCTTCAGTAGGATGTCCACCAAACTGATTTTGCTTTACCATATTAATTAGTGCAGGCTTGATTTCGAAATTATTTGCAGTAATGATGGGCATTTGTGGACCTGTGGGTATGCCTTCAGGATTAGGCACCCTATAAGATTTCAGCGACTTTGCCATTGGTGGTGAAGAAATATCTGAATCAGGTTTCTCTTGTTCGAACTCTGTTCTAAGATCCCGAAGTATTGCTTCCTTATCGGGATCTTCAGTGAATATATGAGTTTTCTTTTTGTACCTGGACATAAAATAGAAATAACAATAAAACCTTTAGAAAGGCCTCAATTAGAACGGGAGGTTCCAATGAGGCAAAAAGAAGTACGCTAATTAATCGAATAAAAACTAGAAAACTAGCTGTCTCCCCGGCAACGGCGCCAAAATTTTATAGGCTAAAGTCGTATCACTTATTCAAATATAATTCCTACAGTCCTCAAACAATAGTAATCAAGGGAAGCAGGGCCGAATCCGCAGGGAGACAGAGTTTCTATGTTAATATTCAACTAAATAACTGTAATATCTGAGAAAATTAATCGTACTTAATTAAGAAAAATTCGTAATTAATTAAAATTTTTCTCATATATATATATATATATATATATATATATATATATATATATAATGAGACTTATTAAATTTATTAACGTTAAATAAGCTTAAGTTATTAAAATCGATTTTATAATTTCCTAAAATAATTTCTAAATATTAAGCTATTAATTTTAAAGTTATAAGTAGTAAGGTTTATAAATTTATTTACTACTTTTAAATAGAATAGTAGCTTTAACAAATTATTAAAATAGTAAAAGAAAAACCCATTTAGCAAATGTTGACTTTCCTCAACTTTGACTTTCCCCAACCTCCTTCGACATGAAGCTATGGAGTTTATCCCCAAGCAAACCTTTCCCAAGCAAACCCTTCTCAAGCAAATTCAGTTCTAGACCCTTCTACAATGGCTATATGTAACAACTCAGATCTACGACCAACCTAATTAAGACCTAAATGCAACGGAAAACCTAATCCGGGCTATTACCATCACACTCACCGCGAGTGTGGAGCTCAAAAACCTTGACTTATTAAAACTTTTAAACTGTAATGACTATATCAAAACCTTTAACTATAGAGAACTATATTAAGTGATCCTAAAACACTATAAACAACTAGATTTGTTATTAAAAATTCTACTGAAAATCCGGCAGAGTTCCGTTTGTTAAACGGACCGCCTAAAACTTAATTTAGGACTCGCGTCCACTTATAAACTTGTATTCAAAATCCATCAACCATTATAGTTTAAACTTAATAAACTCAAACTCTTTAAACTTAATTACAAGTTAAACTATTAACTATACTATTACAAAGTCGATCGTCCTCGCCTCAATACAAATAATAGGAATGACACATATCGAACCTTCTTCAATATTACTACCTTCATGTACCTGCATATACCGGCACATAGTATCAGCCAGAGTAGCTGAGCAAGATTTCATATTTGTAAAGCCAAATATATATGCAGGTAGGATACATTAATCATATCCTACAAATCATTTTCTTTCAAAACATAAAAGTAAAATAACAAAATTTATAAAACCTTAGGTATCTCTTTTGTAAAACAAATCCTTTCTTTTCTGTTTCCAAAACGAATCGTTTCTATTTCTTTCTTTAAATCAAATCCTTTCTATTTGCTTTTTCAAATCTTTCCTTTTTCCTTTTCATAACCAATCCTTTCTTTCCTTTTTCTTTCACGAAGAAAGATTCATAAACATAGGGAATGGAACGAACTTGCCTTGCCTTTGGGCTAGCTAGGCCCTCCGGATAACTATAGACAAAGACCCCTAGTGTGCACACCTTACATACGGCCAAACCGCAACAGAAGATCAAAGTCTTGAGGTACTGATCAACATACCCCCACAACTATTCTATTATGTATCTGTAAAGCCGAGACCAACTCGACGAAGTTCCAATTCCTTGAGATATCACTTAGTTAATCCCTATAACTTGAAAAACACAAAACTATTCCCTTGAGATACCACATAGGCAATCCCATCAACTTTCAAAACATAAAACTTTTCGAAATATCTTTCTACAATCTTTCCTTTAATTGCGGTTTGGAAACCAAATTTTCTATATTTGGAGGAACATCCTCCCATTCAATCCATTCTCAACAAAACCGAGATAAAAACCTTTTAAAAATACTTCTTGTAAACTACGAAAGTTTCTTTGGAAACTAAACTTTCAATCTTTCGAGGAACATCCTCCCTTTCAAACCAAAATCACAACTTTCAATACTTTGCTTGTAAACTATAAAATATTTGAGTAAGAAATTTTACCTCTTTGAACTTTTCACGTAAACTATAAAAGATTTGAATATGAAATCTTACCTTATACGAATCACAGCAAAATAACCACCTCCAAAACGACTCTTTAGTGAACTCGAAAGCTACATAATAACATATATGTATTCAATAAATAATAATAGATTTGGCTAACTAGTAATGAGCTTTAAGTAACTCTAGTTTAGAAGAAATCTACTTCTTCTAACTCCATATAAAGCATGTAAACAAACATATCATAAATCATATAAATGACTTTCGTGTTCTAACTTGAACTTCCATTTAACATTAATAACCGTCTAACTAAAACCTTTACCAAAACTAATTAAAATCATCTTACTTTATATAAAATCAACTCTTAAGAATCATATATATATTTGGATACTCAAAAGTTCAATGAAGCAATTATATGGAGATGTAGAGTTTTAAAATCAACCATAGAAAATATGAAGTTTGGGCAGAAACTTAAAATAAGCATAACTTCCTCCTACGAAGTCCAAATCAAGCGTTTCTTGAGCCTATCTTGAGTAAAATTTCAATACGAACAACTTTTGAGAAATAGTATGTTTGCTTAAAATGCCCAGAAACTGTCCAAAAATGCAATTTACGAAACTGGTTTGTTTTGCTTACGAATTACATCACTTCATTTCTTTGAACAACAAGAAGTTTAATCATCAAACTAATAATATAAAATCACTATTAAACACCTAATTAAATCTCCTACTCAATCAATTCATACACAAAACTTTCAAATAAAAAAAGCCCAATTCAATTTCACTTCATAAACCCTAACTTTATAAACTTGAGAAAAACTGAAATAACTAGGAATTCAACTTACCCACTACTATGGAAGACTAGGGATGAAGAGTAGTTTTCAAATCGCCCCTAAAACGATCCCTAGATACCCCAAAACGAACTAGAATGAGCCTTGTTCCATTCTCTTCGTGCGCACAACTCCTTCTCTTCCCTTTTTGAGTTGCGCCGGTGAGCGGAAATCGAGGTCGGAGCCTCGTTGCTCTTTCTCTGTCTTCCCCTTCCTCTTCTTCTTTTTCCTTCTTCATCCCTCTATTTCCTTCACCTCTATGTTCCCCTTTTCTTTTTCCTCATGTTTCTTCTTCTGTAACCTCTTTCTCATTCTTTTATTTTTCTGTTTATTTTGTTTGGGATTCTAATTTGGTGTGTCAACTCTACTATCTTCCACGTTTCTCATTCTTTCTTTCCTTTTCCCTTTATTTTTCCAACTTCATCTAATTAATAAAATCTCATTTCCCCCCTTCAATCTATTTGATCTAATCATCTTATAATCCTCTCTTACTACATATATGTATAGACATTAGACACCTATACATATTTTCAAAATATAATTTAACTACTAAAGAGATTTTATATCAAAATAATAATAACTTGAACTAGCTCATTAAAAGAATTATACTTCATATTTCTCAAGATAATTCAATTCAAATACTACAATATGATTCATTAAATAAATAATACTATCTTTTGAATAATTTCGTAGTCAAATTCAATTTCTTTCCAATGAATTCAAGGTTTATAAATATAAAACAAGAGACTGATCATATTTATCAATTAATAAAATATTCTTCAAAAATAGGAGTATTACACTATAAATTACCATCTTTGCAAACTCAAGAAACACACTTCAAAAGTTCAAACCCCTTTTCTTCCCAACCTTTTCGTCACTCTCTCCCTCCTCTCCATTCCTCTGGTCTCTTTTCCCTCCCCTGCTTCTTTTCTTTCTACTGGCTGAACCACCATAACTCGCCGGAGACACCAGCGATGCAGCCAGATGCTGCCAGCGAGACACCCTATACCCATGCTGACCACCACACACCCCCCTTAGTGCACCCCCGCGCTGGCTTCTCTCCCTTTCTTTCTCGTTCTCCCCCTCCTCTTATGGGCTGCTGTGCCCGGAACTGCCACCGCCGTCCAGACACCCAGACGCACCGCCAGAATTCGCCAGAGCTTCAGCCGCCACCGCTGCACCCACCAGCAACCAGAGCCCCTGTTTCCTCCTTCCTACTCACTTGAGCAGAGGTAACTAAGTTACCTTTTAGCCTATTTTGTCACTTTTAAACATTTTTAGTTAAAAATTTTATTTTAATAATCAAATACCTTATGTATATCTTAGAATAATTGAGCCTAAATCTAATTTTAATTAACTAAAGCTACTTTAACTTATGCTTAAAATATATGCTAAATTATAAACTTTAACAAAACAAACAAAACTCTTTAAATTAATTGTCTTAATTTTTTTATATTAAGTTATTTAGTTTATTTTAAATCCATTATTAGTTAAATACTCTATATTAGTATTGGACATAAATCTGATTTTTAATTTAAGTAAATCTATTTTGTTCAAATTATGTTTATGAATATATTTTTAACCTAAAGTAATCTAGTTAAATTTAGTGGATTAATTATTGGAATTTGTTACTTATTTTCTTAAAATAATTATTTAGTTTTGATTATAAATATTAAGTTAAATTTTTTCAATAATAGTTATTTACTTTAAAAGTTTAGTTAATAAAATCAAGTTATGTAAATTAGTGATCATATTTTCATGTAATAATTTATGTTCATATGATTACCTTAGTTTAATAATAAATAATTCTTTTAAATGTTATGAGTAGTTTTCATATTGAATTATTAATTAAGGAGTCACTTTAATATTATCAATAGTAGTCACTATGTAATTTCAAGTTTTATAAAAAAGACAATTATTATGTGTAGTTTCTAATTAAGATGGAAGTAAATTCGAATTGTTGAAATACTTATTATAAGTTATTATTTACAAATTATTTATAAATTTATAATTACTATTTAATAAAATATATGAATTCCTTTATATTGTTTAAGTAATAAAATTTATGGATACTATTTTAGTTTATTTATCAGCCTAATAATAATGATAGTATTTGAAGAGTATATATTTATATTTTACATAGTTTATGCCTTTAAGTCATTAAATATGAATTTTATTCGAATGATAAAATAATAATAATTTACTTAAATAGATCTTACTTATGTCGTACTTATTAACCAAGTTATAAAACCCATAAATCTAAGCTTATAATATAAAGTTATAAAACGAGTATCTATTATGTTACTAATTATGAGCCTTAATATAAACCTCTTTGAAACGTAGTAAGTTTAAATAAAATATATATTTGAAAGGATTCACATGAAGTAAATGGTTCGTAAAACTTAGAATATAAAAATGGCATGAACTAGAAATATGTATAAGGCCTCCTAAGAATTACTAACAACACCAATATTAAAGTCATGTATATTAATAAGCTATAAGGTTATTATAAATATTATTCTAGGATAACGTTATGTAACTTAGCCAACCAAAGCCAAGTACTTAGTTGATTCGTCGATTAGCTGTTAATAAAGTAATACGCTCCTTAGATTTGAACGCCCCTCAGATCTCTCAGAGACCGATTCACGAAGGTTTAAAGGTTTAGCGTACTGCGGATCGAGGTAACGTCTACTACTAACACCGGCAATCCCCTTTCCAACCATGTTTATGATAATGTTTTGTTTTCAATGATGTTATTTATGGATTGCGGGAGATAAAATGTTATTATGCAAATGATGTTATAAATGCCTTCTGTAATTGGTTTGATGAAATGTGACTATAATAAGATATTAAACATGATAAAGAAAAGTGAAAGATGGTTCTTTGCAGTATTCTCTTATGTTGGTCGTGCACGTTCCATTATGGCGGCTCTGTCACCTTCTATTCAGGGATAATAATCTCTTGTGACATCCGTGTTATATTATTATGCCACCTTATGTTGGGAGATAATAATCTCCCGTGGCACGCCACCTTATGTTGGAGGACTTCTGTTCTCCGTGGCCTATGTTATGTTTATACTTTCCAAGTTACCAAAATGAATGATATATGCTTCTAATTATGATAAGGAAGATGATGTCATATGCTATATCTGAATGATTTGAACTGTGATGTTATATGTTTTCAAATGAATTTACGATATTTCATATCCCTCTGTTTGCAAACAAAATGAATTGAAATGAATTTACGATGTTAGGGTAGTATATTACTGAGCCTCGGCTCATGACGTTTTGTTTTTATGTTTTAGGTACTATTGAAAGTATTCCAAGACGCATGGGAAGGGTTTCTGACTGAGATCCATAATGATGATTATGTAAATAAGTTACTTAGTGATTGGTCCGAGGAGTAGGCGTTATGTTATGTTTTAGGGGGAGATGTTGAGATGGTTAATGGTAAGGTAAATTTATATATTAAAGGACTGGAGTTATTGAGTTGTATTTTAAAGAGAATTTTATTGTGGGCCCATAACCCACATGATTGAGGATGTTTCCGCTGCTATTTATGAATAAAGTATGATTATTGATGCTCTAATTATGGTTGATCAAGGTTAATAACGGACCCCTAATTTCGGGGCGTTACAGAGTGGTATCAGAGCCGAAACCTAGCCGGAAGTGCAAGTCGTAGACTATGCATCGCCTAGGTGTGACCCATTTGGGACATTAGATGATTAAGTATTTGAGGAAATTATAATGGTAATTGGGAAGTGTGATGTCTAGAACGTTGAGGATTAATTAATTGCTATTTGGGTTATTAGGATTGAAATGTAAAAATTATAATAATAATTGAGGTGAATGGAATTGTGAATAATGAGGTATAAGTGAATTAGGGATGTAAATGAGACATGAAAGTGTAAAAGGAAGTCGATGATTACGATTGTCGGAAAACGAGGCAATGGGTGTATTTATGAGTTGGGTCTTAGGAGCTAAGGTGTAGAAGCGTCGCGTAATGGGAAAGGGGTCGAGGATTGTAAGGATATTTAGATGTCGTTCACAACTTGAGAATAAATGTTTCGGGTTAGGTAATAAACCTTATGTTAATGTACTATAACGAGAAATGGATCGGACGAGGATTGTATTGGTGTTATGTTGAGGTTGGCCGAGATTGAAAATAAGGATTGATAAGAGCAACATGAGAACCTTAAGTATTAGAGATTGACTACAAAACTCGAGGTATGAAAGAGATGCTTTGGGATACTTTACATCGATCGTTTATGCGTCTGTTAGGTTAATTGGTGAGTTATAATGCAGTAATCAAATGATGATTTGGGTTTCGAGTATAGACTTAATAGATAGTTGAGAAATTATGAAGGGATCATGATACTTTAATTATGAGGGTCGAGTACAATAATTTCGAGGAGAATGATTAGGATTAGTTATGAAAGTATAAAGTTTTGGGTGAATTACAACTTTGGGACTTAAGTTATGGAATATAAGGACGTTGAATAAGAAATTCTATACAATAGAATACTTGGGAACAAGCGATTTAGACTAATAATATAAGTCTTTTTGACTATCGGGTAAAACTTTTTGAAAATAGATGATTTGTGTCAATGATTTATTTATGCATATATATCATTGGAGAATATTGAAGAGTTCTCGAATTAATTGCAAGTATTTGAAACAAGGAGATAGAATATTCTTTTTATTTTAATTTAGAAAGCTAAATAGATACTTCCTCCGTTTTAAAATAGATGCCACATTGTTATTAAAACGGATTTCTAGGCAAAATTTCCTAAACATGAATAACTAATTGAAAGTGGTTGAGTGGCATGTAATTAAGAGTATAGATAGCCACCACAACTCAACCCAATCCACCCATCCACCACCAGTCTCTCTCTCCTTCCACCACAACTGACACCCTTCTCTCTCCTCCATAGCCACCACCAACATCTCCTAACACCACAGAATCCATCGCCATCACCACCCACCACCACATCCACCCACGAAACCACCACAGAAATCACCGAAATCCAACACCACGCCACCTCCACCTACCAAACCCTCTAAAATCCAACCCTACGCCATCTTCTCTTCTCTTATCCGATCTCTGTCGATCTGTGGTGGTGGTCGGGCGAATGAATGTAGGCCATCTTCAAACTTCGATCTTCCTTTGAAACCCTACACTTGTATCTTAAGCCTTTTAATCTCTTCGAAACCCACACTCCCCCATTGTTTCCGGTGATTGAATCTAGCTTTCGTTGGGGTCCTCCATTTTTCCGATCAGTTTTGGTGGTTTTAGATGGGTTTGGTGGTGTTTTAGAGGGTGTGTGGTGGTTTTCGACTTTGGTGCAAGAGTTTGGAGGGTTTATATAGTGTTTTCGGTGGTGGTGTGGCGGTCTTCGGCGGCGTGGTGGGCTCGGTAGTGGTTCTGCGTGGTGGTTTTCGACTTTGGTGGAGGAGTGTGGAGGGTTTACAGTGTTTTCGGAGGTGGTGTGGTGGTCTTCGGCGGCGTGGTGGGGGAGGTGGTGGTTTTGCGTGGTGGGGGAGGTGCTTGTTGGCCAGAGGTGGGGCTGGGGTCTAAGGTTGTGGTGGTTGGTGGTGGGGGGTGGGTAAAATTAAATTAGCATTAATTAGTTAAATTAGGACAATTAAAATGCATTAATGTGAAAAGTAAGGGTAAAATTGACCATTCACACACTAAAACTTACTAAATAAGGAAAAAAAAAACATTGTGGCATCTATTTTGAAACAGCCAGATTTGTACAATGTGACATCTCTTTTGAAACGGAGGAAGTATATAATTTTATCATGTGTTGCATCTTAATCACTTATTTCTTGTAAAGCATGATGATTATGTTGGAAACTAAATTTATCTTAATGAGTCAATGTCAAAAAAATGAAAGGGCTTTGCTTATGAAGTTATAGGATGATGATACCTGGAGATAATTAGAGTAGTAATGTATGGATCGACCTCTGTAAATTGTTTGGTGAAGATAAATATGCCTACAATGGTAAGTCTCGATGATCTCCCAATGGCTAAGGATTAGAAAGAACAATTATGACCTATGTACCTTAAGGCTATAGGCTAATTCTTTACACAAGCTGCCTTATTATGTTCGGAAAGCAAGGTGAGTCAGGAAGAAATATGTGTATAGTGAAAATCATAACCATATATAGGATATTTTAGAAGGGATTTATTGACTATGTAGAGTTGAGTAAGGTTGTCAAACCGACGATTGGGAATAATTCGGGAGACCCAAGTTTTTACAGACCCTTGGTTTTTGAAAGACGACAAGATATTGATGTTATTCTGTAGAACTTGAGAACTATCAAGTAGGATGGCTTGAGTACGACCACTAGGGGTAGAAGAAGAACCTATGTACCAAGTTTCGAGGACGAAACTTTTTCTAAGGGGGTGAGGATGTAATATCCGAGAAAATTAATCGTACTTAATTAAGCAAAATTCGTAATTAATTAAAATTTCTCTTATATATATATATATATATATATGTTTATATATAATGCGACTTATTAAAATTATTAACGTTAAATAAGCTTAAGTTGTTAAAATAGATTTTATGATTTCCTAAAATAATTTCTAAATATTAAGCTATTAATTTTAAAGTTATAAGTAGTAAGGTTTATAAATTTATTTACTTCTTTTAAATAGAAAAGTAGCTTTAACAAATTATTAAAATAGTAAAAGAAAAACCCATTTAACAAATGTTGACTTTCCTTAACTTTGACTTTCCCCAACCTCCTTCTTCATGAAGCTATGGAGTTTTTCTACCTCCTTAAGCAAACCTTTCCCCAAGCAAACACTTCTCCAAGCAAATTCAGTTCCAGACCCTTCTACAATGGCTATAAATTACCATCTTTGCAAACTCAAGCAACACACTTCAAAAGTTCAAACCCCTTTTCTTCCCTCCCTTTTCGTCACTCTCTCCCTCCTCTCCATTTCTCTGTTCTCTTTTCCCCTCCCCTGCTCCTTTTCTTTCTACTGGCTGCACCACCACAACTTGCCGGAGACACCAGCGACGCAGCCAAATCCCGCCGGCGAGACACCCTGTACCCATGCTGACCACCGCACACCCCCCCCCTTAGTGCACAACCCTCGCTGTCTTCTCTCCCTTTCTCTCTCGTTCTCCCCCTCCTCTTGTGGGCCGCTGCTGCCCGGAACCGCCACCTTCGTCCAGACACCCAGACGCACCACCACAATTCGCCGGAGCTTCAGCCGCCACCGCTGCACCACCCTCCCCCTCCCCCTCAGCAACCAGCGCCCCTGTTTCCTCCTTCCTGCTCACTTGAGCGGAGGTAACTAAGTTACCTTTTGGCCTATTTTGTCACTTTTAAGTAATTTAAGTAAAAAATTTCATTTTATTAATCAAATACCTTATGTTAATCTTAGAATAATTTAGCCTATATCTGATTTTAATTAACTAAAGCTACTTTAAATATGCTTATGTATACATATATGCTAAATTATAAACTTTAACTAAACTAACTAAACTCTTTAAACTAATTGTCTTAATTTGTTTATATTAAGTTATTTAGTTTATTTTAAATCCATTATTAGTTAAATACTCTATATTAGTATTGGACTTAAATCTGATTTTTAATTTAAGTAAATCTACTTTGTTTAAATTATATTTATGTATATATTATTAACCTAAAGTAATCTAGTTAAATTTAGTGGATTAATTAGTGGAATTTTTTACTTATTTTCTAAAATAATTATTTATTTTTCATTGTAAATATTAAGTTAAAATTTTTCAATAATAGTTATTTACTTTAAAAGTTTAGTTAATAAAATCAAGTTATGTAAATTAGTGATCATATTCTCATGTAATAATTTATGTTCATATGATTACCTTAGTTTAATAATAAACACTTCTTTTAAATGTTATGAGTAGTTTTCATATTGAATTAATAATTAAGGAGTCACTTTAATATTATCAATAGTAGTCACTACGTATTTTCAAGTTTTATAAAAAAGACAAATTATTATGTTTAGTTTCTAATTAAGATGGAAGTAAATTCTAAATGTTGAAATACTTCTTATAATTTATTATTTACAAATTATTTATGACTTCCTAATTACTATTTGATAAAATATATGAATTCCTTTATATTGTTTAAGTAATTATGAATACTATTTTAGTTTATTTATCAGCCTAATAATAATTATAGTATTTAAAGAGTATATATTTATATTTTATATAGTTTACGCCTTCAAGTCATTAAACATGAATTTTATACGAATTATAAAATAATAATAATTTACTTAAATAGATTATGTCGTACTTATTAACCAAGTTATAAAACCCATAAATCTTAGCTTATAATATTAAGTTATAAAACGAGTATCTATTAAATTACTAATTATGAGCCTTAATATAAAACCTCTTTGGAACTTAGTAAGTTTAAATAAAATATATATTTGAAAGGATTCACATGAAGGAAATGGTTCGTAAAACTTAGAATTTATAAATGGCATGAACTAGAAATATGTATAAGGCCACCTAAGAATTACTAACAACACCCATAGTAAAGTCATGTATATTAATAAGCTATAAGGTTATTATAAATATTATTCTGGGATAACGTTATGTAACTTAGCCAACGAAAGCCAAGTACTTAGTTGATTCGTCGATTAACTGCTAATAAAGTAATACGCTCCTTAGATTAGAATGCCCCTCGGAGCTCTCAGAGACCGATTCACGAAGGTTTAAAGGTTTAGCGTACTGTGGATCGAGGTAACGTCTACTACTAACACCCGCAATCCCCTTTCCAACCATGTTTATGATAATGTTTTGTTTTTAATGATGTTATTTATGGATTGCGAGATATAAAATGTTATTATGCAAATGATGTTATAAATGCCTTCTGTAATTGGTTTGATAAAATATGACTATAATAAGATATGAAACATGATAAAGAAAAGTGAATGATGGTTCTTGGCAGTATTCTCTTATGTTGGTCGTGCACGTTCCATTATGGCGGCTCTGTCACCTTCTATTCAGGGATAATAATCTCCTGTGACATCCGTGTTATATTATTATGCCACCTTATATTGGGAGATAATAATCTCCGTGGCATGCCACCTTATGTTGGAGGACTTCTGTTCTTTGTGGCCTACGTTATGTTTATACTTGCCAAGTTACCAAAATGAATTATATATGTTTCTAATTATGAAAAGGAAGATGATGCCGTATGCTATATCTAAATGATTTCAACTATAATGGTATATATTTTCAAATGAATTTACGATATTTCATATCCGTCTGTTTGCAAACAAAATGAATTAAAATGAATTTACGATGTTAGGGTAGTATGTTAATGAGTCTCGGCTCATGACGTTTGTTCTTATGTTTTAGGTACTATTGAAAGTATTGCAAGACGCATGGAAAGGGTTTCTGACTGAGATCCATAATAATGATTATGTAAATAAGTTACTTAGTGATTGGTCCGAGGAGTAGGCGTTATATTATGTTTTAGGGGAGATGTTGAGATGGTTAATGGTTAGGTAAATTTATCTATTAAGGGAATGTAGTTATTGAGTTGTATTTTATACAGAATTTTATTGTGGGCCCATAATCCACAAGATTGAGGATGTTTCGCTGCTATTTATGAATAAAGTATGATTACTGATGCTCTAAATATGGTCGATCAAGGTTAATAACGGACCCTTAATTTCGGGGCGTTACAATAACTACTTCAGATGAAATCAGATATGATTAATTGAACTAATAATTAAACTAGGGAAAATAGGAATTAAACTGAGATTTAACTATGTAATAAAAGACTAGAGTATTAGTTCGGTTCACCATGCTTATACCAATCAAATAGGGTTAACTACTATCAAAAACCTAAGTCAAGAGTCAAGAGATTAGAGCATGTGCTGAGCTATGGTTAAGTCTCAACGCTCATAGTTCAACATACGCCGCTTGTTCACTAACGTAATCACAACTACTGGTGTGTCCTAGGCCTCTAATCGTAAGACGGGCTATACGAACAACTATTAACCACAACCAATCAATGAAATTGGCCACTAACATTAATTACTAATCAAGAATAAATCACACCACAATCTCTCTAATCAAACCCTAGAAATCTATAACAGTCTAATCAATGATCATGGTATAAACATGGCTTCCCTCTCTAATACCCTAGAAAAGGATCTACTCAGACATGATTGAACTAACAATGACAAAACTAATAAGAAACCCTAATAATTGCATCATGAAATAATCAACAACTAAATTAGAACAATTAAGAAGTAATAACAAAGCAATAAGAGAGAAGATCACCAATTGACAAAAAGCGATAACTTTAATTGAATTGAACCAAGGTTTGATCTCCTCTACAATGATGAAACTAATGAAAAACGCTAAAAAGCTCTCTAAGTGTTTAAGATAATAAAAGATACATGTAAAAATAAACTCAAAAGTATTTATAATATCCTAAGAAAGCAAATAAGATAGGACGGAAAAGACGCAAAATCGCCCCTCCGTGTCTTCTGCCCGATCTGGGAACATTATTTCAGCAGCCAAATTAACACCTCTACCCGATGGGATCGGGTAAGGTCCACCTGATCGGGGCCGCAACACTGACACCCGATCGGGCAAGGTTGCCCGATGCCATCGGGCCAATCTTGTTCTTCAAAGTCTTCAAAACCAGAAAAATGACCAAGTATAATCCCACGTGATGGGATCAGCCAAGGCTGCCCGATCGGGTGGAAAAACTGAAGTTTTTGGCTTGGAAGATCGAGTTCGATCGGGCAACAGTGATAGGATTTAGTCGTATCGCCTAATCAAAAATAAACCTACAGACCTCTAACTAGGTAGTCAGTGGAAGCAGGGTCGAATCCACAAGGAGACAGAGTTTCTAAATTAATATTCAACCAATTCAGCTACTCCAGATGAAATCAGATAAGGATTAACTGAACTAATGAATAAACTACAGAAGACGGAATAAATCGAAGATTTAACTATGGACTAAAAGTCTAGGGTATTAGGTCGGTCCACCATGCTTATACCAATCAAACAAGGTCAACAACTATCAAAACCTAAGTCAAGAGTCGGGGATTAGAGCCTATGTTGAGCTATGGTTAAGACTCAACGCTCATAGTTCAACATACGCCGCATGTTCACTAACGTAATCAGAACTACTGACGTGTCCTAGGCCTCTAGTCGTAAGACGGATCTGTGCAAACAACTATTAACCACAAGCAACCAACGAAACTGCGCAATAACGTTAATTACTCAATAAAGAACAAACCACATCACAATCACCCTAATCAAGCCCTAGAAATCAATAAGAGTCTAAATCACAATCATGGTATAAACATGGCTTTCCTATCTAACACCCTAGAAAGAGACTACTCACTCATGATCGAATTAACAACGACAAAACTAAAATAAAACCCTAACAATTGCATCATGAACGATTAAATAAATAAACTAAGCAATCAATAATAACAAAAGAGATTAGGGTAAGAAAGAATACCAATTGACGGAAAGCAGGAACTTTTATTGAAATCGAAATAGGTTTGATCACCTCTAAATCAATCTAAAGTGTTTGAATTGAACTAAGAACAATGAAGAATAAAACTAGTCTAAAGCTAATGAAAGATGAATAAAAAGATGTGGCTAAATAATGAGGAAAACGGTATTTATAATACCCCTCAAGTCTAATTAAAAATAGGAAGCAAAAGACGAAATTCGCGACAAATGCACCAGACCCGATCGGGCCCGAGCACAGTACCCGATCGGGTCCACAGCAGCTTTAGCATTTTTGGTCTTGGGCTTTGATAAATCAGCAGCGCAATAGCAATAAGTGGACTGGGCCTCCACCCGATCACACACCCGATCGGGTCGTGGATCGGGCGCCCAGCAGATTAGCATCTTGGCGCTTGTGGCGTAGCAGCAGCAGAGGATCAATTGAATATTATGGCCCACCCGATCGGGCCGTGGGCAGCCACCCAATCGGGCCAGGCGACCAAATGGGCAGCAATATCCTCTCGAAAGCAGCAGCAGAATGAGACGTAGCAGCACTAGACCCGATTGGGTCGGGCGGTGGATGCCCGATCGGGTCTGGGCACATGTGTGCTCGCCCGATCTGATCGGCCATACCTTGCCCGATCTGGTCCGCAACTTTCATACCCGATCATAAATACTTCGCCCGATCGGGCCATTTCTGCCCGATCAGTGCACGGAAACCTCCTTTTTGACTCTTTGGCTCTCTAATCTTCACGTTTAGGGGTCTTAGGACCTCCTAAACTAGCCATAAAGCTCGTGAACCATCCTACGTGCCTTGTAACATCTCGTAAAGTCGTGGTTGCTTCCAAATGGCTCGGGAATAAGGAGAAAACTCCCTAAAACCTGCAATTCAACACTAAAATACAAAACCACAACTATATACGATAGTTAGCACAAAATAGCTCCCAAGAGCTCCAATGACGCACAAATTAGCTTGTACATAAGGGAGAAAACTCTATATAAATACGTGATATCAAACAGCTACCCGATGCCATCGGGTGGATGCATTCCTGGGTAGCTCTTGTGCTTGGCTTCAGACGCCAAGTTTCTCGATAATTCTTCTTCAAAAGGAGCTTGAATACAATCTCGAGACCTCCTACATGCCTCATAACTTCTCCCGCTACAGTGTGGTGCTCAAAAGGACAGAAAATAGGGGGTTTTTTGCCCTAAAACCTGCAAAATATTATAAAACAGACAAACCACAACTATATCGAAATAATTAGCATAAATGGCTCCTAAGAGCTTCAACACCACACAATTTAGCTTGTAATGAAGGGAAAAACTCTATATAAAAACATTATATCAAATTCCCCCAAGCTAAACCTTTGCTTGTCCTTAAGCAAACAAATCATGCGAAGTAACATTTAATGTCTCACCGATCATGCAAGTACATATTATAGAGGATCTACGGAGCATGTGGCATGGGTTGGTGCAAGGCAAGAAGGGTCATCTAACTTCAACAACCAAGGGAGGAGGAACAACCTCTCTCAAGGATCTTGGAAACTCCCTCCACCACAAAATTACAAAAACTACATCCCTCCATATCGACCACCTGGTTTCAACCAAAAATAACACAGACCAACCTTTGATACTACCCCACCAACGAAGCCTTCATCACTTGAGTCTACACTCCAACTTTTCCTTGCCCAACAAACCAAAACTTATGCCGATAATGACAAGAAATTTGGTGATATCCACTCTTCCTTGCAACAAATGAAAACTCACAACAAGATGATTGAGACCCAGCTCGCTCAAATTGCTCAACAAGTAAGCAACTCAAACTCCAACTCCTCTCCTACAAAATTACCTAGCCAACCCGTGATTCAAGAGCATTTCAAAACCATTACTTTGAGGTCCAAAGCAAACTATGAGGGGTCGAAGATGCCTAGTAAGGTGAATGAAAGCCCGAAAATTGAGAGCGGAGGGAGTGAAGGAGAGGTTGAGAAGCTTCTTGAAGAAGTAATAGGAGAAGATGAGGGTGATGGCGCACCAAGACAAGAGTAAGAAGCTCATGAAAAACACAAGGAAGCTAGTCAAGCGGCACAAAAGGCTTATGTGTGATGCAAGAGCGAAGAAGCTACTCCGAGATATCACTATCTATGACCTTCGCAATTTTTAGGTATGATTAATTCTTCAAAGCAAGGCAATGGGAGCTACGAGTTTAAGCTCAATACAACCTTTTCGTCCATGTTAAGGTGGATTGAAGATGATCAAGTCCATGAAGCTTTTGAGGGGCGTCCTTAGCCCATGTTTTGGCGTCCATTTGAGTCTTATTGAGTCATTAAGAGTCTGAGTTAATTTTATTAGACTTTTATTCAACATTTTATTTTCTGTCAGTAATAGGGCCGAGAATATGTTTGTATTTTTCGGTTATTAAGAGTCCTTGTTCTAGTTGTAATTGCGTTGTAACCCCCTAAAGATAAGATTAGATTAGCTAAGGGATAAGGATGAAGATAGACATGTAAATAAGATAAGGAGGGCCAAAAAATCCCTATCCTATCTTATTAGATTATCTTCCTTATCTTTTCCTAAATTCTAGGGATTAGTTTTAAATTCTTTTTAGATAGAGTTTTGGTTTCCTGATTATACTATAAGTAGTCTAGTATAAATAGACTTGCAAATTTTTCAATAAAGGTAGAGATTATTTTTGAGTTAAAAACTTTTGTTTTAGAGTTTAATTGTTTCGCACAATTATATTCGACCATTTCATAATTTTTAGGAGTGATCATTATTGAGTGTTTAATCTACTTAATTCTAAGAGTGGTTTAAGGGAGATTAAGAGTTAATTAAAACTGTCAGGAGTGTTAGTTTTAATTATCATATCCGGTTACTTTGTTCCTTGTTTTCGGATTTAGGCAAATTAAACCTAAATTCCTTGACTTGGATTTCATTGATTGAGACTCTAGGAGTAGAAATCATATCAAGTGGTATCAGAGCTATGGGAAGAATTTTGACGTGAAATTTGGTGGGACCACTATAGACGTCTATGAGAGGGTTGTGTCAAAATTTCATTGAATTTTGCGGAGAAACGAAGCCGCAACAACGTTCGACATCAGACGAAAATTCCTGGCAGTTTTGCGAAAATTTAAGGTAAACTTTAAATGACTCGATCTCCCTCAAGAAATCATCTTTTTTGGGTGATTCTTGGGCGTAAACTGGTTCATTTCACGTTTATTTTACTGTCCTAAAATTTCGTAGAAGTTGGAGTTCGTTTGGTACAGTTTTGAGATAGTTCTTGTGAGTTGTGTTATTTTGGTCCGAATCTTGCGCGACTGACTTTGAAAAATTACTGCGAGCAGTCTACTTCGAATGTTTTAGTGATTCCAGTTAGAGATGTTTCTTAACATTCAATATTTAATTGTGTTAAAATTTGGTAATTTTTTTTGACTTGTCGAATCTGCAATTTATTATTGAAGTTAGGTCAGTTTTTTTCTGGGTTTTTTCAGACAGTTTTAGAGAACTTGTTTTGTCACGAATCATGAGGGACTGGTCTAAATACTTTAAGACCCTTCATACTCTTGGCTTTGCGAATGCTATTATGGTCTTAGAACATATTATTGCTAATACTTTTCTCACAAAGATGGAAAGAAGAATTTTTGATTTGGGAATTATCTGTTCTAATATATGCCCAACAACTCGAAGATAGAAAGAAAGAATTTGAAAGGCAACAAAGGGAAAAGGAAATTAAAAAACTTATGGAAAAACTTGAAAGATCAATTTCGACTCCCAAAGTGCTAGTTGAAGAAGTCAAGATTGATGTTCTTCCTTCTTTTCCGAGGCTACTCTAGAATTATCTCAAGTTGTTGAAGAAATTGCTAAAGAAATAGAAGAGACTGATGTTCCTATGCTTCAACAAAGAGAAACTTCTATTAAGTGCTTCGATACCATCTTTGAGGATCGTCTAACTGGGATGGATCACACATTTGGAGTTGAGGAAAATGAATTTATTCTTTCTGATGATATTATTAATGATCCATATATTTTTGACGGGGTGCCTAATTCATGTTGTCCTTGTACCATTGTTCTTGTCCGTGGTTATTTCTTTAAATTTGACCAAATTCGAGGTCGAATATTTTTCAAAGAAGGCGAGAATGATGTAAGAGCGAAGAAGCTACTCCGAGATATCACTATCTATGACCTTCGCAATTTTTGGGTATGGTTAATTATTCAAAGCAAGGCAATGGGAGCTACGAGTTTAAGCTCAATACAACCTTTTCGTCCATGTTAAGGAGGATTGAAGATGATCAAGTCCATGAAGCTTTTGAGGGGCGTCCTTACCCCATGTTTTGGCGTCCATTTGAGTCTTATTGAGTCATTAAGAGTCTTAGTTAATTTTATTTAGACTTTTATTCAACATTTTATTTTCAGTCAATAATAGGGCCGAAAATATGTTTGTATTTTTCGGTTATTAAGAGTCCTTGTTCTAGTATTAATTGCGTTGTAACCCCTTAAAGATAAGATTAGATTGGCTAAGGGATAAGGATGAAGATAGACATGTAAATAAGATAAGGAGGGCCGAAAAAACCCTATCCTATCTTATTAGATTGTCTTCCTTATCTTTTCTTTATCTTTTCCTAAATTCTAGGGATTAGTTTTAAATGCTTTTTAGATAGAGTTTTGGTTTCCTGATTATACTAGAAGTAGTCTAGTATAAATAGGCGTGCATATTTTTCAATAAAGGTAGAGATTATTTTTGAGTTACAAACTTTCGTTTAAGAGTTTAATTGTTTCGCACAATTATATTCGGCCATTTCATAATTTTCAGGAGTGATCATTATTGAGTGTTTAATCTACTGAATTCCAAGAGTGGTTTAAGGGAGATTAAGAGTTAATTAAAACTTTCAGGAGTGTTAGTTTTAATTATCATATCCGGTTACTTTGTTCCTTGTTTTCGGAGGCAAATTAAACCTAAATTCCTTGACTTGGATTTCATTGATTGAGACTCTAGGAGTAGCAATCATATCAATGTGCCTCCGGTCCCTTTTCCTCAAAGGCTAGCCAAAAAGCAACTCAATGATAAATTCATGAAGTTATTGGAAGTCATGTAAAGATTTCAAGTGCACATTCCCTTCCTCCAAGCAATGTCTCAAATGCCCACCTATGCCAAGTTTCTTTAGGAGTTTCTCTCCAACAAGACCAAGCTTGAGGAAAGTGCTACAATCGCTTTGACCGCGGAAGTTAGTGTCGTACTTCAAAATAAGCTTCCCAAGAAACTCGAAGATTCGGGGTCATTTTCTATTCCTTTAAAGATTGGGGACTTAGAGCCTAAGAGGGCCTTGGCGGATTTGGGGGCAAGTGTGAGTTTGATGCCCTTGTCCATAGTTAAGCAACTCAATTTTGAACTCAAGCCTACAAGGAGAGTGATTCAACTAGCCGATAGATCGGTGAAAGTTCTGGTTAACGAGTTGGAAGATGTATCGGTCTAAGTTGGAAGGGTCTTCATCCCTTGTTACTTTGTTGTTATGGAAATGGAGGAAGACTCCAAAGTTCCTCTTATACTTGGGAGGCCTTTCCTTAAAACGGTAGGGGTTCTAGTTGATATGAAGCGAGATGTGCTTACATTTAGGGTTGGAGATGACTTTATGGAATTTATTTTTAAACAATCAATGAAATCTCCGATCATGGAAGAGGTGAAGAAGATTAATAGTTTTGATGAGGAGGTGTTGAGTTTGAAGAGTTTGGGGGGTAAGAAAGATCCCTTGGAAGATGTACTCTTAGGGGAGGAATTAAAAGGGAACGAGGAAAGAAAATACTTCAAGTTTGCCATGGATGCCACTCCGCTCTATTGCACTAGGAAGGAGAAGATCGAAGTTCTTGAGGTGCCTTCACCTAAGGAGGTGAGTTCTAAGCCTCCTCCCAAGGTAGAGTTGGAACCCCCACCCCCCCCCCCCCCTCTTTAAAGTATGAATTTCTTAATGAGGGCAAGACTTACCCGGTGATTGTCAATACTACACTTGATGGCACTTTACTTCAAAAGCTTCTTGATATCCTTAGGGAACATAGAAGTGTCATTGAGTATAACATTGAGGATCTAAAGGGATTAAGCCCTACCCTATGCATGCATAAGATTCATCTTGATGACGATCATGCTTCTTCTATTGAACCTCAAAGGAGGTTGAATCCTGATATGAAAGAAGTGGTAAAAAGGAGGTCTTGAAACTCCTTGAGGTGGGCATAATCTACCCTATCTCCGATAGTAGGTGGGTTAGTCGCTAAAAAGGAGAACAAATCTCTACTAGATCGAACCGGGTGGCACATGTGCATTGATTACCGGAGATTGAACAAAGCCACCATGAAAGACCATTTCTCCATCGCCTTTATAGATCAAATGTTGGAAAGGTTGGCGGGTCATACCCATTTTTGTTTCCTTGATGGTTATTCGAGGTTCTTTCAAATCCCCATCCCCCCCGATGACCAAGAAAGGACCATAATCACATGGCCATTTGGTACCTTCGCATATCAAAGGATGCTCTTTAGCTTGTGCAATGCGCCCTCTACATTTCAAAGATGTATGGGTGCCATCTTTTCGGATATGTTGGAAGATTCCATTGAGTTTTTTATGGCTAACTTCTCCGTGGTAGATTCATCTTTTGACAATTGTCTCAAAAACTTGAAACATGTGCTTCAAAGATGTCAAAAGATGAATTTAGTACTTAATTAGGAGAAGTGTCACTTCATGGTGGAGGATGAAATTGTGTTTGGATACAAGATTTTACAAAAGGGAATTGAGGTAGATAGGGCCAAGATTGAGGTCGTAGAGAAGTTTCCCCCACCTACTATGGTGACGAGAGTCCGTTGTTTTTGGGTTACGCCAGATTTATCGTCGGTTGATATAGGAATTCTCTAAGATCGCTAGGCCCTTATCTAGCCTCTTGCAAAAAGATATTGAATTTTTTTTTGATGATGATTGCATGAAAGATTTTTAGACCTTTTTAGCATGCCCTTATTTCCGCCCCCATCGTGCAAGCTCCGGATTGGAGCTTGCCTTTTGAACTAATGTATGATGCAAGTGATTATGCAGTGGGATCCGTTTAAGGGCAAAGAAAAGAAGGGAAGCTTCATGTCATACATTATGCGAGTAAGACACTTCATACAGCCCAAAAGAACTATTCCACAACGGAGAAGGAGTTGTTAGCGGTAGTATTTGCCTTTGATAATATTCGGCCTTATCTTGTGTGCTCCAATGTGGTGGTGTACACGGATCACTCGACAATCAAGTACCTTATGTCCAAGAAAGATGCAAAGTCCAGGTTTATTCGATAGATCTTACTCGTTTAAGAATTTGATATTGAGATTAGGGATAAAAAGGGCACGGAGTACTAAATGACCAACCACCTTTCCCATTTACCTTTGCTTGAAGATCCCTTTTCCCATGAGCTTTTCATTGATGATAGTTTGAAGGAGGATCTTTTGTATTCCATCAAAGCATTTGACACCCCATTGTTTGCCGACATGGCTAACTACTTGGCTTGTGGGATCATCCCTTTTGAGTTCAACTATCAACAACAAAGACGATTTCTCCGTGATTCGAAGTTTTATTCGTGGGAGGACCCACTTTTTTTTATGATGATTTCATGAAAGCTTTTGAGACCTTAAAGCATGCCCTTATTTCCGCCCCCATTTTGCAAGCTTCGGATTGGACCTTGCCTTTTGAAATAATGTGTGATGCAAGTGACTATGCAGTGGGAGCCTTCTTAGGGAAAAGAAAAGAAGGGAATCTTCATGTTATTCATTATGCGATCAAGACACTTGATACGGCCCAAAAGAACTACGCCACAAAGGAGAACGAGTTATTGGCGGTAGTGTTTTCCTTTGCTAAGTTTTGGCCTTATCTTGTGCGCTCCAAAGTGATAGTGTACACAGATCACTCGGCAATCAAGTACCTCATGTCCAAGAAATATGCAAACCCGAGGTTGATTCGATAGATCTTGCTCCTTCAAGAATTTGATATTGAGATCAAGGACAAAAAGGGAATGGAGAACTTGGTCGGCGACCACCTTTTGCGGTTACCTTTGATGGAAGACCCCTCCTCTCATGAGCTTCCCATAGATGATAGTTTGAAGGATGATCTTTTGTACTCTATCAAAGCACTTGGCACCCCATGGTTTGCCGACATGGCAAACTACTTACCTTATGGGGATCATCCCTTTTGAGTTCAAATATCAACAACGAAGGCAGTTCCTCCATGATTCAAAATTTTATGCGTGGGAGGACCCACTTTTGTTCAAGAGGGGGGAGTGTGCCTTCCCGATGATTGAGAAATGCCACTCATCCCCTTGTGGAGGACATATGGGCGCCGACAAGACCGTTGCAAAGATTTTATCATGTGGATGTGGTGGCTCACCATGTTCAAGGATGTTTGGGGCTTTGTGAAAGCTTGAGATTGCTGTCAAAGGGTCGGCAACATCTCAAAAAGGCATGAATTGCCCCTCACCAACATTCTAAAGTTGGAGATCTTTGATGTTTGGGGGTGAATTTCATGGGACCTTTCCCTTCTTCTCTTGGTAACTCCTACATATTAGTGGCGATTGACTATGTCTCCAAATGGGTGGAATCCATTGCGTCTCCTACAAATGAAGTGAAGGTAGTTACCAAGCTCTTCAAGACACGTGATATTTCCAAGGTTCCGGGTTTCGAGGGTCGTGATTAGTGATAGGGGATCCCATTTTGTTCAAAAGAGCTTCGAAGCACTCCTCTCCAAATATGGGGTGCATCATAAGATGGGGCTCTTTTATCATCCCCAATGTAGTGGCCAGACGGAGGTGTCCAATAAGGAGGTAAAGCTCATCTTAGAGAAGACCATGAACAGATCTCGTAAGGATGGATCATTGAAGCTTGATGATGCTTTATGGGCTTATAGGACGGATTTTAAGACCCCTATTGGCACTACCCCTACAAGCTTGTATATGGGAATTCGTGTCATTTTTCGGTTGAGTTAGAGCATAGGGAATATTGGGCCATAAAGACATTGAACTTTGACCTCAAAGCTTCCGGGGAAAGAAGACTTACTTTTGAGGTTAGAAAGGTGTTCCCGCATGGTGTGGTTGAGGGTTGGAAGGAAGAAAAAAGGGGAATTCAAGGTGAATGGTCAAGGGCTCAAGGTGTACTATGATGGAGCACAAATTGAGAGCGCCTTCCATATCACCCAGGATGATTACTCCCCTCCCCCTATGAAGCTTTTTTTGTAGGGAGGTCAAGCTAATGAATCTAAAGAAGTGATTACGGGAGGCAACCCGATTTCATAGTATATTGGAATTGAGAAAAAGAAAGAAGAAAAAAAGGGGGGGTGGGAGTTTGTAAGAGAAAAGAAAGAAATTCAAAAAAAATGAGAAAAAAAAGAGGAAAAAAAATGAGTGCATAAGAGGTTGAGGATGAAAACTTGGAGGAACGTGAAGAAGTATAGGAAGTTGAATGAAAAAAACTAGAAATTTGGCTAAGTGTTGAAGGGTGATGGGGAGCAAGCCCTCAGCGAGCTTGAATAGGGCGCTCCCCATAAGGAGTGGGCGCTCTTTTGTATATGGAGCGGGTGCTCCATACGCCAGGAAATGAAGGAGAGGAAGCAGGAACTTGGAGCGCATTTGGAGCGTGCCTGGAGCGGGCCGCTTCAGAGATGGAGGGGGCACTCCGTTCCCAGTGCACAGACTTCTCGTTCTTTTTTAAACTTCTTGCACGTGTTTTATTTTAATCACCACCAATTTCGACCCTATCCCCCCTCTTTAACCCTCATCTTTTGACTCTCATTCATTCATTCATTCACTCACCTATATCTTTCAAACCCCTTTTTCTCTCTGTAAACTCCAAATCCTCCGTTAAAACTTAACCTTCAAATAAACCTCCATATCTCCTTCATTTCTCATCTTTTTCACTTACTTCCTTCACAAAACCTTCACCATTTCTCCTCCTCTACACAAAGAACCCACTTTCAACAAAAAGACCAAAATTGAAAAATTGGTCGTCACTCAAAATTGAAGATTGGGGGCAATTTATTGACCAAAAAAAGAGTAAGGAGCCCGATTTGAACTTGAAGAAGCCTAAATTGTTAGCGATTGAGGAATTTCTTCACCCCTCTTAAAGAGGGAGGTAAAACTCTAACCCTAACCTCTATTTTTCTTCTAGATTTGGTTTAGAAAATTAAAAATATGATGAATATGGTGCTTCTTGTGGAATTAGCTTGTAGAGTTAGATAGATTTTGATTTATTTTGATTTTTTGTGTGATTTCTGTCACTTTTATTTTTAATTCTTTTTCCTTTTTAGCTTATTTCGCTTGATTTTCTTAGTTTCTTTTATTTTTGATTTTATTAGTTTCTTTTTAAACCTATCCTAATTTTTCTTTGGTTTTATTTTTGTAAATAATTCTTTTTCCTTGCTTAATTTTGTTTATTTGGGAATTAGTCATTGTTGGTGCCTCCATTTTTGAGCTCGGACTTCATTTGCTTTGTCGAGTTGAGCTAACGATATCTTGATTTCTAAAAATATTTCTTGGCTGAGTCATTCTCTATAAACTCCAAGTATGTTTCGTCTTCGTAAAAAGAGTAAAAAAAGACCATGGCTCTACTTCACAAAAAAGCTCAAAGGGCACCATTCCGACCCTTAAGTTCGTCAACCCCGGTATGACGAACTTAAGCACCGGAAGATTAAATCTTCTAAATTTTTCCATGGTCCTACGCTTGCACTCTTGGTGATTAAGCGTGATGTGAGCCAGTGCTTGCTTGCTTTAGGCATGCACCGCATCCAATCGCTTAATGCTTTGAGGTATGAGCGCGTCACTTTGTAGTTCTTAGCCTCAATAAAGAGACGTGAAGTTGAGGGGTAAGAGGGGGAGTTTGAAATCTCCTTCCAATTGTTCAATCAACCTTAATGTATTTCTCTAGCGAGGCTTGACGAAATCTTCCTTTGTGACGCCTCAAATGCCATAGGCAACCCCGAGACTTGGCAGCACAACATCTTCTATCAAAGGGTCGTATTCTGGAAGGACATTGCGGATACGCGCCCTTTGATTCGAAGACTAGATATTCTTCCCACATCCTTTCCCCCATTCTTAGATACACTCACCGCCTCTTGGTTTCCACCATCTACTCCAAAAAGGAGCCTAGTAAGGTAGCCTCTGAGGAGGTGAGCGCTCTTTACCTTGCCGCCTATCACCCTAAAGAGAAGTGAGGCAAGTTGAATGTTGGCTTTGCTTTTCTCCAACTGTGTCTTGCTATGCGCCGGGGGGAGACCTTCAAAGTCGACATTCATTGTGGGGGAATCGTGACTAGAATTGCTAACTTCCTAAGGTTTGGGGAGCAACTTCCATTGTTGTCTCCCGTTGATGATAACCCCTTCTTTGATATGGATAACCTTTAAACCGCCGGGTGCATTGTTTAGACATCCGACCCCGCGCGATTTGTTTGGAAGGTAAGGGGTGCTCATCGCTGCTACTTTCCAAACCGGGCGGTGACCCGGCTTGATCGCGACGGGGAGGATGTCGAGATTTTTCTTATTCCTTTTGAACCCCCCGTCGGGCAACCCCAACCGGTACGTGACAACATAGCTCCCCTTGTCCCAAGAGAGGAGCCGAGTTCCGATCGTCGTGCCTCTATCTCTTCCTGCCCTTTTGACTATGAGGGTACCTATTATAATCTCACTCTCAACCAAGATCGCATGATCTATGCGATTCAAGGTATGAGAGAAGACTTGAGTGATATGATGGTTCAAACCAATTCGATTTACCATCACCACGTTGAAAGCGGAAATGTTGAGCCCTATGTCAACTTTCCTAATTGGCCTCCTCAGCATGGGCCGGTACCAGGTTGGAATGAACGCTTACCTACGTACCCGTATAATCCCCACAACGACCCGCCGTATGATTGGCGGGCACCCGGGGTTTATAACCCTATGGGTGATCCCGTCAATCCCCACCCTTATGGCGCTTAGCTGCCAGGCTACTCGGGTGGTCGGGAGCCTCAGGGCCCCCGCCCCCTAGCCTTTTATGGCTCGATGCCATGCCCTCCCTCTTCGGGAGACATGCCACTACCTCCCCCTTCGGGAAAAGGTCCATCTCACGTGGACGAGGACTAGTTCCTCTTGTCGCACTCCCCCTTTACTTGTTTTGTATGTGTGCACTGAGGACGGTGCCTTGATTGTTTGGGGGGTGTTTATCTTTGATTAAGCTTGCGAGAGGTGGCTTTTTGAGGGTTTGGGGGTGTGGTACGCGTCTTAGAGAGGATATGCATGATAGGTTGGGAATCTGGGGCATGATAGGGGATTGCGCTTTCATGTTTAATACCTTATTTATTGGATGCGTTTGACCATGGATGATTGATTCCCTTGTATACTATTTTTACATGACTTTCTCTTTTTTTTTCTTTCTTTTAGTTTCTTTGTATATATTATTTTGCTTTTCTTTTCTTCTTATTTCCTTCTTAACTCTTTTTAGTCCTTAGACTTACATGTAGCATAGTTGCATAACATGATAAATTTGCATTTAACTTCCTAGTTGTATATAGGATTTGTTTTTAGTAGTTTGCATGTAAGTTATAAAATTTTTTAAAATAACAAAAATATTTTGCATCACCTAGTTAAGGAATGACTCTACATGATGGTTTTAGAGGTTAGATTTTGGGAGTTTGACCTTTGAATAGGGGTGTAGTAGCTTGAGTGTCTTATGTGCTCGTTAGGAGTATTAGGTGTGCTTTAAGCTTGGATGCCTAGGTCTTGTTACGAATAGACCCCTCAATTGTCTGAGACTCGCCTTTAGCGTGAAAAAGTGAGACTATTTCCCTATAAAAGTCTTTACTATCTCCTTTGACCTTGGCTAAGTCCCTTAGCGACCTTGAGAACCCTTCTACCTCAATAACTTGCAAGGCTAGTAGCCTTTAAAAAAAAGAGAAAACATAACACAAAAAATCTTTGAAAAACAAAAAAAAAATATGTAAAGAAGAAAACAAAATAAGCTTAATTGGTGAAATAAGTGGTGCATGAGAGTCCACAAGGCTAGTAGCCTATTGTTACCATTAGTTCTTGTAATTGGTTCCTAGAGATGCTCTGATGCCTTTGGTATGAGCTACCTTACCCTCTTATCACGTCTCACATCGAGTCCTCGGTACCATGTCTCAGAAACATAACTATCGAGTGAGTGGTGGACCGCGTGAGGAGGTAGTCTAAGGCTTTTGCAACAAAAAAGAAATATAGTTAACTAATGAATAACGGGCTAGCTTGGGGGATCTTGTGAACTTGTGGGGTCATGATTGGTACAAGGTTGAGCGAGTATTTCCATTTTGTGGGGAAAGGTTTCACTTAGGAATAATGAGGGCTTGTGTGATAGTTGAGGGACCTCTAGGACGATCATTCTCTTTGCACACTAGCTTAGGCAACCCCTAACTTGTGGATAAGAAAGGACGGTTATGAGGACCTTGACTTTGTGATGCCCTTTCTAGTTTTCGTGCATTCATTTGTTTCCTTGGGATTGTTGATCGCCTGAGGACAAGCAATTGGAAAGTTTGGGGGAATTTGATAAGTGGACTTTAGGTTCACTAATTAAGAGTAGTCTTAGGTTATTTAGATGCATAGTAGTTCATATAACTTCCCTTTCTTTCCCTTTTACATCCTTTTTCACATTATCATGCTTTGCATTAGTTTTAGTGCATTTTGCATTTAGTTAGGTTGCATATAGATCATTACATATGCATGTGAATCCCCTGATAAGAGGTTTTTAGTGTGTCGTTAAGGCACTAAAACCGCTTAGCAAACAAAACTTATAAACCTAACGAGCAACTATTAAGAACGTAGTAATGGCAAGTCAAGGGTCGAACCACAAGGAAATTGGGATTGACTATAGTCTACTAAGTCCAAAACTACTTAAGTGAAGGGTTTTTGGGGGGGTTTAAGATTGAATAAGATACCAACTAATCAACTAACTAATGAATACCAACTAATAATCGAATAGGAGAATTAATATAATAAGGAAAACACTAGAGTACGGGCTACTCGTATGAACATGGGCTAGACAATGATAATCGACGCCTATAGTGATTCACAACGACGACAATACAAGGTTAAGTTTCCCTCTAATTTACTTGAGTCCTCTCTCGAATGGTCCCCAAGAGTAATCGATTAATCAACCAACCAAATCCTCTTTCGAATGGTCTTTGGTCCATTGATTAATAAATTCAATGAGATCGGAAAACCCCTAATTAAAGGATCCCCTTAATTCCTACCCAATCCCTTGGTCTAGAAATTAAGTCAAAACATGGGAATGACAAAAGGGATTAAAGTTCGATTAAGAACAATAGAAACCCTAAGTGCCCTGGCATAAACGTGATCAAGATCTATCCTAGGGTGTCAAAACACCGCATTCAATGCATAGACAAACAATTGAATCATAAAAAGCATAGACAATCTACATTAAGCCCTTAATTCATACTTTCGCCCAAACCCTAGATAATGAACTACTCACTAATCATGGATTCTAAGCAATTGAGATTAAATAAAGTAAACATGATAAACAAAGCAATATAAATAAAGAAAAGAGATTGAAGGAAAATTACTTGAATTGAATAATGGATTCGATCTTCAAAGATGAACAATTGAGAAAACTAAGTGTTTAGAGAGAGTTTAGGGCTAAGCTAAAGTAATTAGAGACTACGAGTAAGAGATAATGTCAACCTCTCCGCTACAAAACTAATTAAAACATTCATTAAACTAAGACGGAGAAAACGGGTCAAAGCCCGAAAGCAGATCGACACGGTCGTGTCCAAAACGGCACGGCCGTGTAGACCTGTTATACAAAAGTTTCAGCGTTTATTCAAAGTTACTGCTTCCGTGGAAATAGATCTACACGGCCGTGTCAAAATGGACACGGTCGTGTAGACTTGACCTTCTCAAATCAGTGGGCAAGCAGAACAGGATTGTCTTCGTGGAAACAGACCAACACGGTCGTGTTGAAATCAACACGGCCGTGTAGACGTGCTAGTCAGCGGACAACTCAACTTAAAACGATCATATCTCTCTCGTCTCTTATCGGAATTGGGCTTATGACCAGCCGTTGGAAAGCTATCAAAACGAGCTAACACATCCCACTAGAATCACCTTAATTCGATTTATGGATCAAATGTTATGTCCATTAGAAGTTCAACAGTCCACAACTAATCTTCCAATGATCATATGACTTCAAAAACCTGCTAGTTAGCCTGAAAATCATCCAAAAACAACTAAACAGATAATGAAGCGATAATATAACTCAAAGGTGACAAAAACCATGCAATGCTAGGCTTAAATGCTCTAAACTACATACAAGGACACTAAAAATGACCTACAGTTAAGCACAATAAAGTGCTTATCATCCCCCTCCCCTATCTAATCTCCTCTTGAGTTGTTCAAGATAGATTTACAAGGAAGAGGCTCCAAAACAGGGGAGTGGGCGTTCCGTCGTTGAAGAAATGAAGAAGAGGAGGCAGAGACTTGAAGTGACCTAGGACCGCTCCACAGTACAAGGAGCGGGCGCTCCTTTGTGCGGAGCAGCTCTTTTTGGCTCGCCTTTTACGTCTTTGCCCTTATGTTTACGGGGTATATAAACCCATTATTGTAATAACCAACATACTTAGTTTTATTTCCAGTTTTTCATTAGATTAATTAGAGAGAGGTTTTAGTGAGAGAAAATACATATCTAGTGAGAGAAACTAGATCTACATTTGAATGTTGGTGATTGAAGGTCATTAATGGAGTTTTTTTTTAAAGATTTTCATCCATTTTTAAGTATTGTTTCTAACTCTTCTCTTTATTTGCTGTAATACTTTGTTTCATTCTGATTAAAGCCTTGATTAGTTGTGATTAGTTGATGATTAGCTTGATTAGAATGATTTTCACCATTGTTGTTTCAAACTTTTCATTCCATCTTCTTTATGGCTAGTGAGTATGTTATTAGCTAGGGGAAGGGGATGACCTAGTTGATCATGAATTGACCATAAAAGTCAAGCTTGGGGGTTAGATTTAGGTAAGATTGTGTTGCCTATCTTATTTCATTGCCATGTTTATTTGATTGATCACCTTTTGAAGTTGTTATGGGAATCCAAGGTGAAGGATTGATAAATGAAGTCTTGGATTGACCTTTGGCTAGACATTAGGTTGATTTCACCATGAGAATCGGTGTTTGACTTCCTAGGACTTTAATTGAATCACTATGAGTTGTGGAAATGCTTAGTTGATTGGTTTTACCATGAGAATAGGTGAAATTGGTTGATTAGGTCCTCCTAATTAGCTTGAGAAAGTAATAGGAAACATTTAAGTGACTTAGTCTCCTAATCGACCTTTTTGACTCCCCTTTGCTTGACAAATTGGTTAATACTTGGTTAGCTTGTTAATCCCCTATCCCTAGTGCCTCTTTTATATAGTCTAGATCCAATCATTTACTTTAGTTGCTAGTTAGTTTGCTCATTATTTCTTAGTTAATCATTAACATTCAAAACAAACCAAAAATAGACTTAGCTCGCTTAATCGCATTCAAACTTTGATTAATCCAATTGCTTCTTCGTGGATTCGACCCTTTCTAACCCTATATTGGTTAAGTTAGGTATTCTAATTGGGCACGTGCAACGACCGTGTCAAGGTAAACATGTAATTTTGTAGTGTTTTAGGAGGGAACTCAATAGGTGAACCCCACTTAACGGAAATATTTGACAGAGTTAGGGTTTAGGGGGTGCAACCACTAACTTTGCTAACTTGTTGGGTGTTATTTTCGCAGAAAAAACTTACTAGGGTTATTCACAAAAAGTGGAAACTTATAGGGGTTTACAAATTTTCCTTTATTTTATAAAAAACAAGCATCAGCGTTTTATTGGAAAAAATTCATATATCAGTTATATTGATTCTACCTTTTGGCCAGCTATGCATCATCACAAATTACGAACATTTATGGGATTACAATTTACAGGCTTACATCTGTTTTCAGCTTTCATGTAGGCTGATGTAAATTACCTACCGTTGGATGGTAGGAAAAACAAGCAAGCAGTAGTGTTGTACCTACTGAAAACAATCGATATTTTGCTACCGTTACCGTTTTTGGATTACGGACCAAGGTTATTACGACAACCTAAAAACGGTCGGAAGCGGTCTGTAACCTTACTTATCCACCGCGTTTGAAGGTTTACCTGCCATTTTAAGCGGTCGATAAAAACAAGGTTACTTGTAGTGCACGTGGCATAAAATAATTGGTTGAATGGATCTAACCAATCATTTACAACCTTTCCTTAGAAATTAGGCCTCTGATTGATCGTTGCTTTAAGGAGAAATGGGCCGTTCTCTGAATACTCTTCTTTCAGAGAAATTGTATTCACAGAGTCCCTTACGCCATATGTTGCTTTAGGAGTGATCCACATAGCGACCGGTGAGAGGTCCACGTGGCGACCAATGAGGGGTTTGCGTGTCAGCCTGTCAAGGGCCCACGTGTCATCGTATGAGAGGTCCATGTGACCCCAGTTTGTTACTTCCTCTATGTCTTAATAGATGCATCATATTGACTTTCCACACTATTTTGAAATTGATTTTGACCATCTTTAATTACCAACATATTAAGATAAATTTATTTTTTAAGTTGTTATTGAGTTAATCTCAATGTATACTACCCTTGTCCCATATTAACCGCAACAATAACTTGTGCATATAGTTTTAGAAAGTTAATAGACGCCAACTCAAATTCTATATATATAATAAATATATTCCCTATGTTTTAATTTAATAGGGACTTTTGTATTTTCTGGCTTGCCAATGCATATTGTTGACAACGAATATCTCTAATTGCACATGAGTAAAAATTATGAAAACTTGATATTAAAAATCTACATATTAAGATAAATCAAACAAGAACCCACATGACTATGTTTTTTCTCATGTGTGGATAACAGAACCTGGTCAAGGAGTAAGTTGTAAACGGTAACAAATGTGAAAGTGTCCCTCCTGTTAAATAAAAACGAAGGTAGTAATAAATACTAAGAGCGTGTTCTCTTCGTCTAAATCTAACTGAACTGAACCGAACTCAATTGATTGTAATATAGATGAATTATAATTAAAAAATAATAAATTATTAAATAATGATATAATAATATAAATATTAAATAATAATTATAATGGTAGGTAATAATAATTAATAATTAGTAATTTATAATAGTAATTGATGGAAATAATAATAGTACTATAGATATCATTAAACAATAGTTATTTATAAATAAATGATAGTAATAGTGATAAATTAATAAGAAAAATAATAATTAAGTATAATAATAATAATAACTAATAATAAGTAATTACTATTATTTGCATTAATATATTAATACTTGATGATGATTTAATAACAATATTAATTGAGAAGTAAATGAATACTACTACTGTAATAATTAGAATTATTAATATAATATAAATTAGAAATAATAATAATATTTGGTCGGACAGCACAAAATTACAACGTAAACCGTTTTGGTTCGATTTGATTGGTTTATGGGCAAAAAACATGGGTTAGTTTGTCTTATGACCGAACCACGGATTGCAGTTTTGACTTGGTCTATAATAATTATAAATCATACCGCGCCACAAACCGCCAAAGTATCTTTTTGTATTCAATGTAAAGACGACTTTGTACCTTAAAAAGTATTATTATTAGCAATTTTGGAATTTTTCAATATCTTCTAACTTTTTGTACCTTATCTGTAGTATGTAATAGTGAATATCTAGTCGATAAAATAAAACAATAATTGCAAATCAGAATACTCGTATTGCTATAAAGTATGGTTAAGCCGCACCAACTTAAACCATGCTCCATCCTAATAATAATTTTAATAATAACGAGTAAAGATATCATAAACAAAATGATGTAATAAAACAGCTGAACTGAACTGAAATGAATAGTAATATGTGAGAGTAAAAGTATTGTCCAGAGTTGAACTGAACTGAAAATAAGCTGGCGAGAACAGGCCCTTAATGAAGTAAAGAATCTGCAGTAGCCTTCAACTTGGGATGTTAGTTTGGGAACAGTTTTCTCGATAGTATAACTTGTTTTTAAACCGGTTTTCGTAGGCTTAATGATGTTAATCAGGGATGAAATTTTGTAAGCAAGTAGGTGACACATGAGGGAGTTCACCTATGGGTGGAAGCACGAAGGAGAAAACTCAGCAAAAGAGGTAACCTCTTTATAGCACGCTAAAATCACGTAAATATAGACGATTTTTGGTCACTTATGAGCAAACATCTTTTTGGACCACATTGCTGCAAATCTACCTCGATTTTGGATCAGCTTTCAAGTATAGGAAAACCTCCTATTGGTTCAAGTGGTTGCAAGATCAACCAATAACAAGAAAATCACCTTTTCTAGGGATGTGTGTCCAGGCACCTATATTTGCTTAGTGTAGAGAGTTTTCTTTGTCTTCAATTACTATAAATATATAACTTCTCGTATCTTGTAAACATAGACTTTGATGAAAGAAATTAGAGCTTTTAAGTTTTGCTTAAATTTGGAAGTTTTTTATTCAAGTTTTTCTTGTGTTTGAGAGTGAACTTAAACATATTTTTGCATAATCTAAGTGAGTGAAGCATAGTTTAAGAGAGTTTAGGTTAATTAGTGAGTGAAGCTAATTAAATTTATCCTTAAATAATTTTATGTCTTTAATTTAAGGTAAGTAAAATATATAACGTGATTTAAAATCCTCAGACAATCTTAAGTGAGTAAAATTTAGAAAAACTTAAAAAGAAGAATCCTTAACGGATTCAAATCGGTCGCCATAAGACCAAGTTTAGCAAACACCAAAATCTTGGTGTTAAGAGTGAGAAAGGAATAAAAAAATATAAAGTAGGATGAGAGAGGAGAGAGAAGGCTTGAGAGAGAAAGAAAAACCGTATGAAGCAAATGACTTCCTCAAGTCATTCTTCAAAAGCAAAGGCATCATGCCATGTGGCATGTACCAATTTTTTTTATCTTGCCATTTGTCATCCTCTTTATTTCAATGGTCCAAATTTAATTTGCATTAATGTATTCGATATAATTTTGCAACGGCTATAAATTAAAATTTACAAAGTAAAAAAGAAAAAGAAAAACACCAACGGCTTCATTTTTTTTTATCTAATAAAATGACACCCATATTGACCCATTTCAGAGCAAAAAAACATCTATTATTTTTCCCTCTTATTATCTCTAGTCTATTTACTCAAAACTTCAATCCTTATTGCAAAGATGAAAAATAATCCGAATTTTCATAGAAATATAAATACTCATTTTTCCGAAAATGTCCCACAATCACAAACAAGTCCAACTTTTGAACCTTATTCACATTCACATATAGATCTGAACTCTCAGATAAATCCATTATCTCAAGATTTTCCTCATTTTCCAAATTACCAAACTAGTGGGAGTATGAATTTATGGCCAAATCAGGGAGTTTCTTCCCAACTTCTCCGCAACAATATTATAATTCAACAACCTATTCGCATGAGTTTTCAAGCCAAGGGTATCAAAGTTCTGGGAATTTTCAATTAAACGAAAGTACACCTAGATATTCCTCCCCACAGCAGGTGCATATACCTCGTGTAGCACAAGACGTCGACAATGAAGATGGTCATAGTGAGGATGAAAAGGACACTGATGAAGCTTACAATGAAGTAGCGGTGACTGGAAATCGGAAAAAAGGAAAAGATCTCAAACAAACATGGACAAAAGAGGAAGACACCGTGTTGTTGAAGGTGTGGCTTGAGGTGAGTGGTAATAGGAAAACCAATAACAACCAAAAAGGTGATGATTTTTGGAGGAAAGTATTTAAGGTTTTTGATGATATTCGAGTCTATAGAGATAGTGATCCAAACTTTCGAATGTCTGAAAGGTTGAAAATACGTGATAATTTTGAGCAACTTAGGGGTCGTTATAGAAGGTTGAATCAATGGGTCTCAAATTGGTATGGTATAATTAACCAGGTAGAGGCGTGACATCAAAGTGGAACTAATATCGATGATGTCGGGGCTGAAGCTCATAAGATTTACATGGAAGATCATCAAAATAATCATCAGTTCCATGTCATTCGTGTTTGGAATGTTCTGAAGGATGCACCTGGATGGCAGCCGAATGCAGAGAACCTTAGAAAAAAAGAAGAACAAAGTAGTGGCTACATCAAGTACTGAAAGTGGCTGGAAACGATCAAGAACAAATGAGGAGGGAGACTATTCAACACCAGGAAGCCCAGAAACTCCCACTAGTGGTCCTACTAGTGATGGCTCTTCCATTGGTAGAGGTAAGGGGAAGTCATTAATGTCACCACAAGGATGGTAAAATTACATTGATGCCTTGCAAAATGTATCACTAACAAAGGCAAAAGAAACTGAAATGGAGATGCAAAAAATTTAGGTTGAACGAGAAAAGGAAGCAAGGAAACGAAGAAAACACAATATTCATTTGTACGAACTACTTCAATCACAACCATCACGTACACCAGAACAAGAGGAATTGATGAGCAACTTAGTTAGAGCTTATTTCCTTAAGAATTAATTATGTGTTTTTCCGATATCTATTATGTTGTGTGTGCATTTTATTTCATGTAATGTTGTTTTATTTATCTTTTGTGTCTTAATTATGTAATTTGAAATTCAACTTATGGATATTTTAGTTTCATCTTTTAATCCATATTGAATTGTGCAACATCTCTATTCCCATCATTACATTTAGTCTTTGCTCTTCCTTACCCGTGACTAATCACATCTATAGAGTGCACCATTATTGCCCTGCACTCTACCATTACTAGTCTCATCCATACAGTGCATCATTATTGGTCTGCATTCACTTATGCCTAGTCACATTCTCTTTACAATGCATTATTATTACTCTGCACTCCTCCATGACTATCCATTTATACAAGTCATCATTATTTCTCTGCACTCACCTATGCCTAGTCCCATCATCTACACAATGCACCATTATTGGTCTGCACCATCTATGCCTAGTCCCATCATCTATATAATTATGCACCATTTATGCCCTCCTCCATGACTTATCTCATATAAACAGTGACCATTGTTGCTCTGCACTCACCCATGCCTAGTCCCACCATCTATACAATGCACCATTATTAATATGTACTTTTGTCTTTATTGCTTATTAGTCTGAACTTATTTAAGAATTACATTATTGTTTACACGCCTTAGTAATATAAATGGACTTTACTCCATTTCACAACAATCCATACAAATCCTAAACACCACTTTCGTAACAAATCTGTTCACAAGAAAAATGTTTTCTAATGATAGTTCACCTATCTCACAATCAGACTCTTCCAATTCATCTAATTCGACTACGAGCTCTGAAAGGCATTATCAACGTCGTAGACAAACCAATCGAATTATTGATGAATTCATCAATTATGTTACACAGTTACATATGCCACTTGAGTTGCATCAAATGGCGATGCGTGTTCCCAGGACACCAAGGACTTACTTAAACAGAGATCGTGAAGATGGACATAAACGTCTCTAGGATGACTATTTTGCAGACAATGCAATATTTCCTCCCCATTCATTTCGTCGCAGATTTCGCATGCGTAAACACGTCTTCCTACGTATTGTAGAAGCGGTTAGCACTTCCAATAAATATTTCCAATAAAAGCCAAATGCTTGTGGACGTTTAGGTGCATCACCACTATCAAAATGCATCGTGGCCATAAGGCTACTGGCCTACGGCACAACAGCTGATTCGATTGAAGATTACTTATGTAACACCCCGACAATTCTCTCTTTATAAAACATATATTTTCCCAAGTAAAATAGAGAATCATTAAGGCACAATCGCCCGTGTGAAAACGTATCGGCTTACTCAGAGTATTGCAGCGGAAAAACAATAAATATACTTTAATAAATACTTAAAACTAATAATTTTCAAACTAATATCCAAACCTCGAAAGTAATTCAAAACCAATCAAAACATTTTAAGAATAAATAGTCCATAAAACAATTTAGTTAAAATAACGTAAAGGTAGGAAACAAATAAAATAATAAAACGATCTCCCAACTTCGCTTCCCAAGTCCCAAATGAATATTTGAGATGATGATGCATAATGCCTTCAAACCTGTAGGCAAATACTCAATTGAAAACTGCTCGCCAATAAAGGGTCATCACAGGATCAATAGGCACAGCCATGATCGACACACCGAAAAACACGTAATCAGCAAAGCTGAGTACATACATAAATAAAATAAAACACGAAACCGAATCATGATACTAATGAACAACCAAACATGATCAATAAATTACCTCAAGACCTCAACTCATAAAATAAGACTTGACTCCCCAAGACACACAATATGATAAATCATAAGTAAATTGATTAGATAATGGATCGAATTGTCCACCCAAAAACCAGTCTTCAAAATGAAAGAACGAGTTACGGGCGCGACTCCGTAACCCCTTGACCAACAATATCGAAGAACCTTTAGAATTAAAAAAAGGGTACGGTGATCAATCCGACCCCAAGAAAAGCCATTGGCTACCACCATGTACTCCAACTCATACTAGTCTAGAACTTCAGTCATGCACAAGTCTAAACCTATTGCTATTCACTTCCACTTTAAGTACTAGTAAGTTATTCGATGTTGGACTCTAAACAAACAACCAACACATAACATGAATACAACAGATATTCCTCTTTTTTCTTAGGATTAAATAAGTGATCAAATAATTCCACTTGACCAAGAATTAATCCTCTAATTCATTTGTTGACTTAAATCAACAATCGAATGTCCAATGACAATAAATATACATACCCTACAAAGGCCTCGGTCTTTGCAAAGTCCATAATCCAACAATAAAATAATATTAATCCCTCATGTGAATCAATAAAAAAATTCTCTTCCCAAACATCTTGAATCAAACATCCATTCAATCATGTAATAAACATAAAGGCAATTAACATGCTCAACAACACGTAATTCCAACTCAATAGCCACGTATGAACCATAAAAGGATTCCCTATACATGATACTATAAATAATCCTAATCCTTAGGACATGATACTAGTCTAATACATAAGAACATGTACGTACCTTGTGTAGACAAAGTGAGAGGCCACTTTAGAATTCTAGAAGTCGCCTAAAGTAAATTCTCCGCCTACCAAAACAATAATACAAAAATTAATTAATATTCTAACTTATTCACAACAATATAATTCATTTTAAAACGCTTCAAACTCGTTTTAAAATACATAAAATACATTAAAGTTCCAACCTTTGACAACCTTTAATATAATACTCATAAATCTATACTTTAAAACCTCAAAAATCATTGCTTTAATACTTAAAACTCACTTTAAACCAATAATAATAAATCTGAAATTATAATTTATATTCATAATAAATAAAAATTAGATTTTTAATAATTCGAATAATAAAGTTTTCAACTTCATTATAAAAGCATATAAAACTCATAAAAGTTATAACTTTAACATTAAACTATAATTAAACATTAAACTAGAGGATAAGGGTTAAGAAAACCACGAAGAAAACCGGAAAAACGAAGAGTGAAGACACGCACGAAGAGGCGCGTGGCTTGCAGGTGGCGCGTACAGTCAAGCGAGGCTGCTGTTGCGCGTCGTTGCTGGCGGACGAAGGCAGCAGTGGCTGCTGCTGCGGTTGCACGTTAGGCGAAGGAAGAAAGGGGTGGCGAGTGGTGTGGGCTCGCCGGAAAATAAACAGAAAAGGTGTGGTGGTGGCGGTGCATGGCTGCACGAAAAACGGAGAGAAGAGAGGGGGAGTGGGGCGCCGGTTTGGGGAGAGAAGGGAGAGGGAAAATAAAAAGTGTACAACTAAGGCTTTGGAGACGTATCTGTAGGTTTTGCCTAAAAACCTACGGCACTTAGGTTAGCCTTAGGTTTGGGGTCAAGTTGATCATGAAACTTAAACAAATGGTTTGGGCTCCTCAACTCAACATTTAAACTTATTTTAAACACGACCCAAAATCTTTAAATAAAATATTCAATACTTAAATTCAACCCAATAAATATTAATGATTATTTAAAACGTTTAAACAATCATTTGACTTTCAAAATAGTCAATACTTAAATAATTAAATAACAATAAATATGAAAATGATTATAAATATACTTTAAATATATATATTAAATTCATAAAATTATGGGGGATTACAATTTACGTATTAGCGGATGCTTGGCTAGAGAATATTTACATAATTTCGTTGAAGGAGTCATAGCCCAGTTTAAAGATGAATATTTGAGAAGGCCTACAGAGGCAGATTGAATAAGACTCTTATACGCTGGAGAACAACGAGGTTTTCATGGCATGATGAGTAGTATTGATTGTATGTATTGAGAATGGAAGAATTGCCCAAAAGGATGGAGAGGCCTATCCCAAGGTAGGGGGAAGAAACCTTCTTTGATTTTGGAGGTTGTTGCCTCATATGACTTATGGATATGGCACGCTTTCTTTGGAACACCCGGTAGATGTAATGATATTAATGTGCTCGACCGGTCTCCATTGTTTAACGATATCTTTGAAGGTCGAGCACCCCCTATAGGTACCGGATTAATGATCTCGAATACGATATGGGATATTACCTCGCAGATGGTATTTATCCCAAATGCGCAGCGTTCATCCATACCATAGATCTTCCAAGAAGTGCAAAGCAAAATTTATTCACACAAGTTCAAGAAGGAGTGAGAAAAGATGTTGAGCGTGCTTTTGAAGTACTACAAGCTCGTTTTGCAATAATACAAAATCAAGCCATGGCATAAGATGAAGTTTTGTTGGGAAAAATAATGATTGCATGTATCATCATTCACAACATGATTGTCGAAGATGAACGAGATACATATGCACTATATTATGATCCAACACAATATGACGAACAACAACCGGAATCTTCAACTAGCAGAGGGCGTAGAAGGCAAAATATCGACGAGCCTTTTCAATATTTCTCAAATCGCATTGCAAGTTTAGAGACATACATGAATAACAGAGCTCGAGTACGTGATAACGAAGTTCACAATGCGCTTAAGGCTGATCTTATTGAAAATGTATGGCTAAAGTATGGGGGCCAAAATAGATACATTGTATGTTATTACATAATTAAGAAAAAAAATGTATTTCCATTTAATGTTTCTATCAAATTACCGAATTGCTATAACAAATAATTTTGCCAATCATGGTATTATTAGTTATTAATGACTATTAATAGTTACTTTAATCTAATTTTTTTAATACTTATTAGGTATTTATATTAATTAAAATATTAGTCTCTAATAATTTGATTATTTGGTCATCAAAAGCTTAATATAATAATAAGTATGAGGTATGAAAAGGTGGTGGGATATGGATAAAAGTAGGAGAGTATTATTATTTTGGTGTTTGATAAAGTAGTGTTTGTGTTGTTTGATTTTAGATTTGATGTTAAGGAGAGAAAAAAGGAAATAAATAATATAATATTGAGTTTTAGACAATAGGTCGATCTTGCACATGGACTCATGGTGAGCACCATGCGCACGATGAACATCACCCACTGTCCAATGAACATCAACCAATGAACAACGAACGTTACCAAATGAACATCAGTTGGCCATCACCCAATGAACATCAGTGAACATCACCCAATGAACATCAGTTGCACATCATCCAATGAACGTCACCCATGAATGTCACTCAATGAACACCAGTTTGTGTTAAAAGAACACTAAGTTCACACACAAAGAACAACAATCAGTTCTCCAATGAACAAGACTCCAAAATTGATTTGACATGAAAATTTTCAAATTTTTGAAAATTTGAAAATTTCAACCAATGAACATCAGTTTATGTTAAAAGAACATTAAGTTCATTCAAATGAACAATAAAGTAAATCAAAAGAACCAACTGGTGTTCATTGGGTGATGTCCAACTGATGTTCATTAAGTGATGTTCATTGTTCATTGGGTGGATCATTGGGTGATGTTCATTGGTTGATGTCCAACTAATATTCATTGGGTGATGTTCATTGTTCATTAGGTAAGGTTCATTGGATGATGTTCATTGGGTGATGTTCATTATTCACTGACCGATATTCATTGTGCGCATGGTACTCACAATGAGTCTGTGTGCAACATAGAATTTACGAGTTGTAGACCAAACCCATAATGTTTGATAACTATACATAAGAGAAAGAATAGGACTGCCCCTCACCAGAGCGCCGACAATGTACAGGATGCTTTGGGAAATAGTATCCATCCAATTATCCTGCCCAAGCGGTCCACATTTAAAGTCGGTTCATTTATTGACTTACACAGTTACACTATCAACATCATCCTGATATACTTCCCTATGTACCAACAGGTGACGTGCACTATATTAGGAGCAGCACATTTTTTTCCTGTCGCCCACTCGACGTCATATTTTTACTATAATGTTGAAGCTTATCGTTCGCGATTATTGAATCATAAATCCATATAGTGCTTTACATAATTGCTTTACAAACTTGCGTAAAGTAATTTGCAATCCATGATTGGAACATTTAAGCGGCCATAATCCAAATTAGAGCTTTATAAAAGGAGTTCTAAAAACCACAAGCATTGTAAATGACGCATAGGGCTAGACCTGAAAAAACTTGACCCAATCTGAAACCAACTGAAAAACCGATCCAATAAAATATCATTAGCAGGGACGACCCGGAATCGGAACATAATCAAAGTAAAAAATGGGTCAAACCCGACCCAATCGAAAACAACCCTACCAATAGTTTTTCTGAATTTATAATGGAATTTCGCAACATTTTCGTTTTCAACTTGGACAAAATAAAAGGTATATCGTATTTTACTTAATAGAATGACCCTACCAATGGTTTTTCTGAATTTATAATTGAATTTCGCAACATTTTCGTTTTCAACTTGGACAAAATAAAAGGTATATCGTATTTTTTCACTTAATTTTGACATTCTATTTGTGATATCACTTATTTTATTTAGTATCATCTACATATATCTATTGCATATACAATAAACATATTTATGTAAAATAAAGAATAATTAGGAAAAATTCATGCCTAAAATAAAACTAAAAAAGACACCTCGGCTGCCCAACCAACCCAAAACCAAATCTCTAGGCCACGGTCAACCCATTACAGAGACTCACCTCGCATGCAAACGACACAAACTTAAATTCACTTGACCAAAACTGACCCGGCCGACCATTTTACCGCATGGCCCACCAATTCGATCCAAGACGAGATTAAGGATGTTGTGGATATTCTATAATGTTCTTAAAAGCCGCCTTTACAAAATAATTTCCTATATCCATTTGTTAAGACTCTTGTTTTTTAAACTAAAGTATCATTTCTCATAGGAAGATAAAATATTCTTAAAATGAAAGTTCTTTCTAAATGATTGTGTTTTAACTTGGGCATACAGAAGACAATGTATTAAGGGGGTAATAAAAGCCAAACATAAGAAAACTAAGGCATTTAGAGGTGGTGATAGAAGGGATAGAGTAGTAATAGAAAACTAAGGCACTACCATCCTCTAAATGCCTTAATTTTCCTATGTTTAACTTTTATTACCCCTTAATACATTACCCTCATACCAAGCGCGCCCTAAAAGGATCTCTCTAAGAAAAGATAGAAGTTTATTATACCCTTTGTTTCAAAATAAAGTAAATTTCAAACTACCTTAATTAACTAAACTAAGTGGTCGTTTGGTTTATGTGGGAAGTGAAAATTCCCATGAAATTCTAATTCATAGGAAATCAATTCCTTAATCAAATTCATGGGAATTTAGTTAAAGTGTTTGGTTGACAATGGGGAAGTAAATTCCTATGGGAATTTCAACTTACCTAGGGGACCCTAGGTAATTTAATTCCTCCATCTTGTGGAAAGTGGAAATTCCTAGGAATTTCAAATTCCTAGGAATTTCAAATTCCTACATTTTGCCATTTTGGTATCAACCAAACAACACACCGATTTTCTAATTCATGAGAAATTCTACTGCCTATATTTTCTCATATCAACCAAACAACCACTAATACTACCTCCGTTTGTTTTTAATTGTTATGCTTTCCTTTTTTGAACGATTTTTTAATTGTTGCACTTATAGTTTTACTATTTTGAAAAATTGTCAAGAAAAAGTCAACATTTTCGTGGTCTTCTTTTAATAAGTTAAACTTTAGATAATCATGGAATAAGTTAACTTTGATATTACTTAAACTTTTAACAAGTCAAATGACTTATAAATTATTCAACCGGTAATACGTGAGGCTTTTCTTAAATTTTAATTTATGATTTCTGTGTTCCTTCTCTTCTTCTGCTTTCCATCCCTAACCATTTGTGGTTTTAAACCGTTTTTGACTTGATAAAAGCAAATACCCTTAAAAGGTTAACTTATTTCAGGATTAGTCAAAGTTTAACTTATTAAAAGAAGACCGCGAAAAGGTTGACTTATTCCCGACAATTTTTCCTTACTATTTTTGGTTAACTTTCACATCTTCAGATTCAATTTACCAATTCTTTTGAGACCCATTTGTCCTTTTTTTCCCATTAAATACCCAATCACCCGCACTTTTTACTTTTTACAATATTATCTCTTATACTTTATCTATTCTCAAATAACTTTATCCTATTCCCTTAATAATCATGGCATAGATTTAATAAATTTTCTTGGTTATCACCCAAAACAAACTATAACAATTAAAAACAAACGATGGAAGTAAAATGTATCACAATCAATATCAATCAATTGAGATATATTATTTGTCCTCTCAATAAACACATGCGGTGGAAATAGATCTGAAGAAAGACAATAATTATCACCGATCAATGTATGATTCTCCATGGTATCTATCTTGCCGTTACAAAATGCTTATGGTCACAAAGTTATCTCATTCAATCATAATGTAAGAGGACTTAAATAATTAGAAGATTAGTCTCAAATTAGAAATTTTGACTATATGGATGAACTTTTAGATTTAAAAAATTAAGATAAGAATGAATTCTAAAAAGTTTTTGAATAAGGAGGAATGCTAACCAGCTGAATTATTCTTCACAAATCAGTTTAGAAAAACCCATTTAGATAATTACTTCCTCCGTTTCTAAATAAGTGACACATTTAAATAGTGTTTACTATTCACAGTTTAGACTTTAATTAGATTTTGTGATTTACATTTTAAGAAAAACATAGTCATGTGAAATCTTGTTAGATTCGTCTCGATGAGAATTTTTTTAAAATCAACTTTTTATAATTTTTACTTATTGATAATTGTAGATATTAATGGTTTAAATAATGCATTGGCAAACGTGTAAACAAGAAGTGTGTCACATATTTAGAAACGGAGGAAGTACATAGAAAAATTTAACACAAACCTGCTCATTTCAATTCGGTTTGTGTTAGCAGTTTGAGACTTTGTGTCAGCTTTTTATTGACCTAATTTTAAGGGTCATATTAAATGCAACTTTGAAGCCTATGAATAAGCACTAAATACATTTTTCAAGTAATAAAAAGCTTATGTCAAAGTTGCACATCCATCGGTAGTATCTATGCTTCTTAATATCAATATTTCTCAATTTAACTTTCTTATACATACTGCTAATGATTACCTATATGTCATTCTCCTATTTAAAAAGATGGCTACAACTACAATCAGTCTGCTATAGGTTCTCCTTGAAGATACCGATGGCATTGAAAAACAGCCGGCCTAATAACTGATCAGAACTATGTTTGCGCCAACGAATCGCAAGTTCACTTAGATTCCTGAAAACAAAAACAGAAAAGTGACTTGCACCGTATCCATTAAGCCATTAAGGCGCAATTGTAAATGTGAATGTGTGTATGAGGAAGACCAAATTGAAGAAAAATAATCGCAATACCTTAGGTTTACCTCTCGTAGTCTTGTTTCATTTTATATTCCAAATAGCTACATAACGTGATATTGTCATGCACCACGAAATTCACTCAAACTACAAAATAGCATCGTTAGGCCTGTGCCGGGAAGATTGACCATTCCAAGAGTCCTTCACAAGCGAATCACTCCCCCTGTCGAAGGCTGCTACAGCAACATCAATTGGGTTACCTAAAGAAGTGAGATAGGACGGGAACGTAGCAGTGGATTGGTTCCCTGACCCTAAGCCCAAAAGATCTAATGTCATTGGTTTTGAACCAAAATAACCAGATGGATTATCCATCATAGGTGGCCTTATTCTGTCAAAGTTCCCAGCAGAAGCGAACCTGTGGCCGAGCCTGTCAGTGACTGTACCATCATTTTCCATCTCGACACCTTTATCCTCCTCGTCCTGAGGTTGTACGAAACCAAATCCACAAAACCTGGAAGACCCTGACGTAGAAGCACCCATTTGAGCAGCCTTTTGAAGCAACGCTGTGGCAGACATAGTAGGCTGTGGTAGTGCAGGGGAGTAGTTCTCACGGTCCTGCAACATAACTGGACCTGCATTCGTGGACAGTTGGTAGAGAGGGGAGAGAGATAGGACTGGTGGCGGTTCGATATCAATAGGGTAAGTGGGAAGCTGTTCTGGGTTTGGCATTGTTGTAAGTAGGCCAGAACATGAGGATTGCGGATTTGGCGAAATTGATGATGTTGAGAATCTCGATAATGGTGCGAACAAGCTACTCTGAGACACCATGTTGCCATTATTGTTGCCATTGTCGTAACCACTATCACAGTCTTTGTGATTGCTAGTGGAACTTGTACTACAACTAGCACAACTTATGCTTGTTGTCACCCGGACCGCGGTTTCTTGCATATCTGCATTAGTTAGCATTCAGTTCTTGCTCTTTACTGAAGAAACTAGAGACGGACATGAGGAAGATCCAATAAATTATGTTGTGAATAGATGATGACTGTTTGTGAGATGTAACTGTTTGTTAGCTCTATCAATTTAATAAAATAATTAAGAGGAGAAGGGCCAGAAAAGGCTAATTACATTATGGAGCACAATAACAATTATCTCCTTGCAAATGTGTCTTTCAAAAACACTACATGTGTTTTTCATGATAACTTGTGACTTTTTTTCAGCTCATCACGCGGTCTTTTTTGCATAATCTATATACTTCTAGAAACACTAGAAGTAATATATATACTTCCTCCGTTTTTATTTACATGTGACACTTTTAGATTGACGGACTCCTAGGCAGTTTTTGAGAAGGAAAGAGATAGAGAGAAAAAAATAAGGGGACCCATGTGAGAGGAGAGAGATAGAGAGAGTTTATTGACCAAAAAAAAAAGTGTCACATTTAATTTAAAACTTTCTAAAATAGAAAGTGTCACATTTTAAAAAAACGGAGGAAGTATGTGCTTCGTGAAGCACAATGCTCAAGAAAAGGCGAAAAGGAGTGAAGTTTTCTTCTTATTCAACTCTTTCAACTAAACTCATTGATTAATACATACCGGATAAGTGAGAAAAAGGAGAAGCAATCATGCTTCCTTTTTTCTAGTTCCGACCCTCCTTTTTCCATCTTGAACTTTAATCCCCAATTATTTACAATAATACTGTGTTTAACTTTTCATAGTACAATAAACCATCCATATATAATATTCACATCTTGGAAAACCAACAAAAGTTAAGTTGAGCAAAACAACTGGAGTAGAATCAAAAAGGTATATTTGGTGTTCTCAAATATAAGAACAAAAAACTGCAACACAAATAAAAAACAGAGTATATTTTTCAGAAAGGTGTTAAAAAGATCAAATCCCTACGCAAAAAGTAGACCCACAGGTCTTCACATTCTATAACGTTCTCTGGGGGTCCAAAAAGAAACAAATGACATGGCGAATTACCTGAATTCTGGCTTATAGATACGACAGGAGAGAGAGCAGCACTGGTGGCCGTCAACGGAGACGCCTCAGGCGGTCCAGGCCTCGACGCTCCGCTTAAGCTGTGCACTGCTTTTGCACTTTCATGCGCCAACGCGTCGCAAAACGCTCTATGCGTCACAAAACTATCTCGCCTAAAACCAAATATCAACTTGTTACTATTTCATCCATTCTTTATTAGCTATGACACACTCTGTATAATAAAAGTTTCAAATTAGTCGTGACACTTTCTTATTTGGACTGTCGTAATGATAACAAAGAAAGCAGCTTGGTACCTGGAGAAAATGGTACCACAATCACAGTTATACTGGCGAGTACCACAAGTCTTGAGGTGAGCTTTCCAATCAGAGTGAACAGCATATTTCTTAGTACAACGTTCACATTTCCATTTCTTTTCGCCGTGTTTACGGCAAAAGTGCTTCTTAATACCAGTAAGATCGCCGAGAGCACGTAGAGGGTCATGGTGTACGCAGCTTGGCTCTGGACATACATAAACTCGCTTCTTAATCGCTTCCTTAGGGCCTCGCTGTCTAAGCTTCCATGGTAAGTTATGTCCTCTTCGGTGTAACTGTAAATTTTGGTCCCTTTGAAAACCTTTGCCGCAGATCTCACACACAAACCTGTTTGTTGCTAGTAGTGTCTTTGGCGATAGTGCCACCACCTCCGCTTCTGGATCTTTATTTTTCATTTAACAGAGAATTAATATACAAATTCAAATTGAGAAAAGAAACGTAATTTGTTTGCACTAGTTTGATGAGGGGCAACAAATTGGGGATTAACTCAACTGAACTGTAATAAACTGTAATTGTGATCTATACATAGAAAAGGAGAAGAGCTTGACTTAACTGAACAGAAATTATGAATTAATATCTTTTTCAGTTAATCCAGTTTAAAACAACCGGGCCTAAGTTGCCCTGGGAAACTATATTTGTAAGTTAACACTCGTACTAAACAACAAAAAATGTGAACGCTTATTTGAATCCATTGTATACATCAAATTTGTACATACCAAACAGCCCCCTTAGTTATACTATACCTGGCATGCCGGGTTGGTTTCGTTTCTTCTTGGTTGGGAGAGGTTGTTGTTGTTTATGATCATCTTCTTGTTGTTGTTGTTTATGATCATCTTGTTGTTGTTGTTTATCATTATCATGTTCTAGTGTAGAAGGTGGTGCTGCTGCCAGTGAATTATGTAGCTCTGCCTCTGCCATTTTTTGGAGAGAATTTCTCAATTGTAAGCTTCTATAAGTTTTGTGTTTCTAGCTCCTCTAGCTAACTGCTCATACCCAACTAGTGTCGACAGAGAGAAAACGCCTCAAGTAGATTGAAGCGGCGAGGATGATAAAGCATATGATATTGATATGGTTAAGGTAAAATGGATAGATGTTGTGCATACATTAGAGAGCACGGGCAGGCAAGTAAGCTGAGCTCGGTCTCGGTGTGTAAGTTTACTTCGGAATGGGAAGTATGAATCTTACCGTCCACGTGTCGGAGGTCAGCTACTTGATGGCACTTGTCGGGGTTAGGCCTCAACCTCTGACCTCTGTCGTGTAGGGTTGAAAACTTTTAATTATTTGGACCACCCATTTACTTTTTTGGTCTTCGTTTTTGGATAATTGGATACTTACACTATACGACAATAACTCCAATGTACTATCTCTACTCCGGCTTGCTTAGATTTTGGTATTTATTTTTTTTGTTATGAGATGCAACGACGGTGTAAAGAAACATTCGAGTTAGGCCATGTTCTTTTAACAATTTATAAAGAACTGAATTGAATTGAATTGAATTGAATTGAATTATAATTTCTGACTCAATAAGAATTGAATTATGCCAAATTTAATTTAATCTCTTTATAAGTCAAAAGAACTGGGTTTAATCCTTCTCGACAAGGATAAGATGGTCTGAGCTAATATTATGCACCAAGTCTCAAGTTCAAGAACTAATATAATGATCATGTATAATTGTGGTAATTACTCTTTCCTTGTCTTACAGACTTATTCGGTTGTATGAGCATTGGTTTAACTGATGTAGTCTCGGGTTTACCACTTATCAATGAGTGGGTTCTCGTCATTTAAAAATTTTCAAGTATGTATCTTAAACTGTCTAAAGTAATTAATTGATTGGGAAACGACTCCAACGAAAGTCGTTATATAGTTGGAAAAATTGACAGGAAAAATCCCGTCTTTGGGCGGTCTTCCATCATTAGTACCACCTTCAATTAATCCAACAATAATCTCACCTTTTACCCCATCTGCTCTTATTGGTCCGTCACCTGTTGGTGACCTACAATCATGAGTAATTTTTCTAATTACGTGATTAATAACTAATTAAATATATTTTGAACTTAAAATTTTAATTAAAGTTTTATATCAAATTTATTAAAAAAACCCACCCTCAGCCAACCCCCACCCCATCCCTCCCCCCCAGCACCAACAAGACAGCAACCCTACCCCCTCCCGTGCTTCCCCTCCCTGCGTCACCGACCCCATGCTCCACCTCCCTTTTTCTCTTCCCCATTGTTGACATCCAGATTCAAAAATGAACCCTATTCATCTGCTTTTCCCCCACATACCCCCAACATAAGCGCAGACGAAAATTACGAAGTATGAAATTTAAACTGAATTGTTAATGGAGTAGTAAGTTCTGATTCATGATGAAAATCCATTAATAAGAAAGGGCTTACTCAATAACTTACACGTTCCCTAAGTGTTGGGGTAGAAAGTAAAGAAAGAGGGGGGAAATTTACTAGAATGAAAGGTGGGATGATTTAGGGCGAAGCCAGGATTTAAAAGGTAACACGGCCAAGAAAATAAAAGGCAAAAAGCACAATTATGCCATTACACATCCTTGAACCCGCGATCTCTTGTATAAAAGTTATGTCTACCTACTACTAAGCCAAGAGCATATTAGTGCTATTTAATGCAGTTTACTAGTATTTATCCTAAAATTCTACATGGGCTTATTAAAAAAATATAAGGGACGCAACATTGGGCCGCGGGGGCCGGGCCCCTGCCAGCCCCCATGTAGCTTCGCCCCTGGTTGATTATGATGATGATGATGGGCATTGTAAATGCAACGACGTGAATTTGGTGTCATAGATGAAGTGAGAGAGAAGAGAGAGAGGTGCTGGGTCTTCCAAGCAGAAGAAGGGAGTGGAGCAAAGATGGGATGGAGGTGAGGGGCGGTGGATCCGACGGTTAGGAAAAAGTTGGGGAGGGTGGCTCAGGTTGCATCGAGGGTGGTTGGGGTGGGGAGGGGAGAGATGGGGTTTATGGTGGAGTGGGGTGGGTTTTTTTTTAAGTTTATTCTTTTAAAAGTCGACAAACAAGTTGTCGTCATCCCGTACCAATATGAGCAGATGGGGGTAAAAGGTCGGATTATAGCTGGATTAGTTGAAGGTGGTATCAGTGGTGGAAGACCAGCCAAATGTGGGATTTTTCGTGTCAATTTTTCCTATATAGCTAAGATTGTATGAGATCATGATGAGATTGCGTTTCCAAATAAAGAATAAAATATTTAAAAAATCCAAAGCAAAGAACCTAAATTTATTATCTTAGTCCGAAAATACAAAGTAACCAAAGTAATTGGGATATTTTAATTTGTCAACATTCCTGAACTACATAAATTAAATAACAAAATTACTTAGAACATTGTTGAACCTAAGTATTTTGCACTCTTGTCTCCCCTAATAATTTCAAAACTGAATACCTTCTCTCTTATGAAGGTGTTCATGAAGTCTGCCCCTGTGTGGTAATCTGGATCACACACTCCACAACTGCCCTATGAAACCAGCCCCTTGTTTGGAGCTGGTTGTAGCTAAGCTAGAGGCCAATTCTCTTAGCACACCACCTACTGGCCCTAGTTCTAGCTCTGATAGTGGTTGCTTGTATGTGATGCCGCAGAGAAGAACTAGGTCAAGACTGCCTGCCAGGTTTTCTTTCAAAAAACAGAAACTCTTCTTTTGATCCTCCAAGAGCTTCTAACACCTCAGTCACTCTGTCTAAAGCTAGCTTAAGTCCAATATACAATTCACCACATCACTCCCACCCAAATTCCCCCTCCTTTTCAAAGGCAGCTACAGCCTCACCTTTTAATCAAATCCCCAGCACAATGCTTTTGACTCACTCAGTGAGTTTCAGATAACTAATAATGCTGCTTTTCATCTTCCCCTTCCTGTGCCTACCTCTGAAGAGATAGAAGATGACCAAACTGATGAAGCCTTTCTAGCAGCATTGGGTGTTATCCACCACAACCGTAACTTAGACTTGGATGCTGCTATGGATGATATATTGTCCAACCAGGACAGCCCTGCTCACTCTTCAAACACTAGGGACAATCTCAAGAAAAGAAAATGCTCTGATGATGCTCCTACCTCGTCCTCCGTAATCCCATGATGTGTTCTTGTTGTAATGGTTACAATCCCCTGAAACTGCTTGCTGTAGTAGCTTTTGCAATGTTAGCTTTATTTATTTTCTTTGTATTCAAATCCTTTATGTATCAGCTTGTCTTTTGCAACCCATGACGTACTAATCTTACTACTTTTAATGAAAAGTTGGGCATCCTTTTGGGTTACTATATTGCTGCCTTTCTGCTTTGGTGTTATTTACTACCTTTTCATTTCAGTTCCTTTACATTAGTATTCATTCATAGCAGCTTTTTCAATTTTTATTCCTCCTTTTTCCCCTTCAGTACTCCCTTTTACTACCTTCGTTCCATATGTATTGCAATCTTTGACATTTTGCACTATTAATACACTACCATTTTACCTTCTTTTGTGATTTATATACAAGGATAAATATAGCCATGTGGGATCTTGTTAGATTCGTCTCGATATATGCTTAATTAATATCAAATTTTTATAATTTTTACTTATATAAAATTAGAGATATTAGTGTCTAAAGTTGTGCGTTGGGAGGCGTAAAACTCCCTATGTTGCAATACATATGGAACGGATGTAGTATTTTGTAGTATTGCTTGTACTAGGCTGATCTTAGATTCCCATAAAGGTTTAAATGGCTTTCTTTTCCATATGGTGCCTTGTACTTTTTCGCTTCATTTTTTTGCCTTTTGATAGTAACTTTTACTTGCATGAAAAGCTAATCAACCTACCTTTTAATTACAACTCTACTTATATGCTCAACCTTTTTGCTAATGCTCTTTGTTTATGCTAAATTTTTCTTAAGGCAAAACTAAGCTGGGAACTACAGCTAGTGTACTGCTAAGTAGCTGGAAGCTGCTGGACACAGTTAGGACAAGCAAAGAAAGCAAGAACAAAGAGAAGAACAAGACACCGAGGATGGTGACGCGGAAACCCGTGAAATAAGGGAAAAACCGCGGGTGGCTTTGAGTCCACCAATCCACTATATTCTTAATTACAGCCCTAGTGCTTTTGTAACTAAGTCTTTTGTAAGCTTGAGAACAATGTTTCAATCTTAGAATGTAAATGCTGAATGCGAAAGAATACTTATGTCCTCTATACAATCATTTGAGCTATATATAATAAGAAGATATATCCGTTTGGACCAGCTTTAGCAACGGCTTGTAACCGCTCTTGAATCTCCATTCATATCTGTAATTAATGCTATTTAGCACGATCTTCGCTCATACTTGTCTTTATGTTCCTTTAGCTTTTATTCTTCTGCGAGATTCTAGGCTGTGATATCTTTGACTCATAACACTTTCCAAACGGGGCTGTGTTCCTTAGCTGAGAGGTATTAGCTGGTTCTTCTTAGCTGGTGGGCTTCAAGCTGGATTCCCTTAGCTGGAGGTCCTAGCTGGAAGTTCATAGTTGCAATGATTTTTTAACCTGCATACATAGCTGTGTAATTTTCGCGGTATAACAATAGCCCCTAACTTGTAGCTTGCACTGCTGGTCTTGCGTAGTAAAGCTGCAAGTTATGATTTCAAGATAAAAAACTTAGCATAACGCCTATCATAAAAGATAGAATTTCAAGAGGCGAGAAGATTAAATGAAGCATGTTTAACTTTAATGATCTGAGCTAATCATTTACTTAAAGTCCATTTAAATCAAGCAATAAATACTAGCCGTTTTTCTGTCAGAGTAGCTTAAAATCAAAGAGATCCTCGAAAAGATTTTACTTCCATTTACTCTTCTCCCTCCTTTGGTAAGTTTGCTCTCTCTCTCTCTTTCTTTCCCTTTTTGTCCCTCTGCATGCCTCTTAAACAATCTGCTAGGAAGAAAGTCTTCTCTCCTAAACTTACATCGATGGGTAAAGCAAAGGACGACGTAGCTTCCACCATTACTTGGGAAGATATAGAAAATATTAGGGCTAGAGGGGGTTTCCCAGAGAGCACAGAATTCGTAGTTCCTGATGAGTTTGAAAGGCCTGAAAAAGCTGCAGACAATCTTATATGTTTTTATGAATAGCCTTTCCTGCTAGGGTATAGCTTCGGGCTTACACCTTTGATACGTTCTTTCGTAGAGGTTTTAACCTTTTCTCTTGGCCAGCTGATGCCAGGTTTCTGGAAAATTTGTTTTACTATCGAGTCAGCCACTAGGGGATGGAGTCCAGCCTTCGCCCTAGAAGACCTTATTACCCTCTACAGCCTTAAGATTATCAACCCTAACAAGGTCACTCTGAAACAAAAGCCAAAATACCCTAGTCCTGTGGAGGGAACTGGTGCTTTAGAGTCTTTCTGGAAGACCCGTTTTTTCTTTGTTGCCAAGGATTCCTAGCTTGGTGAAGCTGGGGCTTTTCTCCCCTCTGGCTGGCCTGCTGGAGGTATTTTACTGTAGTTCTCTTTTTTTTCTTCGGGTATTTTATTAACTATGGTCTTAACCTTGCCTTTTTACAGGTTCTTCTGAAGCTATGGAAAGCCTTGAAGACAGAGACGAAAGAGCGAGGGTTTTTCTCAGCATCTCCCTGGACATAAGAACCTACACTCCCCCTTTTAAAGCTATTCCAGTTTCTTCTTTGACCCCTGCAACCTCTGGAACTAACTCCATGACTTCAGGTAGGCTAATCCTTCAGTTAGTTTTATTTTTAGGGTTTTGCTAGGTATAATGTCTTAACTACCATTTTATTGTTTTTGTGCAGTCAAAGGTAGCACCTTGTCTCAAGCTGATGCTTTGGCTCGGCTAAAAAGGAAGAGGTCAGAAGTTCATGCTACCTCCACTCAGTCTAAACCAGCGACACCTGCTAAGGTCGCTACCTCAACTCCTAGCTTGCCTCCCCCTATTATCAAACTGGACTTGGATCCTCCTGCTCCTAGCTCTTCGACAGTTAACCTAGCTATGCCAGCGAACTTTCTATCTGAAGATGGGATAAACAATGGTATATGGCCACATGCGGACAGGCTATTTTTCCCTGCCGCAGCTAAACGCGTTAGGTCTCAGGATCTTGAGGTGATAGTGAACCATGCGGTTCAGTATTCTCTCTAGGTATAACTTTTTGTTATGCCTTAGTTTTTTAGTTTTGACACTTTTACTCCCCACCTCTCTTATGTCTTAACATCTTTGTGCTAGGCTCTTCAAAACTGCCTGGCAGCACGCTCCAGCTTGAGAGCTGTTGCTACGGTGTCTGCTCAGCTCAAGGTTTCCTAAGCTGAAGTTGCTACTTTGAAGGAGGAGCTGGAGAAGGCGAAGAAGGCACGGGTTGTAGCTGAGGAGCAGCGTAAAGTTGAAACACTGCTTCTGGAAAAGGAGAGAGAGGCGAAGAAGCTTTCTGCAGTTTCGGCGGAAGCTGAGATTGCTGCTGCTAGGGAAGAAGCCAAGGTGGCTACCATGAAGCTGAAAGAGGTAGTAAAAGAGAGGGATGTCCTGAGCGCTCAGCTGGCGCACCAAAATGAGCTTCACTTAGATAAAATGGCGGAGGTTCAAATTGTTGAACCTGCCAAGCTGGCGTACCTGATGCTGTTTGGGACTCTGGAGATCAAGGAGCTGCACAAATATACTGATGCTTTCCTAGCCACTATGGGAAGTATTGCAGATCTCAAGGCTCTAGCTTTGGGCCTTACCCCTCCTGGGCAGGAAGCTTCCACGGCTGATTCCTCAGCTAAGGACCTAGCTGATTCCTCAGCTAAGGCCATAGCGGACACCCTTGTTGAGCCTTCCAGCAGTTCTGCCCCAGCTTCTGAGGTGCCAGAGCAAATGCCTACAGCTGACCAGCTTGCTAGCTAGGGATGTAGCTAATTTTATTTCTTCAAACGTATTTCCTTTCTCTCTTGTCAAACAATTTAATTTTGCTTTTGAATGCTTTTTACCATCAGCCAAGGGGCTGGTGTGTCTTTGAACAAGTTTTACTTTCGATACATATATGCATCTTTAGATCTTTAGTAAAATGAGCTAGCTGCTTTATGTTTTTACTGGGCGTTCTTGATGCCAATGTCTTGTATGATGGGCCCAGTTACCTAGGCGTGTAGCCCTTAGCTGATGCAACCCTGGTAGCTTAGTTCTTTGATAGCTTCTTCCCAAGGTGTCTAGGTGTACTTGCGTCTTTAGATAGCTTAGGAGGCTGGGTAGTGCTCCCACCTGCAGCTAGTCTTGCGGTACCTGCACGTGTTGACTGTGACAAGACAACTGTTGGCATAGCCAATGGCTCTCCGATGCCTAAGTCAGTAAGGATTCTAGGAATATCTTATAGATAGAAAGAGCAAGGAGGATAACCTAACCTGGCGTTCATTGGCTTTGCTTAGCAATTTTTCCTACCTGGTGTAATTGCCTTGTTGGTCGCTTGAGTCATCGTAGCTGACGACTTGATGTTTAACCATGTATCCAGTTTTCTAGAAATGGTAGAGTTTTAGATGTGACGCGTTCCAGCTTCTGGGCACAGCTTTCCCTTCTGCTGTACCTAGGCGATATGCTCCTTTACCCACTACCTGTTCAATCAGGTAGGGGCCTTCCCAGCTGACACCCAGCTTCCCGGCATTTAGTTCCTGAGTATTTTGGAAGACTTTCCTTAACACCCAGTCTCCTTTCTTGAAAACTTTGGCTTTCACGTTTTTGTTGAAGCTGCGGGCTACAATCTGTTGTTGTGCAGCCATCCTAACTAGTGCACTTTCTCGTAGTTCTTTGATGGTGTATAAATCATAAGACAACTCAGAATCGTTTAACTCAGAGGTTAAGAGCCCAAACCTGGCAGTTGGTATGGCTACTTCTGCTGGCAACACAGCTTCACAACCATAGACTAATGAGAAGGGGTTTGCCCTGTTGCTCCCCTAGGCGTTGTTGATATCACGTATTTACATAGAGTTTTCTCCCTTATTTACAAGCTAATTTGTGCGTCAATGGAGCTCTTGGGAGCTATTTTGTGCTAACTATCGTATGTAGTTGTGGTTTCGTGTTTTAGTATTGAATTGCAGGTTTTATGGAGTTTTATCCTTATTCCCGAGCCTTTTGGAAGCAACCACGGCCTTACGAGATGTTACGAGGCACGTAGGATGGCTCAAGAGCTTTATGGATAGTTTAGGAGGTCCCAAGACCCCTAAACGTGAAGATTAGAGAGCCAAGGAGTCAAAGTTGACCCTTTTTGATTGGTATAAGCATGGTGGACCGACCTAATACCCTAGACTTTTATTCCATAGTTTAATCCTCGATTTATTCCGTCTTCTGTAGTCTATTCTTTAGTTTAATTAATTCCTTCCTGATTTCATCTGGAGTAGCTGAATTGGTTGAATATTGATTTAGAAACTCTGTCTCCCTGTGGATTCGACCCTGCTTCCACTGACTACCTAGTTAGAGGTCCGTAGGTTTATTTTTGATTAGGTGACACGACTAAAACCTATCAAATTTTGGCGCCGTTGCCGGGGAGACGGCTAGTTCTCTAAGTTTTTATTTGATTATTTGGTCTACTTCTCTGTACCTCGTTGGAACTTCATTATTCCAATTGAGGTACGTTTTACTGCTGCTTTTTGTTTCTTTTGTATGCCCAGGTCCCAAAGAAACGGTTCCCCAATTCCAGCGGACCCCGATCTTACTAGGACAATCAGGCGGATCCGAAAGATAAAGCAGAAAGAAAAGCAGTCTGTTCAGCTGAACACCTCTGGAACAGACACCTTGAATTCAGTTATGTCAAAATCACTGAAGTCATATGGGGTGCCCAACCCGGATGGTCTTTCTACTGGACCACCAATGCCCACCATCGCCGCTAACAACTTTGAGATTAAGCCTGGACTCATCAGCATGGTCCAGCAAAATCAGTTTGGTGGGTATCCTACTGAAGATCCGGCAAATCATCTGCAACGGTTTCAACAACTTTATCGAACCGTTAAACATGCCGGCGTCACTCCAGAGCAACTAAAGGTCATGTTGTTCGAGTTCTCATTGAGGGATAGAGCCCAGAAATGGTTGAACGACGTGAAAGAGACAGAATGGAGTGAGATTTCTGCTGCATTCCTGAGAGAGTATTATCCACCCACAAAGACAGCAGAAATCAGAAATAAACTAGCCACGTTTTCCCAAGAGCCTGATGAAACATTACGGGAAGCGTGGGCTAGGTTTAGGGATTTACAGAGAGAGTGTCCACACCATAACATGGACAAATGATTCTTGACGCAGACATTTTACAATGGTCTGCAGCCTCAGACGAAGAGTATTGTTGATTCGTCTGCAGGAGGAATTATTCTGGATAAGGAAGTGGATGTAGTCTACGAATTTCTATCAAACCTCGCAGCCAATGATCATTCCACTTCCGAAGCATCATGAGGAAGGTACTGGAGGTAGATGCCATTGCATTATTGACTTCGCAGATGGCGAAGCTGAGTCAGCAGATTAACACCTTCAGTTCCTATTCCTCAGCAGCACCCCCTTTGAGTATCAATGCTATGTCTGCAGTAGCACCCATTACCTCATCTTACTGCGAGTTATGTGGTGTTCAGGGTCACTTTGGGCATGACTGTCAGTTCAGTCAATTTCAGATGGAGCAGGCCAATGCCTTCCAACAAAGACCACAAACCTTCCCCCCTTCACATAACTACCAAAACCCACAAAACCATCAACCTCCACCTCCCCAAAACTACCCTAAACCTTCATACCATCAAACCCCACAAAATTTCCAAAGACCACCACCACAAAACTTCCATCATCCCAATAACTTCCAAACTCCACAAAATTTCCACACCCCACCTCCGCAAAACAACCCACAAGAGCCTAGCAATTCTGAACTGATGAAACTGATATTGTCTATGCAAAAGGCAAATGAGGAAACAAGGAGGGCCCAAGAGAAGCACATCCAACTTCTCGAGGCTCAAGTTGCTCAGTTGGCAGAATCTAATGCACAGAGGCAGCAGGGACAATTGCCAGGGCAACCCGTTCAGAGGGAACATGTGAATGCCATCACTCTTCGTAGTGGCATAGCTTATGATGCTCCTCCAGTGCCCATTGATGAGGTTACCCCAACTGCAGAGAAGAAGAGGGTGGTAGAGGAAGGAAAAAGAAAGAATTCGACGTCTGAAGTCGATTTGTCTGCAGAAGCTGAACAGACAGGGAAGAAAAAGGAGAAGGTTTCCGAAACGCCTTTTACACCAAGGCTACCTTTTCCTCACAGGATGCAACAGTCCAAGGTCGATCAGCAGTTTGGTAAGTTCTTGTCTATGGTCAAGAACCTTGAGGTAACGATTCCATTCACATACTTAATTACCCAAGTGCCTGTTTATGCCAAATTTCTGAAAGACATAATTACTAAGAAAAGATACTTTGGTGGGGTAGAACGTGTCGCTCTTACTGAAGAGTGTAGTGCTTTTATTCAAAATAAAACCCAACCAAAGTTAAAAGATCCTGGTAGTTTTTCTATACCCCGCCATCTTGGACCTATTTTTATTGATAAGGCTTTGTGTGATTTAGGTGCTTCTGTTTCTGTTATGCCATTGTCTGTTTATAAGAAACTGAACATGGGAGCCCTTAAATGCACACAAATCACTTTACAGATGGCAGATCGTTCTATAAAATACCCTCTAGGTGTTTTAGAGGACGTTCCTGTTAGGGTTGGGAAATTCTATATCCCTGTTGATTTTGTGGTATTAGATATGGATGAGGATGCCCAGATTCCTATTATCTTGGGTAGGCCATTTTTGTGTACTGTTGGTGCTGTAATTGATGTTAAGTCTGGGTCTTTAACTCTTAGCGTTGGCGATGACAAAGTGATGTTTAAACTAACCAATGCTGTTAAGGCTCCTATGCTTGAACAATCTTTTTGCAGGGATAAGGTTTTAGATGAAGTAGGGGTGGAGAAGGTTCCAATTCCACCTAAAGTTGCCTCACCGTCTGGAGGCATTGTCAAGAACATTTGGAGGAGAAAGATGTTTGATGAGGGTGGCACTCATTGCCAAGCCCCTCCTATTTGAGAGAGGGAGGATTATGGTCGTGCGGGACCTTTATAAACCAGCGCTGTGCGAGAGGCAACTCGTATTTCTTTTCTTTCCCTTTTCCTTTTCTTTTTATTTTTCTTCCTTTTGTGAGCGAGAGTGAGGGTACTAACATTGTTTTTCCTCTTAGCATAGTCCTTATCACCTTTTGGCATTGAGGACACTGCCAAGTTCAGCTTGGGGGAGGAGTTCTGTTTGTATTCCCTATCTCTTTTACTGCTTTCTAGAATAGTTTTACTGCTTTAGAAAAATACTGAAAAAAATCAAAAAAAATATGGTTCCCATGACTGGTTTAGTTGCCTCCCTGTGCCCCTGTTGTGCTCTATTTGAAATTAGTTTGACTCTGTTTTCTGGATAGCTGGGCATTTGCGATCTTGAGGCTATGATTTGATGTTTGATTGCTATGATTTCGAGCATTTTTGGATTATATTAGACCACTTTGTGCTGCATACCTGAATTGGTTAGACTGTGAGGCCTCTTTGTAGCCTATTGGATTCATATTATTATCCAGTCTATTCTTGTGTGTTAGTTCCTCTTTAGTGGATTGATCTTGACTTTGACTTCGTACTTGTCTGATTTTAGATGACTTGTAGCATGTGCTGCGATAGAGGCGTTCTTTTGTCTTATTCTTGAGCTTCAGAGTGAGTTTTATATACTCTTATCCTCCTCAGCCCCGCTGAGCCTAATGACTTGTTTCGTGTTACTTAAACCCCTATTATGAGCCAAAAGCCTTCACTTGATATTATTCCAAGCCTAGCTTGGGGGAGCTTTTGTATGGGTTGAGTTTGAGATTGGTTTGTTGGTTTAGTTTGGTTTTTGAGGAATTTGAAAGTGTATTTGCTATGGTTTGAGAGTGAGAAAGAGAAAAGAAAAAAAGCAAGTTTAGAGTTGCGTGGATGAAGTTCAGAAAAATGAAATGAAAATTCAAAAGAATTCTAGTTCTTTCATTCATGTACGTTCATAAAAGAATACTCGCTCCATTGCTAGAAAATTGGGTTTGTTATGCGCTTTTCAATTGATTTATGAGAGTTGGGTTATTTTACATGGTTTTATGGTGATTGTTGGGAGTTGTGAAGGCAAACTTAGGCCTTGTTTGAATGGTTTATGCTCCCCCTTTCTTGGTTTTTCCACCACATTACCCAAAAGTATCCCCTACCTCTCACCTAAGCCCCATTACAACCCTATAAAGTCCTCTTGAGCTCGTGTCTGCAATGTTCATTTGATTGATTTCGAGTTAGTTTGTCAAAATTAAAGAGTATTTCTACTAATTGAGTCGACTTGACTAGGATGAGCGTCATTGAACCTTCTTAAACACATGAGAGTGTGAGTGGGAAGGGTACTTATGGTCGGGTTGGTGAGTGTTCGGGCACATTCTTTGCCTGCCACAAAATTGAGAGGAGTGACACCCTTATGAGTGCCTTTTCAGGACTTGTATGCTTTGATAAGTTACTTGAATGATTGGTGGTTGGATGGATTTGATGAGCCAAACTTGAATTATGCCTGCTTGAACGATTCTTAGTCTTGAAAATGTTTTGAGCTTTGATTTGTTTTTATCTTTGGGGTGAGGTAATCTATTCCATGTTCATGTGCTGTATGCTTGAGGACAAGCAAAGGTTTAGCTTAGGGGAGTTTGATATCACGTATTTATATAGAGTTTTCTCCCTTATTTACAAGCTAATTTGTGCATCATTGGAGCTCTTGGGAGCTATTTTGTGCTAACTATCGTATGTAGTTGTGGTTTCGTGTTTTATTATTGAATTGCAGGTTTTATGGATTTTTCTCCTTATTCCCGAGCCTTTTGGCAGCAACCACGGCCTTACGAGATGTTACGAGGCACGTAGGATGGCTCACGAGCTTTATGGATAGTTTAGGAGGTCCCAAGACCCCTAAACGTGAAGATTAGAGAGCCAAGGAGTCAAAGGAGGTTTTCGTGCACTGATCGGGCAGAAATGGCCCGATCGGGCGAATAAATATTGATCGGGTATGAAAGTTGCGGACCTGATCGGGCGAGGTTTGCCCGATCCAATCGGGCGAGCAAGCATGTCCTCAGACCCGATCGGGTGACCACCGCCCGACCCAATCGGGTGGAGTGCTGCTTGGTCTCATTCTGCTGCTGCTTTCGAGAGGAACTTGCTGACCCATTTCGTCGCCTGGCCCGATCGGGTGGCTGCCCAAGGCCCGATCGGGTGGGCCGTAATATTAAGTTAATGCTGCGCTGCTGCTACGAGAAGGCCCAAGACGCAAACCAATGAATTTTGTACCGCGGCCCGATCGGGTACTGTGCTCGGGCCCGATCGGGTCTGGCACCCTTTTACGCGGATTTCGCCTTTTGTTTCCGTTTTTTAGTTAACTTGAGGGGGTATTATAAATACCTTTTTCCTCATTATTATTGACATCTTTTTATTTATCTTTCAATAGGTTTAGACTAGTTTTATTCTTCATTGTTCTTAGTTTAATTCAAACACTTTAGATTAATTTAGAGGTGATCAAACCTATTTCAATTTCAATAAAGTTCCTGCTTTCCGTCAGTTGGTACTCTTCTCTACTCTTTATCTCTTTAATTACTTTGATTGCTTAGTTTATTTATTTAATTGTTCATGATACAATTGTTAGGGTTTCATATTAGTTTTGTCGTTATTAATTCGATCATGTCTGAGTAGTCTCTTTCTAGGGTGTTAGATAGGAAAGCCATGTTTATACCATGATTGTGATTTAGACTCTTATTGATTTCTAGGGCTTGATTAGGGTGATTGTGATGTGATTTGTTCTTTATTGAGTAATTAACGTTATTGCGCAGTTTCGTTGGTTGTTTGTGGTTAATAGTTGTTTGCACAGATCCGTCTTACAACTAGAGGCCTAGGACACGTCAGTAGTTCTGATTACGTTAGTGAACATGCGGCGTATGTTGAACTATGAGCGTTGAGTCTTAACCATAGCTCAACATAGGCTCTAATCCCCCGACTCTTGACTTAGGTTTTGGTAGTAGTTGACCCTTTTTGATTGGTATAAGCATGGTGGACCGACCTAATACCCTAGACTTTTATTCCATAGTTTAATCCTCGATTTATTCCGTCTTCTGTAGTCTATTCTTTAGTTTAATTAATTCCTTCCTGATTTCATCTGGAGTAGCTGAATTGGTTGAATATTGATTTAGAAACTCTGTCTCCCTGTGGATTCGACCCTGCTTCCACTGACTACCGAGTTAGAGGTCCGTAGGTTTATTTTTGATTAGGTGACACGACTAAAACCTATCAGTTGTTCTGTTGCCCCAGAGGACTTTAGGCAGCTCTTCTACCCATTTACCTTTTTTAGCCTTCAACCTCCTCTTGATGCCATTAATGATCACCTTATTGCTGGACTCAGCTTGCCCATTGGCTTGTGGGTACCTGGGTGTTGATGTTACCAGGTTGATGTTCCATTCGTGACAAAATTGTCGGGTTTTATCACTTATAAACTGTGATCCATTGTCACATATAATTTCACTAGGTACCCCAAAGCTGCAAATAATTTTAGTATGTATAAAAGCAATAACTTCCTTATCCCTTACCTGCTGGAATGCACCAGCTTCGATCCATTTCGAGAAGTAATCAGTTAAGGTTAGCATAAATACTTTTTGACCTGGTGCAACTGGTAGCTTCCCTACTATGTCCATGCCCCACCTCATGAATGGCCAAGGTGTTAATGTGGGATGTAATGGTTCAGAGGGCTTATGTACCATACCTGCATGCTTTTGGCAACTGTCACATTTAGCTACGTACCTCTTGGCATCTTTACGCAACGTTGGCCAATAATATCCATAGGATAAGATCTTGTTGGATAAGCTCATTCCTACTGTATGTGAGCCACACTCTCCCTCGTGAAACTCTTTGAGGGTAGTTTCCCACTACTCTTTTTCTAAGCACCTTTGCAACATATCCTGCTTAGCTGCATGTTTGAATAGGACTCCAGCTATTACCTGGTACCTGCTAGCTTTCATGCGTAGCTTTCTTGACTCCAACTTGTCATCTGGCAGTATGTCCCTTTCCAGATAGTCCAATAGTGGCTTTGTCCAGCTATAAGTACCTGCTTCATCACTAATGCTAAATACATTGGTTACCTCCTTGTTAATAGCCGGTGCGGCTAAGTGAGCGATGGGAACATTGCTGAAGCTGCATTTCCTAAGTGCGGAGCCTAGGTTAGCTAGTGCGTCAGCCTTAGTATTCTGGTCTCTTGGTATCTGTTGTATGGTGAACTCTTGAAAGAGTAGCATCTTTAACTTGACCAGCTCCAAGTAAAGAGACATCTTCGAGTCTTTCGCTGCGTATTCTCCTTTTACCTGGCTAACGATCAGTAAGGAGTCACTATATACCTGCAACCTGGTTGCCCCCAGATCATGAGCCACGGTCATACCTGCAATCAAAGCTTCATACTCGACTTCATTGTTAATAGCTTTAAAATCACAACAAATAGATCGTACTATCATGTCCCCTTGTGGCGACTTTAGGACTATACCTAGCCCAGCTCCTCTAAAGTTGGAGGAACCATCTACGAACAGTTTCCAGCTACCTGTAGGTGTTACCTGATTAATATATCGTACTTCCTCATCTGCTGAGGCAGCCAGGTTAGGACTGAAGTCTGCCACAAAGTCAGCTAGGGCTTGAGATTTTATAGCCGTTCGGGGTTGGTACCTGATGTCATAGGCGCCTAGTGATACGGTCCGTTTGCTCATCCTGCCAGTATATTCAGGTTTGCGGAGCACAGCTTTTATGGGATAGTTAGTCATAACACATATAGGATAAGCCTCAAAATAATGTCAGAGTTTCCTTGAAGCGGTATACAAAGCTAATATTAATTTTTCTAAAGAGGTGTACCTGGTTTCTGCATCAAGCAAGGACTTACTGATATAATACACGGGTAGCTGCTGATTATCAGCTTCCCTAGCTAGGACTGCACTAACAGCCGTGCTGCTTACCGCTAGATAAAGCTGTAAAGTTTCACCTTGCTTTGGTTTGGAAAGTATGGGTGGGGTCGTTAGATAAGCTTTGAGTTGCTGTAAATCAGCTTCGTGTTCTGCAGTCTAATCAAAACCTTTATTTTTCTTAAGTACATGATAGAAAAGATGACACTTATCTGATGATCTAGAAATAAAACGATTGAGCGCTGCAACTCTTCCTGTCAGCTTCTGGACTTCCTTCAAGTTTTGGGTTATTGGATATTGATGAGTGCTCTGATCTGATCTTGGCTAGCTTCGATTCCTCTCTGCGTAACTATGTAACCTAGGAACTTACCAGCTGGTACCCCGAATGAACATTTTGTTGGGTTTAGCTTCATGTTGTACTTTTTCAATACATCAAAGGTATCCTATAGGTGAGACACATATCATCGATGTAGACCTTCATTGTGTCCCCTAGCTGCTTTTCAAACATCTTGTTGACTAGGCGCTGGTAGGTGGCACCTGCATTCTTAAGACCAAATGACATAACTTTATAGCAATAGATACCTCTTTCGGTCATGAAAGCCGTTTTTTCTTGGTCTTCTGGGTCCATCAGGATCTGGTTGTATCCGGAATAAGCATCTAGGAATGTGAGTCGTTCATGCCCCGCTGTAGCATCCACCAAGGCGTCTATGTGAGGCAGGGGAAATGGATCCTTGGGGCAAGCTTTGTTTAAATCTGTGAGATCTATACAGACTCGCCATTTGCCATTCTTCTTTCCTACCACAACCACGTTAGCTAGCCAGTCAGGATATTTGACTTCCCTAATCTTACCTGCTTGCAGCAACTTTTCTACTTCCTCATTGATGATCAGGTTACGTTTAGGTGCGAATTTCCTTCTCTTTTGTTTGATAGGTTTATGGTTTGGATCCACGTTCATCTTGTGAGTGCAAATTAAAGGATCAATTACAACCATGTCTTCATGCGTCCATACAAAGCAGGTGATGTTGTTTTTGAGGAATTCAATGATCCTGGCTTTTTCCTCTGGTGGTAGGGATGCTCCAACCTGTATTGTCTGTTCTGGTTTTGCAGGATCCAGCACCACTTCTTCAATGTCCTGTTCTTCGGGTTTGCTGGGTGCAGGATGCTGTTGTAATTGCTAGATGTCCTCCTTCTTGGGTTTGAGAGAGATGATGTAGCATTCTCTAGCTACCTTCCTGTCCCCCTTGATCTCTTGCACTCCCCATTGGATGGGGAACTTGTTAGTTTGGTGGTAGGTAGATGGTACAACTTTCATCCTGTGAATCCAAGGTGTACCCATAATAACATTATAAGCTGAAGGACAATCTACGACACTAAACCTGGTTTGCAGATTGACTCCTTTGGCATAGGTGGGCAGTGTGATTTCGCCAATGGTGATGGCGGGCTCTCCGTTAAAACCGTACAGGATTGTTGACTTCTTGATGATATCCTCTTCAAGCAGTCCCATGCTTTGTATGGAATTCTTGAATATGATGTTGGCTGAGCTGCCATTGTCTACCAACATTCTCTTGATCAGGCAGTTGCTGATGGTGAGGGATATGACTAGCCCATCATGGTGATCAGCTTCTTCAGCTTCCTCGAAGCTGATGGTCGTGCTTCGCAGCTCTCGTTCCTCCTTGCTTCTGTGCTGGATAGGAGCTGCTTTAGAACCTTCTCAAGCGAATCGCTTAGCTGCAGAATAGGTTAGTCAACAAATTTCTGAACCTCCAGAGATAAAATTGACTACCTTCTCATGGGTTGGATCAAGTGGTGGCCCAGTTGTCTTGCTGTTGCTGTCCTTGCTAGGTTCATCCTTCTGACCCTTCTTCCCCATGAGATGTTCTAGGTAGCCCTTTTTCAGCAGCCAAGCAACTTCCTTCCTGAGGGCTTTGCAATCTTCAGTTAGATGGCCATGGTCACCATGATAGCTGCACCACTGGGAGGTGTCTTTTTGACCACCAGGCTTGTCGGTCTTCCTGGGCCACCTAGCTGCTGAACCTAGCTTTTCCAAGGCGTTCACCACATCTCCTGCATCAACATTAAAGCAGTAGGAAGATAAAGGAGGAAAATCTGTATTGTTAGACCTGCGAGGAGCTTCCCTAGCTACGCTACTAGCTTGATCACGCTTCTGGTATGGCTAATGGCGCCAATCATTCCTCTTGTTGTTATTATTGTTGTTATTCTGTGTCTTTCTATCGTAGCTGGATTCTCCTCCATTCCTGGATGCATCATCCTCTTCTACGCGGATTTCAGCCATAGCTCTAGCTCTGACTTCTTCAAAGGTACTACATGGATACCTAGTTAGTTCATAATATAAGCGGGACTTAGGGATCAAACCTCTTCGGAATGCTTCGATGGCTGTTGGGATATCCAGGTTCTTAACAGAAATCATTTCCCTTTTAAACCTATCCAGGTACTGGCGTACAGCTTCTCCTATTTTTTGTATAATGCGGTACAGGTCGCCTGTATGTTTCTCCAGCACCCTGCTGCTAGCAAATTGCTGATAAAATTTGTTAATGAGAATAGAAAAATTAGGGATAGTACCAGCCCTGAGGGTGATGAGCCATTGTAAGGCAGGTCCACCTAGGGTGGCTCCAAAGGATTTGCACATTGTAGCTTCAAGGAGGCCCTCTAGGATAGGTAGAGTCCACATCTTCTGCTTGTACTGGTTCACATGGTCGTATGGATCTGTGGTTCCATCATACAGCTTGCCAAATGGGGCCAGATGCAGCATTTTTGGAATCATGGCTCTAGCTATCTCTTCTACGAAAGGTGACTTGGTATAGCCATCAGGGGTCTCCTCAGCTACGGGTGTAGGTGCCCCTGACATCTTAGCTAGCATCTGCATCATCTTCCTATTCTGGGACTCCAAAAGAGCTAGCTTTGCAGCTGTGGGATCTGTCTCTTCCAGGTTGGGATTTTCTGGAATGTCCTCAGCTTCTTCATCAGCACTAGCCTCTGAATCAGTCAACTCCAAGATTCGAGGTGACATGCCAGTGCGTCGTCATGAAGATTTCTTGGTGTTACTCTTAACCGATTCTAGTTCTTTTTGTAAGTTCTCAATGACCTTATTGGATTCTGATTGAGCCTCCCGGAGGGATTCAAGAGCAGCTTTCATATTCTCAGGAGTGAATTCAGCCATTTTGAGTTGGGTGTTTTAAGAAGAAATTGATAATGGTAGATTAGATATGAAATCTAGCTGTAGGCCCCACGGTGGGCGCCAAACTGTTTATGCTAAATTTTGCTTAAGGAAAAACTAAGCTGGGAACTACAGCTAGTGTATTGCTAAGTAGCTGGAAGCTGCTGGACACAGCTAGGACAAGCAAAGAAAGCAAGAACAAAGAGAAGAACAAGACACCGAGGATGGTGACGCGGAAACCCGTGGAATAAGGGAAAAACCGCGGGTAGCTTTAAGTCCCCCAATCCACTATATTCTTGATTACAGCCCTAGTGCTTTTATAACTAAGTCTTTTGTAAGCTTGAGAACAATGTTTCAATCTTAGAATGTAAATGCTGAATGTGAAAGAATACTTATGTCCTCTATACAATCATTTGAGCTATATATAATAAGAAGATATATCCGTTTGAACCAGCTTTAGCAACGGCTTGTAACCGCTCTTGAATCTCCATTCATATCTGTAATTAATGCTATTTAGCACGATCTTTGCTCATACTTGTCTTTCTGTTCCTTTAGCTTTTATTCTTCTGCGAGATTCTAGGTTGTGATATCTTTGACTCATAACGCTTTCCAAACGGGGCCGTGTTCCTTAGCTGAGAGGTATTAGCTGGTTCTTCTTAGCTGGTGGGCTTCAAGCTGGATTCCCTTAGCTGGAGGTCCTAGCTGGAAGTTCATAGCTGCAATGATTTTTTAACCTGCATACATAGCTGTGTAATTTTCGTGGTATAACACTCTTTCTCCTATGTCTTCCATGATGGCTCTCTCTAACCATACTGATCATTTTTGTGCATTTTTGCATACTCTTAGTTATAAACATCATAATAATATTGCCCTTAGTAGTATGCAGCCTCAACCCCTACTCCTCTTTGCTGCTTGTATCAACAGTTTTAGTTCTTATAGGCTGAATTTTATTATTAGAATCCTTTTTGTTTTATGTCCTCATTTTTTAACTTGTTATACTCTCACTCGCATTTTTGGCAATATTTGTCTTGACTGCATCCATTTGCATTTGACTCCTGCCACAGATCTGGCTTTTATGTTTTTTATAAATGTTATAGTAACTATGGCCTTATATTTCCACCTCTTCTATGAATCTCCTCATTTTAGTAACTTCGCGTATTACACCAAGCAGATGTTCTTACTTTTGACTTACCTTATAACTGTTTTCCATAGCTATTTTATCTCCGTATTTCCTCCCCTCTTACTTATACTTTTGCTATCATTTACAATAACCTGGTTATGTTCACTACCCCTCTTTTCATTTGTCTACCCCTTCTCAGCTTAATCTTCCTTGTAATTTACTACTCGTAGTTGACCTTACTAACTATACTTATCTCCTTATGAATGAGGTTATCCACATGCTACTCTCTGTTGTTATTTATATTAACATATATTGTTTTCAGAATATAATGTTTCTACTCTCTTATGTTCTTAGTTGTAATAGCACTCTCTATAATTGCAGCCTTAAGTTTCCTATTAATGCTCATCTCTCTCCCCTTTACCAAAGGAAAATTGGCTTCTCTTTATTAGCAAGTTGCTCATGACTCTGCAAGAGTGAAGTCCAACATGCAAATTTGGACACAACCTCAGCAGTACCACTTTACTCCATGCCAGACACAGCACCACTTAATCACAACACATGCTCATTAAATTGGCAGACTACTCTCTTGTATAATTTTTAGGCATTTTAGTACTGATTTATTATATATACCTTTGTATTTACACAAGTACTTTTCCTTTTGCTCTACCTTGTTACTATTGTACCTTATATTTTGTAAAACTGCACTGGCCAATGATAGCCAGAAGAGAAAGAAAGAAAAAAAGAAAGGATCTAGATGCTTTGACGTCCATAATGCCCTGGAGTTGCATGAACGCTCCATTAAAAAGATTTACCAAAACTCTTTCATTGATTTTAAAACACGTTTTCAAAAGTGGATATACTTGTGATATATCGATTTCTTATAGAGTTTTTCCCTTTCTTTACAAGCTAAATTGTGCGATATTGATGCTCTTAGGAGCTATTTTTGCTAACTATTTCGATATAGTTGTGGTTTGTGTGTTCTATTTCATTTTGCAGGTTTTAGGGAAAAACTCCCTATTTACTTGATATTTTGAGCACCACGCTAATAGCGGAAGGTTATGAGGCATCTTGGAGGTCTTTAGATGGTATTTGGACCCCATTATGAAGAAGTAAATGTGCAAAGACTTGGCGTCTGAAGCCAAGTAGAAGCAAGGAAGAAAGTAGACTCGCCCGATCGGGTCGGGCAACGACTGCCCGATCGGGTACGAGTAAAGAGCAGAAAGTTCAGGTTTTCCGCCCGATCGGGTGGACTTGCCCGATCCCATCGGGCGGAATAAAACTTAGCCCTTGTTGCTGGAATTCTGAAGAGCCTGAGAAGACCACCACCCGATGGCATCGGGTGGTCTCGCCCGATTGGGTGCTGAGGTTGCGGCCCCAACCCCGATCGGGTGGAAGATGCCCGATCCCATCGGGTGAAGCCTATTTTGCTGCTGTTGGGAACCTGTTCCCAGACCCGATCGGGCGGCCCTTTTCGGGTGGACGACACGGGGATGCGATTTTCGTTATTTTCCCCACTCTATCTTATTGTTTTCGGAGGACCTATAAATACTTTTTAGGTTGTTATTTTTTGTATTTAAACACTTAGAGAGCTCTTAGCCTAGTTTATCATTGCTTCGATTGTAGAAGACATTCAAGTACAACTTCAATTCAATTAAAGTTTCCGCTTTCCGTCAATTTGGTAATCGTCTTGCTTATTGATTTATTCCTTTCTCTCAATTACTTTAGTTCAATTGCTTATTTCTCAATTAGTTCATGATGCAATTCTTAGGGTTTTCAATTAGATTTGTTGTTGTCGATTTAATCATGTCTGAGTAGTTCTCTTTCTAGGGTGTTAGATAGGGAAGCCATGTTTATACCATGATTGTTACTTAGACTCCTATTGATTTCTAGGGCTTGATTAGAGTGATTGTGGTGTGGTTTGTTATTAATTAGTGATTAATGTTAGTGGCCAATTTCATTGATTGCTTGTGGTTAATAGTTGTTTGCACAGATCCGTCTTACGACTAGAGGCCTAGGACACATCAGTAGTTCTGATTACGTTAGTGAACATGCGGCGTATGTTGAACTATGAGCGTTGAGTCTTAACCATAGCTCAACACATGCTCTAATCCCTCGACTCTTGACCTAGGTTTTGATAGTTGTTGACCTTGTTTGATTGGTATAAGCATGGTGGACAGACCTAATACCCTAGGCTTTTATTCCGTAGTTAAATCCTCGACTTAATTCGTATTATTTAGCTTACTCATTAGTTCAGTTAATTCTTCATATTTTCATCTGAAGTAGTTAGTTAATTGAATATTAATATAGAAACTCTGTCTCCCTGCGGATTCGACCCTGCTACCACTGACTACCTTAGTTAGAGGACCGTAGGTTTATTTTTGATTAGGTGACACGACTAAAACCTATCAAATTTTGGCGCCGTTGCCGGGGAGACGGCTAGTTTTCTTATTTTTATTCGATTAATTAGCGTACTTCTCTTTCCCTCATTGGAACCTCCCGTTCCAATCAAGGCCGTTCTTACGGTTATCTTGTCGTTTTCTCTTATATGTCCAGGCATCAAAAGAAAACTCACATTATTCCTGGAGATCCTGACACAGAAGCAATACTTCGGGATCTTAGAGCAGAATTTGACCAAGAGAAGCCAGTTTCAGAGATTTCTACATTACCAATGGCGAAGTCACTGAAATCTTATGGGGTGCCTAATCTTGAAGGTATACCCACAGGTCCACCGATGCCCACTATTGCTGCGAACAATTTTGAAATCAAACCTGCACTAATTAATATGGTGCAGCAGAATCAGTTTAGTGGACATCCTTCTGAAGATCCGGCCAACCATCTGCAGAGATTCCAACAACTCTGCAGGACTGTTAAACATCAAGGAGTCACACCTGAGCAGCTGAAGGTTATGTTATTTGAGTTCTCACTCAGAGACAAGGCTCAGAGGTGGTTCAGCGATATCACTGAGACAGAATGGCTACGTTTCTACATGAGTATTACCCTCCCACAAAAATAGCAGAAATCAGGAACAAGTTGGCTACGTTTTTCCAAGAGCCAAATGAGATATTAAGGGAAGCGTGGACTAGATTCAGAGACCTACAGAGGGAATGTCCACATCATAATATGGACAAGTGGTTTCTGACGCAGACTTTTTATAATGGTCTGCAGCCTCAGACGAAGAGTACTGTTGATTCGTCTGCAGGAGGGGTCTTTTTAGACAAGGCAGTTGATGAGGGTTATGACTTCCTAGAAAATCTTGCGGCCAATGACCATTCATCATCTAGGAGTTTGACTAAGAAGGTGCTTGAAGTTGACGCTATTTCATTGCTTATATCTCAGATGGCGCAACTCACTCAACAGCTAATGAAATCCTCTAGTTCAACACCTCCGCCAATGAGCATCAACGCTATGTCAGCAGTTGCACCCATCACCTCATCTTACTGCGAGGTGTGTGGTATTCAGGGCCACTTCGGCCATGATTGTCAGTTCAGTCAGAATTAGATGGAGCAGGCTAATGCTTTTCAGCAAAGACAACCCAATAACCCCTACTCCAACACATATAATCCTGGTTGGAAAGACAACCCACTTCTTTCCTACAGAAGCAACAATGTTCAAAACCCACAGCCACAAAATTCCTATCACCCTCCACAAAATTCCTATCAACCTCCACATCACAACCCAAAACCCAACTACTACCAAAATCAAGGAAATTCTCATAATCCCCCTGGTTTCCAAAGACCTACTCATCAGAACTATCAGCCAGCACCACAAAATGCGCCCTCACAAGAGCCTAGCAATTCTGAACTGATGAAACTCATATTGTCTATGCAAAAGACAAATGAGGAAGCAAAAAGGGCCCATGAGGAAACACAAAAGGCGCAGGAGAAGCACATCAAACTTCTCGAGACTCAGATTGCTCAGTTGGCAGAAACAAATGCTCAGAGGCAGCAGGGACAGTTGCCGGGGAAACCTATACATAGGGAGCAAGCAAATACCGTTACTCTTCGTAGTGGCACTGCTTATGCTGCTCCTCCTATGCCCGTTGATGATGATACTGTCCCTAGCAAGGAGAAGGAGGTAGTAGAGAAGGAATTGGAGAAGAATTCGACGTCTGATGTCGAAGTGTCTGAAACAGCTGAACAGGCAGAAAAGAAGAAGGAGAAGGAGAAGGTTGCTGATACACCTTTTACACCAAGGTTGCCTTTTCCTCATCGAATGCAAAAGTCCAAGGTGGATCAACAACTTGGTAAGTTCTTGGCTATGGTCAAGAACCTTGAGGTAACAGTTCCTTTCACTGAACTTATTTCTCAAGTGCCTGTCTATGCTAAGTTTTTGAAGGAGATGATCACAAAAAAGAGATATTTTGGTGGGGTAGATAGAGTCGCACTCACTGAAGAGTGTAGTGCCATTTTACAAAATAAATCTCCACCTAAATTGAAAGATCCGGGTAGCTTTTCCATCCCTTGTCATGTAGGTGCACTTTTTATTGATAAAGCTTTATGTGATTTAGGTGCATCTGTGTCTGTCATGCCTTTGTCTGTCTGTAATAAACTGAATATGGGAGCACTTAAGTGCACTCAAATTACTTTGCAGATGGATGACAGTTCTATAAAATACCCTCTAGGTGTTTTAGAAGACGTCCCTGTTAGGGTGGGGAAGTTTTACATTCCTGTGGATTTTGTTGTGTTGGATATGGAGGAGGATGCCCAAATTCCTATTATTTTGGGCAGACCATTTTTGTGCACTGCAGGTGCTGTTATTGATGTCAAGTCAGGATCTTTGACTTTGAGTGTTGGTGATGATACTGTCACTTTAAACTAGCCAATGCTATGAAGTCTCCTATGCTTGAAGAATCTTGTTGCAGGATAGATGTGGTAGACAAAGCTGTGATGTCTGCATTTCAGCAGATACGTGATGTTGACCCATTGGAGGTAGCATTGACTGAGAGTGACTCCTTAGGCATTGATACTGATGTTGATGCCTGTCTTGCTTATTTAGAGGGTCATGGAGCTGAACAGAAACAGGAAACTGTGATACTTGAAAGTGTATGCTCCAGTTCTACTCCTCAGGTAACTGAGGTAGAACTTAAACCACTTCCCTCTCATTTGAAGTATGCATTTTTAGATGATAAGGAAGAATGTCCCGTGATTGTCAGTACTAAACTCACAGATAGCCAATTGCAAAGTTTGCTTGCTGTGCTTCGTATCCACAAGAAGGCTATTGGGTATAGTATTGATGATCTAAAGGGAATTAGTCCTGATTTTTGTATGCATCGTATTAATCTTGAAGAGGATCACCGCCCTTGCATTCAACCTCAGAGACGTTTGAATCCTAACATGCAAGAGGTGGTGAAGAAAGAGATCATGAAACTGTTAGATGCAGGGATCATTTATCCCATTGCTGATTCGAAATGGGTCAGTCCTGTGCAAGTGGTTCCCAAGAAGGGGGGGACCACTGTTGTTGAAAATGAGAAAGGTGATTTAATTCCCACTAGGACTGTGACAGGGTGGCGTATGTGCATTTATTATCGTAGACTTAATAATGCCACCCTGAAGGACCATTTCCCCCTCCCTTTTATTGATCAGATGTTGGAAAGGCTAGCCAAACATAGCTATTTCTGTTATTTAGATGGATATTCTGGTTTTTTTCAAATTCCCATCCATCCAGATGATCAGGAAAAGACTACGTTTACATGTCCTTATGGCACCTTCGCATATCGTAGGATGCCATTTGGATTGTGTAACGCTCCCGCTACTTTCCAACGCTGCATGATGGCCATATTCTCTGATTTTATTGAAAATATCATGGAAGTGTTTATGGATGATTTCAGTGTTTATGGTTCTGACTTTGATGTTTGCCTGCATAATTTGTCCAAAGTGCTTAAAAGATGTGTTGAGGCAAACCTCGTGCTTAATTGGGAAAAATGTCACTTCATGGTGAATGAAGGTGTCGTTTTAGGTCACTTGATTTCTGAGCGTGGCATCCAAGTGGATAGAGCAAAGATTGAGGTGATTGAGAAACTTCCCCCTCCAATGCATGTCAAAGGAGTGAGGAGTTTTCTTGGTCATGCGGGGTTTTATCGCAGATTTATCAAAGACTTTTCAAAATTTGCGAAACCCCTCACTCAATTGTTGCTAAAGGGTGCCACATTCAATTTTACTGATGAGTGTTTGGAGTCTTTTGACAGGATAAAGACAGCTTTGATCACTGCTCCTATTATACAACCTCCAGATTGGGATCTCCCTTTCGAGATCATGTGTGATGCTAGTGATTATGCGATAGGGGCAGTACTTGGTCAGCGGAAGGATAAGCTACTCCATGTGATTCACTATGCTAGCAAAACCTTGGATCCAGCCCAGGTTAATTATGCTACGACAGAGAAGGAGTTGCTAGCCATAGTCTATGCATTGGATAAGTTTCGAACCTATAAGATAGGTTCGAAGGTTATAGTACACACTGATCATGCTGCTTTGAAGTACTTGATGGCTAAGAAGGAGGCCAAACCTAGGCTCATCAGGTGGATTCTTTTGCTGCAAGAATTCGACTTGGAAATCAAAGATAAGAAGGGCGTTGAGAATGTGGTCGCCGACCACCTTTCTAGGTTGAGGTTTGGATCCCCTTCTGACCCTCCTATAGATGACTCTTTTCCTGATGATCATTTGTTTTCTGTGTCCTCTAAAACTCCTTGGTATGCTGATTTTTCTAACTTCTGTGTTAGTGGTTCTCATCCTCCCAATCTTACCTATCAGCAGCGCAAAAAGTTTTATCATGATGCTAGAATGTATTTTTGGGAGGATCCTTTCCTATATAAGAAGTGCTCTGACGGGATGTTTCGTCGTTGCATTCCTGATTGGGAAATAGAGGGTGTTTTGCTACATTGTCATAGTATGCCTTCTAGTGGTCATCTCGGTTCCCAAGCTACTAGTTTTAGAGTCTTACATAGTGGTTTCTATTGGCCTTCGATTTTTAAAGATGCCCGTGCCTTTTGTTTGTCTTGTGATGCTTGTCAAAGGACGGGTAATATTTCAAAAAGGCAAGAGATGCCACAGAGTGGGATTTTAGAGGTCGAACCTTTTGATGTTTGGGGGATTGATTTTATGGGACCCTTTCCTACCTCTTGTGGGAATAGGTATATTCTAGTGGCCGTCGACTATGTGACTAAATGGGTAGAAGCTATAGCATCACCAACCAATGATTCTAAGGTTGTGATGAAGATGTTTAAAAAGATAATCTTTCCCCGTTTTGGTGTCCCCCGTGTTGTAATTAGTGATGGTGGCTCTCACTTTCATAAGAGCACCTTCAAGACCTTATTGACAAAACATGGAGTCACCCACAAAGTCGGACTTGCCTATCACCCTCAAACCAGTGGCCAAGTAGAAGTGTCTAATAGGCAAATTAAGAGAATCCTTGAAAAAGTGGTCACTAAAGCTAGAAAGGATTGGTCATTGAAACTTGATGATACTCTTTGGGCGCTCCGCACTGCTTTTAAGACTCCTTTGGGTACCACACCCTATCGACTGGTTTATGGCAAGGCTTGTCACTTACCAGTTGAGATGGAGTATCTTTCTACGTGGGCGGTCAAAGAGATTAACCTTGATTTGACAGCTGCAGGTGAAACACGACTTCTTCAACTCAATGAGTTGGATGAGCTCCGTTTGGATGCTTATGAAAATCACAGGCTCTATAAAGAGCAAACGAAGAAGTTGCATGATAAGATGATAGGAAAAAGAGAATTCAAGGTTGGCGACAAGGTCCTATTGTTCAATTCCAGGTTGATACTGTTTCCTGGAAAGCTCAAATCTCGATGGTCTGGACCATTCGAGGTGACAGAAGTGAAGGCACATGGTGCCATCGAGGTTGCCAACCACAAAGGAGATAAGTTTAAGGCAAATGGACAGCGTCTGAAGCTGTACCATGAAGGTGCCTTTGTTGGTTGTGTGGAGGAAATCCTCTTTGATTCCTCCCCACTTGATTCATCTACCTAGAGAGGTAATATGGTCGTGCGGGACCTTCATAAACCAGCGCTTTGCGGGAGGCAACCCGTATCTCTTAGTTAGTTCTTCTTTCTTTTGTTTCGTAGTTTGTAGCATGTGAGGGAGCGTGAGGGTACTAATGTGTTCTTAGATCTTGTGTGCTTTGATGTGCAGATATGCTAATTGAAGAGAAACTTGAGCCATACTTGCCCCAAATTTGCAAAAAGGCGAGCTACTTACTGAACAGTAGCTCGCCCGATCATATCGGGTGGCTGGCACCCGATCGGGTGAGCCGAAATTAACATAGAGGAAGAAAAGAAAGGACGCCCGATGACATCGGGCAAGGTTTGCCCGATCGGGTGCGCAACCCTAGCACCCGATCAAAAATACCTTGCCCGATCGGGTGGCAGGTCGGGTGAACGCGTAAAAGTCAAAGAAAAAAATCAGTCAAAAAGGTATACCGCCCGACGCAATCGGGCAACAGTCGCCCGATCGGGCGCGAGACTTGAGCACCCGATGAGAAATTAGGCACCCGATCGGGCCGGACTATCGGGTGAAAGTTTTTTTCTCCCAGCTACCAAAAGTTGAGTATCACCCGATCGGGCGGCCAAGTACCCGATCGGGCCTGCGACCTTATCCCTCTTTTACACGGATTTCCCCACTTTTCTCACCATTCACTCATCATCTTTCCAATCAATTCTCTCTCTCTCTCTCTTCACTCATCTTCAACCCCCAAACCCCTAACCTCCATTAAAACCAAACTCTTCTACCTCAAATCTCCATCCTTTCTCAACCAAACTTCATAAAATCCCCTCCTTTCCCCCTTTCACCCTCCATCTCACAAAATTTCATTCACAAAAATCATCTTCCCTCTCCCTTCTCTTCCCACACTCACCTTAAAACCCCATCTTTGTGTTACAAGAGGTTACAAGGCACATTTTCTACCATGGCAAGCAAATTCAAAAGGATAATTCGAGGTGAAGGCTCGCGATCTAGGCGAGAGGCAACACCACAACCACCACCACCACCAGAAGTTCCACGGGATCCTCAATACCCGGAAATCATTTTCCGGGATGATGAACAACGCGAGAAATTCTTGCGATTTAAAAAGCGTGAGGTACTTCCTACCCGATTTCTAGATGTTGAGCTTTTGTCTAAACTTGGTTTAACTGATGATTTTAAGGACTTCATGAAAGTTCTAGGCATGGAGGCGCTTTATAATGTACATGTTAACACTTATCCTCCTCTAGTCTATGAATTTTTTAGTAGTTTCAGTTTGACAAAGCCCCGGGCCGGTCCGGTCACCCATGTTCACTTTAGACTTTTAAACCAAGAACACTCCCTTAGCCTTAGGGAATTTGCGGGGGTTCTTAGGTTACAGGTACGGGGTGACTACTACCCACCCGACCACTTTAGGATGGCCGATACTTATGTTATGCTGACAGGGGACCCTACGCCCTTTGACATCCAGCACTGTCATTGGGCGAACTTCCATCACCCTATTTTTAGCATTTGGATACGGTTCATGGCCCAGACTCTGTTGGGACGGTTTTAGGGTCACTTGGTCCGGGGGGCCGAGCTAGTTGCTATAGCTAGCTATATTGCTAAAGGCTCTAGGGAGCCATTTCAATACAACTTGGCTCACCATATCGCTATTCAGTTCGAGCGTATCTCGAACTCGCTCCCTAAGCCAAGGGAAGACGGTAGTTGGACCTCTAGGAGGTTAGTTAACGGGGGGTTGATCACATTGTTTGCCCGGCAAATTGCCGGCTTTGACGAGACTCAGCGTACCCCCGTCCTAGGCCCTACCCTCATTGACCTCACCTATCTCAACACCCTCAAAGTCCTGAACCGCCTGCCTAACCATAGATTTCAGTGGGTGATTAAGTCCAAAAAATCCCTCATTCTACCCGACTCTAGGGCCCGACTACGGCCTCGTCAGGCAAACTACCTACTCCCTATAGAGGGAGTCGACCTAGTTGTCCCTGAGCCAGAGCCCCCTCGCCGTTCTTACCATAGGCGGCATACGCCGATTTTAGACGAGGGCGCCTCCACTTCTGCTCCCCCCCCCCTCCCCTCACACGGACACATTTGACTTTACCTCTATGTTGTCGACCCTAGGTCGCATGGAGACAGGGATGGGAAGGATGGAAGGGCTGATGAACGCGAACACCGCCACCCTCATGGGATAGGGCACTCGCATCGATCAGCTCTCCACCCGTATAGACCAGATTGTGGGGCGGATGGATACCTTGGCTAACGACCAGCACTACGCCCTTTATCCTCTCTATGACGACTATTGTAGGCGTGGCATTATTGATCAGACTGCTCAGCACCCCTCGTGGTACCATTGGAACCCGAGTTATGGCCCGCCTACCGGTCAGAGTGATGACATGGCAGAGGATGAGGAGGAGGAGCCTGCTCGTCATTCCATCTCTTTAGGAGATTTTGGTCTTGGGCCTAGTGGTATTGGCAGTGGTTTTGATGCAGGTCCTAGTGGCTTTGGTGGTGGGATGAGTGGTTTTTCAGGTGGTCCCTCCGGTGGTGGTTATACCGATGGTGGTGGTACTTCTAGTGGTGGTTTCTTCAGTGACCCCACTAATGATGATATGGGCGGCTGATGCCCTTGTTCTCTCCCCTCCCTCGTTGCAATGAGGACATTGCCTCGTTCAGCTTGGGGGAGAATCTCTCACTGTGAGTATAGTTTATTGCTTTCTAGTATAGTTTACTGCTTTTTAGTGTAGTTTAAAGCTTTGATAGTTTAGTTTACAGCTTTAAGAAAAATTGAAAATTTTGAAAAAAAAATATGTTTGATCATGAGTGGTTTGATTGCCTCCCTGTGCCCCTTGTTGTGCTTTATTGAGAATGATTTGACTTTGTTTTCTGGATAGCTGGGCATTTGTGATTATGAGGCTTTGATTTGATGTTCGACTACTTTGATTTCGAGCAATTTCTGACTATGATATACTACTTTGTGCTGCACACCTGATTTGGTTAGACTGTGAGGCCTTTTTCTAGCCTATTGGATTCATACTTTTATCCAGTCTATATTTTTGGTGTGTTAGTTCCTCTCTAGCGGATCGATCTTGACTTTGACTTCGTACTCATTTGATGTTTGGTGACTTGTTACAATTGCTATGATAGAGGCGTTCTTTTGACTTATTCTTGAGCCCCAGAGTTAGTTTTTGATACATTTTCATCTTCCTTAGCCCCGCTGAGCCTAATGACCTTGTTTCATGTTACTTAAACCCTTATTATAAGCCCATGGCCTTTGTTTCGATATTATTCCCAAGCCTAGCTTGGGGGAGCTTTTTGTATGGGTTGAGAGTGAAGTTGGTTTCATGGTTTGGTTTGGTTGTTGAGGAATCAAAAGTGTATTTGTTGTGGCTTGATTATGAGAAAAAGAAAAGAAAAGGCAAATTTAGAGTTGCGTGAATGAAGTTCAGAAAAAATGAAATAAAAGTTCAAAAGAATTCAAAGTTCTTTCATTCAAGCACGTTCATAAATAAAGTTTCATTTCATTGCCTAAAATTTGGGTTTGTTGTGCGTATTCATTGAATTTGGAGAGTTGGTTTATTTTTCATGGTTATATGGTGTTGATTGGGAGTTGCTTAGGCCATCTAAGGCCTTGTTTGAGTGTTCATGCTCCCCCTTTCTTGGTTTTTCCACCACATTGCCCAAAAGTATTCCCTACCTCTTACCTAAGCCCCATTACAACCCGGAAAAGTCCTCTTGAGCTTGTGCCTACAATGTCTACTAGATTGATTTTGGTCAGTTTGTCAAAGTTAAAGAGTACGTCTGCTAGTTGAGTCGACTTGATTAGGATGAGCGACATTTTACCTTCTTAAACACATGAGAGTGTGAGTGGGAAGGGACATTTATGGTCGGGTCGGTGAGTGTTCGGGCACATTCTTTGCCTGCCACAAAATTGAGAGGAGTGACACCCTTTGTGAGCACCTTTTCAGGATTTGTATGCCTAGTAGTCACTTGAACTTGATGAATTGCTTGGATGATTGGTGGTTGGAAGGATTTGATTTGCCGAACTTGAATTATGCCTGCTTGAACGATTCTTAGTCTTGAAAATGTTTTTTGAGCTTGAATTGTTTTATCTATGGGTTGAGGCAATCTATTCCATGATCATGTTCTATTTGCTTGAGGACAAGCAAAGATTTAGCTTGGGGGAATTTGATATATCGATTTCTTATAGAGTTTTTCCCTTTCTTTACAAGCTAAATTGTGCGATATTGATGCTCTTAGGAGCTATTTTTGCTAACTATTTCGATATAGTTGTGGTTTGTGTGTTCTATTTCATTTTGCAGGTTTTAGGGAAAAACTCCCTATTTACTTGATATTTTGAGCACCACGCTAATAGCGGAAGGTTATGAGGCATCTTGGAGGTCTCAAGATGGTATTTGGACCCCATTATGAAGAAGTAAATGTGCAAAGACTTGGCGTCTGAAGCCAAGTAGAAGCAAGGAAGAAAGTAGACTCGCCCGATCGGGTCGGGCAACGACTGCAATTCTTAGGGTTTTCTCTCAATTACTTTAGTTCAATTGCTTATTTCTCAATTAGTTCATGATGCAATTCTTAGGGTTTTCAATTAGATTTGTTGTTGTCGATTTAATCATGTCTGAGTAGTTCTCTTTCTAGGGTGTTAGATAGGGAAGCCATGTTTATACCATGATTGTTACTTAGACTCCTATTGATTTCTAGGGCTTGATTAGAGTGATTGTGGTGTGGTTTGTTCTTAATTAGTGATTAATGTTAGTGGCCAATTTCATTGATTGCTTGTGGTTAATAGTTGTTTGCACAGATCCGTCTTACGACTAGAGACCTAGGACACATCAGTAGTTCTGATTACGTTAGTGAACATGCGGCGTATGTTGAACTATGAGCGTTGAGTATTAACCATAGCTCAACACATGCTCTAATCCCTCGACTCCTGACCTAGGTTTCGATAGTTGTTGACCTTGTTTGATTGGTATAAGCATGGTGGACCGTCCTAATACCCTAGGCTTTTATTCCATAGTTAAATCCTCGACTTAATTCGTATTATTTAGCTTACTCATTAGTTCAGTTAGTTCTCCATATTTTCATCTGAAGTAGTTAGTTAATTGAATATTAATATAGAAACTCTGTCTCCCTGCGGATTCGACCCTGCTACCACTGACTACCTTAGTTAGAGGACCGTAGGTTTATTTTTGATTAGGTGACACGACTAAAACCTATCAACTTGACTAAATGCGTTTTAGACCCCCTCTCCCTTTTCAAGAAATTTACAGGACTTTCTACCCTTCATCAAGAGTCTCTTATAAATGCTTTTTTCCCAAAAACGTCAGTTTTTTTATGAAGATCATTTCTTGGAATATACAAGGGGGTAAGAGACCCCATGCTATAGCTGAATTACTCTTTTTAAAACGGAAATACAACCCGGATATCCTTTTGTCCTCGAAACGAGAAAAAATTGGACAAATAGCACAAAAATCCTTAAATTCCTCTCTTTCGAAAATAAAGTAATCATAGACCCATCAAATAACTCGGGTGGCATTTGGATTTGTTAGAATAATACCAACATACTAGTTACTCATACCCAATGCTCAGATATGAATGCCCACGTGTATCTCACCCACAGACAGACCAATCGCAGCCTGCTTATTACTGGCTTATACGCGCCGGCCCAAGAACAAGAGAAAGATGCCTTTTGGTCCAACCTCCAGTCATTCCTAAATAAGCAGACCTTCCCTTGGGTAGCTATTGGTGACTTCAATGAGATGCTTACACCTCAAGACAAAATAGGAGGAAGAGACCTCCGCCCCTCGCAATTAAACCGACTACCACGACTCATCATGTCTCTAAACGCAATGGATACAGCTGGAAGAAAACAATGCATAACTCAACTATCTATGAAAAGCTGGACAGGGCAATTTGTAGCATGACATTTACAAACCTCTTTCCTAATTGCTTCTCGATGTATGAGGTTTTTACAGTTTCAGATCACGTCCCTCTACTCTTTCAAACGGAGCATACAAACCAAAAAGAATCCCACCGCATTGTGGCCAAGGCATGGAGCATCCCGGTAAGAGGAACTAGATTCTTCTGCACCGAAAAGAAATTACAAAGCACTAAGCAACTACTGAAGGATTGGGCTAAGAAAAAATACAACCACTCTGCCAATAAATTAGCCTAGAATCAAGACAAGATCTAGGAATCACAAACCAAATTATAGATCCAACCGTACAACACCATCTACATCAACCACATACGAAGGCTTATCCATCAACGAGAGAAATTGTTATTATTTAAACAACAACAATGGGGCCTCCATAGCCGAAAAACTTGGCTAACCCAAGGTGACAGGAACTCTAGATTCTTCCATAATAGAATGAAGAGAAGGACCATTCATTCAAAGATTTATAAAATACGAACCCCAGGAGACATTTGGCTCCACGATGAGAATAGAGATCAATCTTGAATTTGGACATTCATTTAAGAACATATTTTCTTCTCCCCATCCTCACCCAAGGGACCTCTCACTGGATTGTATTACCCCAACTTTAAACCATCAGCAGTGTATCGACCTCATTGCCCCGGTTTCAGATAAAGAAATAAAAAACGCTTCTTTGACATGAACCCCCACAACGTCCCCGGTTCTAACAGTTTTGGTGCTGGTTTCTACTAGGCATACTGGCCCATTATCGAAGCGGAAATCTCCCAAGCTATAAAGGGCTTCTTTCACCACCGCAAACTCTCCCCAACTCTCAACCACACCATCAATGCCCCTCATACCTAAGAAAGACAACCCAGAAACTACAAATGACTTTCGTCCTATTAGTCTCATTAACTCTATCTACAAAGCCATCTCAAAGATACTGGTCAATAGGCTTTCTGGGGTTCTCAATGACATCATCAGTCCCTTCCAAAATGCGCTCACTAAAGGGCGGTCTATAAACGATAATACCTTAATAGTCCAAGAGATCCTGAATACCTTCCAAAAATCAAAGAACAAGACGGGTTATTGTGCCTTAAAACTCGATATGGAGAAAGCATACGATAGATTAGAATGGGAATTTATCTGGAAATGCCTTCAATCATATGGCTTCCCTGAACAATGGATCGACCTCGTCAAACAGTGCGTCATCACAGTTTCATACTCTATAAAAGTTAATGGCCTAACTACTGAGTGGTTTAAACCATCTCGTGGCATCCGTCAGGGTGATCCCCTCTCACCTTACCTATTTATAATTTGCATGGAAGTCTTTATTAGGCAATTGTCGATCCAGAGTTCTAACTCAAAGACTGGAATAGGCTTCAAACTTTGTCCTAACGCCACCCGTATCCCATGTTTAATGTTTGCTGATGACAGCCTCCTCTTCTGTAAATCAACTACCACAGCATGTACAAATCTCAAAAAATGGATTGATGATTTTTATACTCACTCCGGTCAATTGGTCAATTACCACAAGTCTTCCTTGGTTTTCTCAAAAAAATGTCCCCAACTCCAAAAAGCACTCGTTAGCTAGCCAATTTAATATCACATCCACAGGTAACCTAGGGAGATACACTGGCATTCACTTCAGCTCCTTCCGACCAACTAAAAACGACATGGCCCATCTCCTAGCTAAAACAGAGAACAAAATCAACCTATAGGAGAAGACTTTCCTTTCCAAAGCTGGTAGACATACGTTGATCCAATCAAACCTGGAAGCGCTTACCACGTATACTTGCTCCTCCCTCCTCCTGCCCACCAGTACTACAAATTCTATAGACACCCTCCATAGGAAATTCTTCTGGCAACAAAAACTGGATAAGAATGCCATCCTTCTCGTCTCTTGGGATAAGATATGCACCCATAAGCATTTAGGGGGTCTAGGTCTGCAGCGTACACAACCACTAAATAAGGCATTCATAGCCAAGCTAGGCTGGCAGATCCTCTCGAACCCGACCAACCTCTAGGTACAGCTCGTTCGAGCCAAATATTTGAAACACAAATCCTTCTTCGAGTGTATGCCTAAACCCACTTATTCAACAATATGGATACAAATCTTGGCCCAAAGAGAGATTCTAAGAAAAGGCATTCGATGGAAGATAGGAACTGGAAATGACATCCTCTTTTGGCTAGATAACTAGTTTGATAATAGAAACCTTGTCGAAATACTAAACTTAAACCCGGACACGGTGAACATTCACCAGAAATTGTCTGACTTCATAACTACAAATAAGACATGGGACCTGCCTAATCTTCAGCGAGTCCTTCCGCCTGCCATTTGCTTCCAAATCAAAGGCATCCCCATCCCTCGGAGCAAGTTCGATGACATTCCTGTATGGGGGCCCTCACCATAGGGTACCTTCACAGTAAAATCCGCTACATGGTTAGCTCACAACATCCCTAGGGACAAACCCAAATGGGAGTTCCATTGGATATGGAAACTAGATATCCCCCCAGAGCTCATCATTTTCATCTGGCAGCTATTACAATAGCTGCCCGTCAGGGACACTCTTTACCGAAGACATATAGCTCCTTCAAATCTTTGCGCTCTTTGCGGGACCTTACCCGAAACAATTGACCACCTCTTCACCAATTGCCCAATAACCAAAAAAGTGTGGCTTCTTCCACAAACCCCCACCCCTCCTCGCCCTACCACTACTGAAACATTCCTAGCCCTTAAGCAAAAAGGCAGCAATCTCGTTAATTACGTCTTCTTAATGTGGCACATTTGGAAAGAACAGAACACAACTATCTTCCAAGGCTCTTATGACAACGAATACAGGGTTAGCCATCTAGCTCGTTTCCACCAACATGAATGGAAATGTCGTACAACTTTGGACAGTAGATTGTCCCGCTCCTCCCCCAAGGGGATATCCCCACTCCCCCACATACCCCACAACAACCCAACCCACAACACCATCCAGGTCAGCTGGATTCCACACCCCCAGGGGTCCCTCAAACTCAACTTCGATGGCTCCGTCAAATCACATTTTGCAGCAGCCGGTTACGTCATCGGCGACCACCAAGCCACCCTCCAAGCGGCACAAGCTTTCAACTTTGGCAACACCAACATTATGGTAGTAGAAGCTACGACACTCCACAAAGGCCTCCAGCACCACGTCAACCTCTCCCCCAGCTCCGTCATCATCGAAGGCGACAACCTACTTGTTGTCAACTCTCTCAAAAATATTTGGACAACCCCCTGACAGATAGCTCACATCATCAAGGATTCACAACAACTCATCAACAACTTCCAACATTGCGAGATCCGGCACGTCTTCCGGGAAGGAAACGGAGCGGCAGATTGGGTGGCGAATGTGGGCCACCTAATCCTAGATTCTCATAACATTATCTTAGATCCTGTATCTAATTTTCATTCCATTCTCTTGCCTGATGCGTCAGGAGAAGCCCTCGTGCGGAGGGGCTCCTATCGTTATTTTATCCCACACTTTACCTTTTCAAAAAGAAAAAGTATTTTGCACTCTCAATAATTAACGTTCCTGAAAAGTATTCAAAAGGTTGATTTTTAAACTCACTCTGAATATAAAACAAACAATTGTTAAACTGAATAATTTGTACTCTTACTTTATGGATCATATGACATATTTATAGTAAATAAACCTAAGGTAGATAGGACAAGCCTCTAACTTACCCTAGTAGGAATAGAAAAACAAACTCTTAATATGGCCGAAAATTAAAAGATAAACTCTAATGATAGGCGTCTAATATAATCTTATCATATGCCATTATCTTTAATCCACATGCCATCTCCTTGATCATATCTTCTCCAACAACCTTCTTGTCATTTAGTAACAGACTTTAACCAAGCTTGAAACCTTCTTTGACCACTCCTTTTAGGCCCCACTCTATAGTCATCACACGCGCTTGTTGACTTTCTTTCTTCCTTGCATTGACTTTCTTCCTTCTTCTTTCAATATTGCCATCTTGATCAATAACTTTGACTCTAGACTTCTCTACTTTGACTTTCACTAACTATTGACTCAACAACAATTGAAATTACAATATTTAAATAAATAAAATAACAGAAAGTAGCTTAAAAAAGAAAAACCCTTTTCAAGTGAAAAGGTAAAATTTCGTAGGAAAAATATAATTACAAACTTAACTACTATTTTAGGAATGGAATTAAATGTATCAACAAATTCACATTAGATCATGACCTATTTTCTGAGAGCGTGATAAGCAATAAGGTTGTCTTCATGAAAAATATGAAGTAACAGTTTACAATGGGTTGTCCACGAAAATTTTGCTTAATGTCAATGAGTACATAGTATCGATATTCCACGAGGTGATGTAGTTGCCTTTGAGGATGTTGATGATTACAAGATTATCTCCTTCAATGAGCAAATCATGTATGCCTATGAGTGGTCGGCCTTTTCTATTAGCTTGTAGAACATTGTCCTCTGTTGGTTACCTATCGCTAATATATTCATTCTGCTTTTCTTCTTGGTAGATGGAGCAGGAGAAAAGGAAGTCTCTCCCCAACCTGCTTAGGGGAAGGTTGACCCTACTTAACCCCAGGCGGAGTCTGTTCCTTTGTCTTCTTCTCATTCGGAGAAGAGATCGATGGACGTGTCTGCAGAGGAGGAACTTTCAACTAAGAGGGCTTGCATTGTTGATGAGGGTGTCATCGTCATCAACGTGGAGGGAGAAGAAGAGGAAATGGTGGAAGGTAAGCATCCGGCTCGTCAGTCATTACATGGTTCTACTTCAGTTTCTTTTCCTTTGTAGGGCTAACGGGTCTCTTCTTTAGTTCAAGTCATCTACCCGTCGGCTCATAGGCTTCCAACAAGAGGCTGGCAGTGGGATTAGCAAATGTTGACTATTGTTGACCCTTGCGAGTGGCTAAGGATGCTCGCAGAGCGGCTCCCAGCTGATTCAGTTATCTCAGATGTGCCGATGGTCAACCTCCTCCATAGAGATGGCAATATCCAATGGATGATCAATCACCCGCTCCACTAGAATAACAAAAAAGGGGTGAAAACCGAGTTAAATGGGTGATGGACGGGTGAATGAGTGACGGCGTTGGCAGTAGATCTCCTTCTGATATGGTGGAATTGCAGGGTGTCAAGGCCAAGCTTGAAAAAACGAACTAAAAGCTCGACCATGCTCACTCCAACAATACATCTCACATGAGAGGTCGGAGGAGCTAAGAGAAGAACAGGACAACCTTCAAAATGGGCATGACCTTTTGAAGACTGATCGCCAGCAATTGAAGCTTCTTTTGAATATATAAAACTACATATTGAGGTAAATCTAACATGACTGTACTTAACTATGATTTGGCTAATGCATAAAAAATAAAAGGAGATCAACGTGAAAAACATTAATAATGACATAAGACAATATAATACAGCTAAAAGACGAAGATAGTATATACTATTTTTAAAGTAGTAGTAAGAGGAGTGAGAGAGAAGAGAAAGAAAAAGTGGCATTTGTTTGTTGGGGCTTCTTTTAATATAGATTTAAAATGGTTTGAAATTTGTTCGCTATTGTAACTTGGTTGAACTCGGCTAGTCTAGTTTTACAGTAACTTCAACTTGTGGTATGGCAGTATTCGAATATAGTAGTTAAACTAGTTACTAAAAAGGAATAAGGAAACAAGGCTTAGATAATGTAATTACTAGAATCAGTTACACAAAAAGTAGTATGACCAAAGATTTTCTTTAATTTTCATTTTGCCTTTGAATCGGCATAATTTGATGTGAAGAACAAAAACTATAAATAGTCTCTTCATTTCCCTCCAACTATCAGACAATAGGGCACCTTCCAGTTCCTACTAAATAAACCAACAGCGATCCCACTTTCCTCCGCTTTCTATTTTAAGGTGGTGTTTGGTATGGAATGTGGAAAGGGAATGGAATGAAAACATTTAGAAAGCGGAAATGGAATTGACAAGTGTTATTGTTATTGAATGCTTGGCATAATAAAGAAATTGAAAACGCAAATGCAAAAGACTTGCTTGAGCTTTTTAAATCCCCTCTTCAACCACTTTCTCTCTCCTCCGTCTCTCTATATCACCATTGTCGAAACTTTGCAACAGAAAACCATTGTCGAAGCAACCCAAAGTATCGTCACCTCAATTTCCCAATGTTGCTTTTTCCATTTTCTTCTTAATTAAACTTGATTTCTCTATCCAATTTTTTTTTGAAAAAGCCAAAAATAATTTCATGTAGAAATGGAAATAACATATATGGAGGAAAGTGAAGCAGAATTTGAGAGATAATTTCAAGTTATCTATTCCAGGTATGTTTAAGAACAATTCTTACAAACCCCTTGAACTTTCTAGCAAAAACAAAATTGATGAAAAAAAAGTTGGAATCTATCAAGTGAGAAAAATAAAATAAGGAAAATGAATCTTGACAACAAAATCTAGTTTTACAAATAAATAAAAAATCAGTTTCAAGCAAGTGCTTGACAAGAAAATTTTAAAAAATAACTCAAATTTTCGAATTTCCATATTATCAGATGCTAATGTTTAATTTGATAAGAAAAAAAAGTTGGAGAGGAAGTTTATAGATCTCACCGAAATAAAGTTCAAAAAGAACATCAATTCTATAAGAAAAACTGATGAGAATTTCAAAGAAAAAAAAACACCATGGATCTAGTTATTTTAGATATCTTCCTTCTTGAAGGCAGGCATTGAAGGAGAAAGAAGAGTGTAGTTGGAAAGAGTTGAAGAAGCAGCTCTTTAGGTAAGTGTTACCGCTGCTTCTTGAGCGGTAACAAAACAGGGGTATCAGTTTCCTTAAACGGATTGGCTTAACCCAGTACTACTACCAAATGCACAATAATGGATTCGGTTATTTATATCCGTTACCGACCCTCAAAAATCGCATACCAAACATGGGCTAATACTCTATAGGAAAACCAAAATTGAGGTGCATCACAGTTACTGTCCAAGCCCATAGCTCAGATGCTGAAGCATGAGAAAAATAATTTGCTACTCATCATAGCTGAATCACAACCAATAAAATTATATGCAGACATCAGTATAAAGATTCACTATAAACATGAGAAAATGCACACTACGTAACTTTCATTCTCCACGAACCGAGACAAATCAACTACCTACATATTACTAATATGCATAGGAAGTACGAACCGCCACTGGGAAAGTGCTAAACTTACAAGATGACCGATTACATTGAAAAGCAGATTAAAGCTGGGATCAAATATACAAGCATCCAATATCAAAAAGTTATTACTGAGGTCACAAAGATTAGTTTACAATGATCGGCACTTGTTGTATATCTCCCCACGCATCATATCTACAGGAACATGCTCAAACGTATAACGCTCAGGACCCACATAAACTCCAGTTCTTTCCAGTAAAGCAATGCTCTCATCCCTTCCATATCGCGACGTGTAAAGCCTTAGGTACTCAATATCCTGAACAAGTCTAAGCAGGTCAGAACCGAAGAAAGATTTACCAATGAGCTTCAGCAGAAATAAACTCCATATTACTACCTGTTCCATATTTATTGCAACATAGGGAGTTTTACGCCTTCCAATGCACTACTTTAAACGTTAATATCTCTAATTTTATTTAAGTAAATATTATAATAAGTTGATATTAATTAAGCATATATCGAGACGAATCTAACTAGATCCCACATAATTAGTCATCCTTATGTATAAATCACAAAAAGAAGATCAAATGGGAATGTATGATTAGTGTATAAAGTTAAAGGTTGCAATAGCCATATGGAACGGAGGTAGTATTTCTTTCCTGTCTTTTGGGGTTCAAATGATGGAAGACTAATCAAGAGCAATTAACCTCATGGCCTGAAAATCGTAGTTAATTTATAAGATTACCTGTAAACCACTCAAAAGGCGCTCTAATCTCAGTGAAGCCACAGGCTCTTCAGAAGATGAGAACACTTCGCCGGGGTAATAGAGAACACCATCTCCAGGAGGAAGGCCACGCCGAAATCGTACCTGGCCAATTTATTAGAGATTAGCCAAGATTAACAACACTTTATGCCCATACATTGGCGTGGTCTTCCACTTAAGAGGGACAAAAATGAAGAAAAAAAAAAGACTAGCTGTACTTCTGACTCGAATAAGCCATGATCCATAGCCAATATGGTTTGTTCATTTGGTTTCTGCAAAGCAACAAAGAGCAAATTTTTTTTGGTCTCTACTCATCTGGCTACATTTGAGCATTTCAACACAGGGTGTTATGAGTCACTGAGGTTCTTAGCTATAAGATATCAACACAGTAGAAAGAAAGTATGACACTGCTTTTCATGAAAAAGCAAGGCCATCTTTGTCCATATATAAAACTCAACGAAAGGCTGTGTCTGGAGATACATCTGCACTGCAAATTATGGCTTTCCATAACAATTAGCTCCCCAATTAAGGGAACCAGTTCCTTCAAACTTCCATATGTGCACCATCAACAGAGCATTTTTATTGCGCACAACCATTAAATCCATGATTGCTTTCCCAAATCAGATGAACAAAAGTGCAATTAAAGGTTGTGTGTAAAGCAAGCTACCTCAGCACTGGGAACTGTGGCCTTTTCATAGCAATTAGCTCCCCAGTAGAGGAAACCAGTTCCACCTTCCTTCCATATGCGCCACATCACTGCACGGTGTTGCGTGCCTCTCATCCCTAAGTGCCAATTAGGGTGAGGATCAGATGGTCCCATGCAAACATATGTCCACCACTCCTGCAGACATGAAGAATTTAGTATTTTCAGCTGGTATAATATGATCAATATCATGATGTCATTGAACATAAGGTTATACAACAAGTCTTCACTGTACCAAGATTAATTAGTAGAAAGAAAGAGCAGACTCCAATACACTTTCAGATGCATTTGCCATAATAAAATTATGATGATACCTAATTATTACAGGACTTTCCCAAATCCACCCCTTCCCTCCCCTTCAAAAAAAGCTTCTCCCAAGGGAAAGGCATAAATATGCACCAATTTGGGGACAGGAAATGAGCAAGAGAAACAGATAGGTGGGAACCTTGAAAAGAGGTACAATCATTGGATGTGGTGCGGTAAAAGAAAAAAAAAGGTCGACCAATTTAGAAATTGAGTGATAGTTTGCACCAGCAGTTATTTGCAAACCAGTTAACACCATTTTTGGGAAGGACTCAAAGTAGATGGCAAATAATCAAGGATACGAATTAGAACTATTTAATACAATTACGCTCATCACAAACTGTATAAAAAATCCAATCAAGGCAGCTAATGTTCATCTAAATTAAGCATCTCATGTTATATACATCATCGAACAATTCTTTTCTATTTCAGTAGATTGGGTTTGACATCTTCACCAGAGCATCTAGACTCAAGCTCTAGATAGTGAGCCAAAACATTTGATCAAGAAATTGGTCAACTTTCACATGAAAGAAGGTAAAAGAACAATCACTCCAGGAAAAGCAAGTGCACCTTTGAGAATCTGACTAAAGATTAGGGGGATGGGAAGACAACTGCAAGCACATAATCTCGCTGGTTCTATCTAATTTTATTACCTATCAAATTCTCTAAGCTTTTGATTTCCATCGAGCACCTCCTCAAGCATTTAGCACGATAATAATGTCTGAACTTATAAATTTCAATCCTACCTTAGCACATCTGATATTCACTGATTGGAAACACAAAGCAAACATTATCTGTAAAAAGATATAATGATTCAGCTTGCATAATGCAACCAAATCAAAAGAAAAATGTAGCGGAAGTGTGATAAGCCCAAAAAGTAGGTTACAGGCGGGTGGTACCATGTAAAACCAAGCCATTTTTCGGACGATAAGCCAAGATTTGAAGCATGTAAAACTCTTACCTACAAGCCATAAAATTTGACTAGCAGGAGCAGGTTATAGAAACGAAAATGGACCAGAACGAAAACAGAATTGAGAACCAACAAGTTATGGCACATCCAGGAAAAGTTTTTCAGGACAGATCTGACAGATGGAAGTACAATGAACGTTTCGGAATGACTGGCTGCTGCAGTGAAAGCTTCGGTCAAGTGTCTGAGTCAAATGAAACATTCTACAAACACACGACTCCAAAACAGTGTCTCAAGTCACTGCTGCTTTCTTCAAGCCCAATGAGCTTGAGCAGCTTCCACTCAAAGGCCTTCTATTTCTAACATCCCATCACCGTATTCAATCTCATTTGATCTTTAGTAGCCCCAGGTAAAAGACGCTAAAACGAACTCAATATAGCTCTAGCTCTACAAGCTTGTGTCAGCTTGTGTCGAGTCGCTTACGCTAGTGTTTAATCATTTTGATCACCACTAAAATATGCCTTTGAATGCAGTTGAGCATCACTTCATTTGTAAAACATATCTTGGTATACCTTTAGAGATCTAAAATAAGGCTTACATATGCAAGATAAAAAATAAAAAATAAAAAATAGCAAGCTAAACTAAAGCTAGCCACACTCAAGCTAGTAAACAGTTTCCTGACACTCAGAATAAGCTCATTGAATGAAATTGAAGAAGGAACAATCAATCATAATGCTGAACTCCTTAGTAAAGAACCACATTGCATATTTATAGAACAAAGAACAAAACAATTATTACCTCGCCCTTCTCTAGTTCTGTAATAATATCTTTCACTAAATCCTCTCGATTTCCCAGTACCCATTCACTGCAAAAAAAATACAAAATTACAAATGACCTAAACAGCTGCTGATTGAAGAACAGACTATACCCTAAAGTTCAACAGCGATTATAAAAAATAATGCAATTTAGATAACAAGTATTATGTGAGCTGAATCAGCGAGTGCAAACTAAAGAACTAAACTGAAATATAAGTCCAACAGAATAAGCCCTAACGGCATATACCCAAACAAGGCACTTACAAGGCCGCGGACTTGCAATTATCCATACAGCAAATAGAGTTTATGGAAGACAAAATTAGCCTACCCTACATATCTCTTAGCAAGTTACATCTTTGACGCTAAATTAATGAGCACATATGACATCTCTTAGTATGTGAGTGTAAGGAATCAAAACCATCTTGTCAAAACACGGCCGCATCTTATCGTATCAGCTGTATTGTAAGGGTTTCCAAATCTACCGAACAAAGACTACCCATATTGTAAAGGTGTAATGTGTTTTAGGCCGATTCAAGGTATATATGATGCCGTTGCAACAATCGCATCAACTCCGTTACTCCAACACCATGACCATGATCGAAACCGCATTTTCGAACCATGGTTGAAAGTTGAAAGAGATAAAGAACTCTTATGTAAATATGATTCATCAAGTTCAGGAGTTGAACAGTTCCTTCAGAAACTTCTGTTTCCATAATTTTCCGGCTGCAATTTGTTTACTGCAATTATTAAGACCCCCCTCCACCTTCTTCTATCCTCAATGACGACACGTTCACACAAGTCTTCTCAAACAAGGCTATGGTGCTTTCAAATTTCTATTTCTTTTGAAAATATATGCAATTGACCTTTCGAGTCCCAACTCAAGTGCGGAAACTTCATTGAGTGTTGTTGCCACTTGCAGCTGAAGGGAATAAAAGGGATATACAAGCAACAAGGGCATCAACGTGAATAAAATCACACTTGTATAAAATATACAATGTCTCCCAATACTAACCAAGTATAGTACATTGTTAAAAAACTTGAACACCCCAAATCAGTCACCTGATTTGATCATCGCTAACACAAAGGCATAGAGAAGTTATATTACCTTGTACAGTAAATCTGAGTGTGCGGACGCAGATATTTTGGGACTTTCAAAAATGCTTCAAAAGAAGTTGGTGCCAAAGGTGCATCACTGGGGCCTAAAAGAAAGAAACAGTTCATCAAGATGGTCAAAGATACATAACCATCAAACTAGTAACAGGCAGCAATTAAATAAAGCATAACTTCAAAAAGGATTAAGAATGCAGTACAGCTATAACAGAACTTATTCATTGTCACAGCACTAGGTTCCTTTGCAAAGCCAATCTCGAATACGATAGGATTTTCTGATGAATGTATGCAACTAGAGCTGCGCACAGGCAGGGCCGGCCCTACACGAGTTTGGGCTGGCTAACTATCCCGAAACAGAACTTAGAGGCATGGTGGTGGTTGTTCACGGACATTATTTATTGAAATTTGGCCCCAGATCAACACTCTGATTTTCAACCAAAAGTGTAATATTTTAAGGGAAGCCCGCTGCACGATCCTTGGGGTGAGCCACGCCTTGCGCCCTTCTTTTGGGAATTCGGCATAATTCTAACGAAGCATGATTCTTCATTGGCCTCCTGCACATAGGCTGGCACGGCCGTGTCAATTGTCATACCCAGTTCTATATGCAAACTTGTCTGCATACTATCATGCTTCTATTAATAAAAGTGTTTGAACCCAGTACGAATACCTAGAAGATTATAAACTTCAAGACGAAGGTTACAATGCAACAATGTTTAAATTTATGGATACAGAGCTGCCATATTTTATGAATCTTAGACATGTTTAGATAAATTAATTAATACTTCATGCATCCTAATTAATGCAACACTTTCTACTCGGCCGTCATAATTTAATAACTACACTTCTATTTAAGGCGCAGAGTTGAGGATCCACTGTTCTTTTACTATTTCTCATGCAACCACAATATTGTAATGAATCGACTTAGGGTGGTGTTTTAGCCGGTCAGGCCTATGGATGGATCCTTTTAGATCTACGAGCCGCTTCCCCGGACTCCAAAAAGGTAGGGGAAGACGGCAAGGGGCAGTCAATATCTGAGTTCTGTCCGTCCCCCCTTAGGGGTTAGGGGGGTAGGAAAGGGGGGGGGGGGTCACAGGGGGGGTTTTACCCTGAATTGAAACAATATTAGAAGTAGTTTGAGTGAGAAGGAAGAGAGTTGGTTAGACGTTAGAGGAAGGAGAGAACAGAGATCAGATTGTTATATGGAATGGAGTAAAGAGAGAGAAGGGCATCTCAGAAAATATTTAAATGTCTCATTTCTTAGCTTAGTTTTGGGGGTGAATCAAGCCACTCGAAAGCTTGAAATGATTTCATTTTCAGCTATTAGAATCATCTTCTTCCTTTTGTTTTTTGAAAAAAACTGTTCATAACTTGGTATCACTTTTGGGGGACTTAATTGCTCCAACAATTTCATGAAATTGAAAATAAATAGGTAAATACACAATTTATGAGAGACCGAATCACAAAGATCACACAAACAACGGATCCATGGTTCAAGATAGGAAATGGTTGCACATCATCGAGCATGAACTTATATTCCTCTGAAGAGGATGGATTCGTGAAACAGGAAATTAGTGAAAAGAAGTTCACGCTGCCATGATTTCCATTGTTACCATTGTTAGTTGATCTAGAAGATGAGGCTATCACGCCGTGAACATCAACGATTTTTTCCAGCAACGACGGGAGGGGCAAAGGGGAGCGGAAGGAAATGGGTATAATGAGCCCGTGTGTGCAAGCGGAATGCCACAGAGAGCCATTACTAATGGTGGTAGAGGAGCGAACTAACAAAAACAATGAAAGAGAAGATTGAATTTTAGAGTAATTCTTCACGCTGAGAATCGACAAATTGTGCTAAGCCTCCACTATGTAGGAAAAAGGTACAGATATGGTGCCAAAAGATTGAGTATGGAATGGACTCGGAGCGTCCCCGATAAAAAAGTGAAATGGCACAAACAAGGAACGGAAATCCATAAAGTAGTTTAGGACCTCTTCTCTTCGGCATAAATGACTGTGAATTGATCAATTCAAAACAGCTCAACTAAACTAATCTGAAAGGAATAATAAAATATGCGAGTAAAAATATTGTCAACAGGTGAAATGATTTGAAAATAACTGAATTGAACACGCCCTTAATGGCGCAAGTGAGTGTCGGAGGTTATAGATTGGCGATGGTACTTCAAGACTTCCGCAAACTTTATTGGTGGTGGCACTTTTTGAAGTGGGGTGGCGAATCAGAGGTCAAGGTTAAAAGAAAGTGGAACGCACGTGCCTGATTTTTTTATTTTAAAACCCAACTCTCCCATTTCAAGCTTTAAAAATAGCGATCCCACTTCAAAGTTTAAACAACCCTTCAGATAATTCCATCCACCATTAAAACATAAGCTACAGATGACTACAGCCACCTAACCATTTAGAAAAAGGCACAAGGACAATTCATGTCCTACTCCCAAGCCCCTTTTTTTCCACTTCCAATTTCTCCACCCTTCAAATCACAAGCTAAAACTTTCCACCCACCCATCACGCCCAGAAACAATACCTCCAACACCAAGGCCGACTTTCTTTCTTAACAACCAAACCCACTTTTTCATTCTCTTTTTTAACACCCACTCAACCCAACTCACCTTTTCCTCAACATATCCATTCTTGAAAGCTTTCTCATCTTATTTGTTCCCATTACTGACTCCCAACCCTAAGCGGAAATTCACCTTGCATCACCCAAACTCTAAGCTTTCTCATCTTCAACATATCCAACACCCATGCTGACTTTCTTTCTTAACAATTAAACCCACTTCTTCATTCTCTTTTTTAAAAGCCACTCAACCCAACTCACCTTTTCCTCAACATATCATTCTTGAAAGCTTCCTCATCTTATTTGTTCCCCTTGATGACTCCCAACTCTAAGTGGAAATTCACCTTGCATCACCCAAACACTCCCTTAAACACCAAGAATTCATCATATCCATTATGAAAATGCTAATCAAAGGCACAAAGATGAATGCTTTGACAGCGAGAAAGAGTCTTTACGGCTTTAGGCTATGATGGTGACATTGTCATGATTACTATCCACTTTGAGGATAAGATGGGAGTTTAGGCCACCGTAATGAGTCCATATGGAACTGCAGAAATTTAGAAGTAGCTTGAGTGAAGAAAAATAGTTAGCTAAAGGAATTCAGATTGTTATAAATAACAAAGAGTAAAAAGAAGGTCATTCCATAAAATATTGCTTAGCTTAGTTTTTGGAGATCAGGCCACTTGAAAGCTTGAAAACTATCCTTGTGTTCACTAATTTACGTTTTCATCTATTGAAACCATCTTCTTCCTTTTCATTTTTGCCCAAAATTCTAATTCATAACATAGTTCCTAAATATCTATCGAAAATGATTCACCAAAGCTATAATAATTAATAACATAGTTCCCACCCACCCTCGAATTTCAGGGCCCACTTCATTATCGTCTCGATAATGGGAATCTCATGCAAACTCACAGGAAAAAATATTGGCATCGCTTCGCAACCTTTTTTGTGATAAAAGGTATTTTTTGGAAGATGTCTCTTACAAAAGGATCCAAAAATTTGGACCTAGCTGAAACTTGTTCCGACCATGTTAAGTAAATCTAGTTCCACAACCGTGGTCCCGAATTTAGTATATTTTAAGTACTTATTTCTCCTATATGAGAAATGAAATAAAAAATCAAAGCTAAACAATGCTATATTGCTATGTAATACGTTATATTTTAATTCGAATAAATATGATAACTACTAAGAATTAATCAGAGCCCCTTAATCAATAAAATAGAATGCGGAAAAAAATGGGCAAGGGCAAGCTGACTTTACTAAGGAGTACTGATTCCCATCAGATCCAGGTATTCTTGGGACCCGTTTAGACTGGTTGACAATAGTGGTTCCTGTTTCCAGTTTCTTGGAACTGTTTCTGGCCGGGTACAAGACTGGTTTGAAAATTTTGACCTTGTAACTTGTCCGGCTCACCCTTAGTCTAAACATTTCTATTTTAGAATCCGTCCCACTAATATTTAGATACTTTTCTCCTACCCCTTGGGCCCACCACACATTCTTTTTCAATTAGCACTTTCTCTCTCCTCTAACATTACATCTACTAAATCCTATTACATCTAACTTTCAATGAAATAACAATTGATATCCACTTCAACAAGTCAAAAAAGAAAAAGCAGAAAATCCAAAAACAACCTTCTACAACAACCAAAAATCAACACCATAAGCACAAGATGGAAAAGACAGCCCCCTGATCCACCTTCTCCACATAAGATAAATATCTCTTGTTTACGAAATTATTTACATTAAGAAAGACCAAGTTTAAAGGAGGAGAACAACAGAACAGAGGAGAACAAGATAGTTGATATATAAGCATACACACAGTATATCCTCACCACAGTAGTAAGTAGTTAAAACGCGTGCATCTGAAGCGTAAGCATGGATCTCACTGGCCATCGTTCTGATCGAATCGAAATGTTCCACATTCAATGGCTGCCAATAAATCGCATGCATGTCAGGATCCAAGTATAACAATATATCTATCTTGTATCACACAGTTAGTCTTATGAGATTGCCTACACTTCATTTAAAACTAGATAACAGCCAAGCATAATATGAAAAACCGATGAAACAACTTTCTTTTTAAAAAATAATCACTAGTTTAATCCATTTAGTGACCAACTTAATCCATTCACATTTTAATCACATTTTAAAATCCATTCAATACATAGTTTAAACCATTTAGTGACTAGGTTCGAGATTTAAAGGGAAAGCAAGGAAAAGAGAAGGGACGACTGCGTTAGTACGAGGTGTCAACTTTCAAGGATAGCTGTTGGGTACTTGGGTTAGAACGAGAAGGGATTGGCTTGTTAGGAGAACGTGGGCTTGGGTTGGTCTAATTTTATGATTTACTATACTAAAGATTTTTGTATATAACGTCCAAATACACTCATTCACCTTGAACATTACATACAACAAATCATAACTTCCTCTACCATAACCCGAATAGATTACCTATGATAAATACTTCTTCCGTTTCACTTTCACAATACTCGCAACCAAAGAGATTGCACACAAACCAAGGAAGAGGGAATACATTGTGAAATTAGGCAAAAATGCCCATGTCCTTAACAAAGGTGATTCACCAAAAAAAAGAATCAACAAAAAACTAGGCTTAGGCGACCTCGCCACCGCAACCTCCCCGCCACAAGCCACCACTCTAAGGACCACTATGCTAAGGCCATCCACCACCGCACCCCTTAAGCCATACCCTTGACACCACCCATAAATATGACCGAGTCAATCCACCACTGCTCCCTTCTCCTACTGCGACGACCATCCTTAGAACGGGTTGAGGCGATCCCACCACCCAACGACCCCCACCCTTTCTTCTCCCTCACTTTCTCTTTATTCGATTTCAATTGCTCATTTCCAGTGTTTGTGACTGCGGTAAGGTGGGCTTGATGAAGAGTGGGGCAGCAAGGCATAGAGAAACGAAGAAGAGAGAACTCAGAGAAGTGATTGTCACATGAGGAGGAAGAGGCGAGATGAGGGGATATTTGCGGTGGATTTTCCAATAAAGTGATAAGGCGGTTGCATGAAAGCAAAATCCGTTACATAATTGCCCAATGTTACATCGGGCGTGAAGTGGTGTTTCAATGGAGGGGGAGGTGGGTGAGGAGAGAGAGAAGGGGAGCTAGATTAAACGATGATGGAGTGATGACATTAAAGGGGTAATTATTAATAAGTAATGTGTAATCTTATCTTTTACTTAGATTGATGGTAAAAAGTAAGGTTATGATGGTAATTTGCTATGAAAAACTTTACCAAGTTTCCCTTAACGGAAAGTGTTGCAATTATTGTGAAATGGATAAAGTATTAAATAGATGACGTCAAAAAAACCTCTAAAGATAAGCATAAGAAAACAAAACTATGATAAATACAGAAAAATAACAAACTTATAAACACTCGACCAATGGACTAATCTATCATGAGTTGTGGCATACATCACTCAAGGTGGATGAGTCGATGACCACAATTATCATACTTACGGTTTTGGTCATATTAGGGATTTTGATTGAAAGATGAATGAAGGGTTTGAACTTTACAGCTTGGGTAACATTTATTACAAAGAATGGTTTTGTCTTGTTTAGGCTTTTAATGAGATATATATCACTCCTCTTGCTAAACTAAGACCTTATAGAGGAGAGTAGGTTCTTCAACCGAAAAAGTGATTTATACAGAGACTATGTTAGATTAAAGGCCTTGGTCGCGTTTTGGTTGTACAAAAGAGAGAGAGAAGATCCAATGTCTAAAAGAGATTCCAATATTCTCCACTATCCAAATCTTACCTAAGCTTATAAATTCAAGCAAAGGCCCTAAAATCATTGCATGAAATACCTTTAATTATAATGGCAAATCAAAATCCCCAATTTGGAAAAACAAGGAAAAAAACAAGTTTACAAATCGGTTGGGACGGTATGGGTAAGTTCTCTTTCTCTCTTTTCAACATGTATTCCTTTTCTCCTCTCTCTCCTTACGGCATGGGTAAAAAATGTGCAAGCCTTAGCTGTTTGCCCCTTTGCTAAGCTAAAAGGAGCCTTTGTGCCTTCGTCACCTTGGCCCTCTCAATAGCTAAAGATATAAGAGATGTTCTCTCCTCGTTGAGGCACACTATTTTGAGCCAAAGGTTGATCTTGTAGGTATTATTCCTTAAATGCATCGTTAGTTTTATAATGCGCGCCCAGGGCATTCATGGGTGCCACCGCGGAGAGGTGCGGAGCAAAACACCAATTTCTTGACGCTTAAGGCACACCGCACACCTTTAGTTGGGAAGTGCGGAAGAGAAGAGAGAAGATTTGTGAGTTGAAAACTCCAAAAAAATAAAAAATTATTCAAATAAGATCTTACCCATGCTTTAATTCACCAATTTCGAGCAAAAATCCTATACCAATTGCAAAAAATGACATCAAACTCAACCCTAACTAAAAGCCCTAATGTGAAGAAAACCCCTAATTCACGATTGAACATGCCAATGAGACACCTCCCTAACTTCGCGGGTATCGACCGTAATGAATCCCCCACTCTCTCTTTGATTTTCTCTTCTTCCCTTTCTCTTTATCTCTCGCTTTGGTCTATTCAACTTTGACATCTCTTCTTCTCACTCTAGATCTACTTTCAATCTTACGTTCTTGTTCTTTTTCTGTTTCTATGAGACCCTCTTTCTCTTTAGTTTTGAAGGCTTACTTTTTCATTGGTTTTTTCTTTTGTTTAGTTTGACCCTTGAGAAAGATGGATTTGGGGTAAAATGGGAGCCAAAGTTAAACGTGAGATGTCCCCATTTCAGAAATATCATGGTTATTAAAAACAAAATTCTACTCTCATTAATTAATATTTTATAGGAAATAAAATAACATCAATATATATATACTTTATTTAATACTCCCTCCGTCCTATATTAGATGAGACACTTCCTTTATTCGTCTTCCCACATTAGTTAATACAAAACTATACATTGCATGGGAGTACAAAAGAAATATTATTTTTTAATATTAATGGGTCCCACATATAATTAATTTAATAACCCCACCCACTTCAAACCCTATAATATGCCGCACTAACATGTATTTTATGTATTAAAACAAAAATCAATAATCAACCACTCTCAATAAATAAGTTAGTCAAATAACAATCAAATTTATCATCTAATATGGGACGGAGGGAGTACCACAAATGAATAAAATAATTATAAAAAAGTGTGTCGCGTCTTTTAAAACTAAGAATACATCATTGAAGTACTTTTTGATTCTCCAAAAGAAATTGTTAAGGTCTCTAGCGGGGTCCCGGCGGAAGGAATGATAAAAAAAGTTAGTTAAAAATTTTAATTCACTTGATTAAGGAAATTTTTCTATTAATACTTCGAGGAAGAATAAAGGAAATTTTGGGCAGTTGGGGAAACTAAAGTAAGTGATTCAAAGATGAGGTGGTTTTTATTTTACGCTGGAAGTGGAAGGAATAGAACAAAAAAGGTTAGTTTCACCTCACTCACTTAATTAAGGTAATTCTTCTACTAATCTTTCATGAAGAGTGAAGGAAATTTTGGGCACTGGGAAACTGTAGTAAGATTCAACTTTAAGCTGGAATCCTAAAAACTTTAATCCCTCATGGATCATCACTTGCGATGGTCGCCTTCTATGTTGCTTTTATGCAATGAACAAATGCTTCGTGACGGCTTAGAGAAAGAGAGTTGGAACAAGACTAAGGGCGTGTTCTTTTCAACTTATTTTCAATCTTCGTCAGAATAATTAAGTTATAATAAGTTAAAATAGCTTCAAATAAGGTTTCATCAAATAAGATCGAATAAGGTCGAAGAATGTCTAATAAGGTCTAATAAGAAAAAAAAGTTCAAAGATAAGTCAAGCTAAGTTCAATTCAGATAAGTTAAGATAAGTAAAAATAAGTTGAAAAGAACGTAGTCTAACACGGACTTAAAGCTCGCCATTGACGAAACTTCTCTTAGTTTTGCAATGCTAATCATCGACAATTTCAAAAAGTTGCTTTATTATTTGAAAACCGCCAAAAGGTTGCATTATTATAAGCAAATAACCCTTTTTATTATTATTAGGGGGCGTTTGGTTGAAAGAAGGGAAAGGGAAAGGAATCAAGAAAGAGAGAGGAAAGGAAAGGAATACAAAACCCTTATTTGATACGTGTTTGGTTGGCTAAAAAGAAAGGGAAACAAAAAAAGGCGTTCCTCACCACCACACAACAACCAGAGCTTCTTCCTCCCTCCTCCCGTATTTTTTTTTCTCTCTGGCCTTCAATCTATTTTCCGGCGATGACGAAAATGACGACTTGGACAACGACTCTCCCGTCTCCCCGCCGCCCCTCTTTCCGTCCTAACCTTTAGATCCGTCGGCCCTAAACCCTCTCCCCAATGCTCTCCACCCTTTCGGATGGTTTCCGACTTCTTTTACAGGGTGGTTTCGAGTGGATAAATCGTGGCCTGGTGGGATTGCGGTGGAGTTTGGGGTGGGATTTTGGGTGGGTCGCAGTGGAGTTTGGGTGGGCTCGAATGTTTTGGGGTGGTTTTCGGCGCAACTAGGATGATTCCCGGAGCAGCTACGGTGGTTTACGTGGCTAGGGTGCGATTGTGGGTGGTTTACAGGGGTTATGTGGGTTTGGTGGTGGTGGTGGTGGTGGTGGTGGTGGTGGTGGTGGTGGTGGTGGTGGTGGTGGTGGCAACGCCGACTGTGGTTTTGATGGTGGAAGTAGAGTGAAATAGGAGGTTGTTGAGAGGGTGGGTGGTGTTATGGTGGTTGTGGCCTTGGTCAAGGTGGTCAATGGTGGTTGTGATGTAGAGGGATATGGGGTAATCCCAAACCTTGGGGGAAGGTGGGGAATCAAGGGGAAGTGAAACTGAGATATGGTAAAGGGAATGCAAAAATCTAACAATCAAACATCATATAAAGGTAACAAAAGCTTTTCATTCCCTTTCCCTTTCTTTATCCAAACGCCCCCTTAGTTTATAAGGGTGAGGTATTATTAGGGTAGGGTTGGGGTTCTCCTACCCACTCATAAGGTCCCAAAGAGTCAAACTCATATGAGCGGGACCCAATGCCGACCCAATGCCATCCCTGTCCCATTACCCATCCACCCTTATTATGACATTGATGTGTGAAATATCGTTCCAAATAAGCCAATGCACTACACTCTAAGGCCCAAAACAAAGTCAACCAATTTGCTTTGTGGTGAATTCCACATTCAGTTTCCAACGAATCTTCCTCCAAATATTTATTCCAAAGCACACAAATCCTTTACAAGAGCGCAACCAATATCTCCATTTCCAACCACCCAAAAGAAAAAGGTTGTTCTAATCAAACTTTGTAGTCTTGCAATGTTGCCATTAAGAAATTGGTATCACTACAACAATTATAGGCTTTAGTGGCAATTTTTTTGCATCAATTAACAATTTGCTACAATAAATTTTTAAAAAGCTTAAATTACTATGTCTACCGTAGCTGTTAAAAATTAATACCATAGCCTATTAAGAGATCGACGGGAAAACCCCAAAACCCAAGTCCCAAATTCTAATCAGATTTAGGCATATACTCTTCAAATTTTGGCTCAAAATTTTCATTCCACCGCCACTCCAATTCACTCCCTTGCCTTCTTCGTCGTTCAAATTTAAAATACAGTTTCAATTCATAGAATTGAATTGATCCAGTATACTTTGCCACTCCCTTGAATTCATTTCTTTCTTTTCGGTGCTAGGGTTTTTCTGTGAACCAACACGGCATCGCAATCCCTTGTTCCGATGGGTTTCTTTCTTCTTCCACCGCAGTACCGTACCCTCCCCACCGCGACACGTTCTTCCGGTGGCCCTTTGAGAAAATTTCGTTGTGAATAGATTTTCAATCATATTATTGCATTGGTATGCCTAACTCTTCCATGTTGTTCTCATCTTTCTTAATAGATTTTTGGTGAATTGTTATTTAGATGCTAGTTTTATGTAATATATAGTTGTGTCGGATGTTCGGATTATATATACAAAATAAAATCTGAAAATTCCGATTAACCATCGGTTTATCTATGTGCTATGTACTCAGATGTCACCTAGTGTGGGGAATTGTTATAGGAAAAAAAATCGGTTTGTTTCCCCTTAGCAGCAGTGTCTGCTTATGTGATTACTAAAATTAGTATATCCAAGGTCATCTTGCTAGTATACAGAATGAACAAGGGTTGTTGAATGTGGCAATTCTACAATTTAAAAGAGCTATCTTTAATAATTATATGTTTTTGGAAGCATGAAAGATATTGATTTGTTTGTTCTAGAGTTTTGTTTTTTCTCTAATTATGTCTTTGGCAAGTGCTAACAGTTAACCTGTTATTTGTTCCGATGGTCAAGAGTAATGCACTAAAATGTTCTATGCCGCTGGATGTGGTCGGGTTTTCGTTTCCATTTTGATCTTTGATCTTTACTTGTGCCCCTTTATATATGCCTTTTACGTGTTTGATAAAATGCCTAAACGATTTACCTGAGGTTCTAAAAGAGCTTTGTGTTGGTAAACCTTACTAAAAGTTTGTTTATTTTCCTAACAAATGACAACAATTGAAATGATCATCATTTTGTTGTTAACTAAGTGGGGATATTCATCTCTTTGTTATGGTTCTTTCTATACTTAGCAATCATACAATTGAAATGATCCTAACCCTGTCACTCCTTAACTTGCTACAAGCTCTATCTATTGTTGTAGAAGGATCTAGACCTAATGTTGCTTACTCATTCTCTCAGTTCTAAACTTCTTATCCTTATCAAACTTCCTTGGTAAAAGTACAACAGGTCTGGGCCTACAACAGTCTTCTTCATCCTATGTTCTTGGTACAACGAAAAGACCAAGGTATGTTATTACAAACTTCTATGCTCCAATGTACCTATTTCCGTGCTTCTTAATTTGTTTGGTTGTTTAATACGTGGTTGGAAGCTATGTCGGGGAAGCACCTCTGTCGATAACAACTAATTATGATGCTACTATTAGGTATGCTGTTATGCATATTTTCCCTGATACACGACATTGTTTTTGTAAATGGCATGTTTTGAAGACGTGCCAAGAGAAGTTGTCTCATGTTCTAGAGCATCCGGGTTTTGAGGCGCCTTTTCATAAGTGTTTAACTTACATGAGTCGGTTGATGAGTTTTAGTCTTTTGGTTGTAGCTTTCGAATAGGTATGTTTTTAGAGATAATGAGTGGCTTCAGTCCATTTCATTGGCCAGGAGGCAGTAGGTTCCTATGTATTTGCAGGATGCCTTTTTTGCTAAGATGTCAGTCACACAACTTAGTGATAGTATGAACTCATACTTGCAGGGATATGTGAATGCATCTACTAGTCTTAATCTGTTTTTTAAGCCCCGTAAAAAGGTTTTAATAGTATTTCATAGCCTCCTTGATTCATAATTCTGATGTCATTACAAAAATGACTGCCCCAAAAAAGTATGTGACAGTAGAGGCAAACGAAAAAAAAGAAGCCCAAATAAAGCTAAGGGAAACAATAAGAGCCTTAAAGGTTCATCAACATTCAACAGACTTTACATATACAAAGAAAGTCTTCGATTTTTAGAACAAGTCAAAATTCAATGTGTTTTAAAGTTGCTACCAGTTGTCATTATTGTTATTAAAGCTTCTAGCATTCCTCTGTGCCACAAACTACTTTCTAGTATTCATCACATTTTTAGATAAATAGGTGCCATACAACTACTACTGTTTCTACAAGCTTTGGATGCTAATCTGATTTTGCATCCATATTAAGAACCTGTGTGTTTTATTGGATTTTCTATAAGAGCACTCAATGAATAATTGGTAATGAGATTTTATTGTTGATTCACATTAGCACCAAGTAGGATCATAAGTTAAATTCCAATTTTGTTGTGGTTGTTGCCTGTTGGTATGCTTTTGGCTAAACAATCCTAGTACAAGTTTATTTGTTAAATTGTGTTTTAGAAGAAAGAGTATTAGTTTAGGCAAAAAAGAGCTCTGGTTGGAGAAAAGTAAAAAAAAGGCTATGCAAACATGTTATATGCTGGACATCATCACAACCATTTGTCCTTTAACACGATTCTATAGCAAAGGCTATAACATTGAACATCACATCTAATTGACGGACCTGTTTTACAAAAGAATGTAAGTTATATGTTGGACAATTTTAAAACTTTTAGATTATAATTTCAATGTATAGTTCAGTTGTACAGGAATAATATTTTGTCCAATGGGTTAGAGCTAACACAATGAACATGATACCCCATCCCCCTCACACACAGTTTACAAGAAGAATGAGAAAAATCTCTAATTTATTTTTCTCTGTTGATAAAAAAAAAAATCTTGATTCAGCTTTATGCAAGGCACAACATAGCTGCCACTCTCTTGGCCATTATCTTTAGTTATATCTTTAGGTTTGAGGAGATACAATTTCTTTTCTCTCTCTCTTTTGTGTGTGTGTGTTGGGGGGCATGGAAGGAAGAGGCCGGTTATTGCATATAGTTGTTCAAATACCTTGCAACATTCGATTTCTGACAACCATTGTAATAGCCTTTATTTGGATTATAGTTATGATCAATATTAGATTACCATGATTAGTGTTACTTCTTATTTACACTATTCTTATTATTCTTTTCTTATCATCTTCGTAGCCAGAGAGCACAAGTCCCCAGGAACATGCACAACAACGTAACAATATCCTAGATACTTCAGCTCATATGTTATTTCCCCAAGAGACTGAAGTAAAACAGACTTATTTATTAGAACACCTCAGACAACATATAATCAATAGATGGTACTATAGGTCAGAGAATGTCTTCACTCACCCTAAAATAAGAGTACCAATGTATTGTTTCAGGTACTACTTTAGTCACGCAGTCACAAGCACAATACCCCCATCTATCCCAACAAGTCCACGATGGTACCATAAGTTCTTTAGTCACGATCAGTTCTGCTTTATTCACGCAATCACAAGCACAACCATCCTGGACTTGTTCACTCTTATCGACTTGCTGTACCAAATCCTGCTCTTTTCGTTAGAAGTGCATGATCCAACTAATTGCATAAGCTGTCGCTGATCTGTCATATGTTATTTCAATCTCATGAGAGTAATTGACTTACAATCTGTCGCTGATCCAACTAATTGCACTTCTAATGGAAAGAGCAAGATTTGGTACGATAAGTTCTTTACCATACCTGCAATTGTTTAATATGTAGTTGGATTGGTTTAATGTTGCTGAATTGATGCTTAATTGATGTCTTCCTCTATAGATGGGGTAATAGGGATTGGTTTTCTCCATCAACCTTTTCCTCTTATTTTGAATCATTTATGTATTGGAGAGTGTTCCATATGCGGGGAGGTGTTGTCCAATTTTAGACAGAAACCTGCTTGTATTTCGTTCTTTGCCTATCTGGTTCATTGGTTCATTAAGTGGATGGGGTTGGGTCGATCCTTTCCAATGTTATTGTTTCCATAAATAATCTATATTAGTGTTAAATATTTGTTGCCTAGTATTAATAAGTTACGATGTAATTTATAGGGTGATGATCATTTGACTCAAGGATGGGAAAGCTACAATTGAGTCTTACCATGGACTTTGTTGGCATCTACGTAAAGTTTGGTTTTGCAAAGCGAATTAAATGCTCTTTCAATATGCATAAAATACAATTGTACTTATCTATTAATCAACTTTTTTTTCTTTGCTTATGGCAAGTACTACGTACTATAGGATGGAAATAGCGGCGTAGAAGGTTTTTAGTGAACATATGAAGCTATTAAGATTTTATTTCCTTTTATAAATAACATTTGGTTTACACGTAACTGTTTATATGCTTATGGAGATATTATACTCCCTTTTGATATAAGGATGTAAATGTAAATTTCGCTAACTTTGAAGTTATCATATTGTATATATAAGGTGACAATTATTTGACTTCATCTCTTTGATGTCTTGAAATTATTAGCCAGACAACTATCACACTTGTTCACATTTTTGTATTAGCAATATGATTGGTATTTAGCTAGGATTCATAGCACTTAAAGTCGCAATTGTAGTTGATACAAGAATAATAATCATTTGTTAATATTCTCTTCGGAGGCAATTGTACTCGACATAATAGAATCGATGAAAATGAACATTATTATTTTCGTGGCAATTGTAATCGACACAATAGTAATTAGTAAATTTAAATCATTGTCTTTAGTAGCAATTATAATCGTTGCCTATTGAAGATAGTGGTGATTGTAATTGATGCAAAAGATAAATGGAGGTAAAGCAAAATAGGGAATTAGTGGTAATTTAAATCGCCACAATAATCGCCGGTATAGCTACAACCCTTTCGCGGCAATTGTTTCGGCCTACCCCAGGGATTCTGAAAATCGCTTCGATATGCTATAGAAACAATGGATCTCGTACCGAATAGGTATTGGACGCTAAAGGTTTTTGTGTCAAATATATTCGCCGCGAAAGACTAATATAATCGCCACGAAAGCTCTTTTTTGTTGTAGTGTATAGGAACCAGAATTCTTTAGAAATGGCACTTGTTTAATCCTAGAGAAGGTTTCCTAAATTACTAAAAATTATGTGAACCCCATAAAAATTCCTAACCATTTTAGACATATTCCTCCACATCTACAAACAGAGTTTGTGAAAATATAAACTTAAGTGGACAACATTTAATCATATTTTTCGCCATATTCCCATCCATATAGATGGTACCTTTTATGATTGATGTCTTTTTTTTGGGCAGCTCGGACATAGATTGGTTTCAGTCCATGCTTTAACTTATCTTCAGTGCTCATCAGAAAAAATAAGTTCGGATAAGTTGTTAAGATGAGTTAAGATGAGTTAAGATAAGTTCACATAAAGTCGAATAAGATTTCATCTAATAAGGTAGAATAAGGTCGAATAAGGTTTATAAAGTCTAATAAGAAGAAAAGATAAGTTAAGTTAAGTTAAGTTCAAAAAGTTAAGATAAGTTCGAAAAAGTTAAAGATAAGTTCAAATATGTTCAAATAAAAAGAAACAAGTTGAAACGAACGGAGCCTCAATCTTGTACCTTAAATTTTCTTGATCCAGAAGTTTCTCATTCAATAACTAGATCCGCAAATGAATGAATCACACAGCCCCTCATCATAGGGAGAACCCATCACCCCATGCGACAAATGATTAAGGTCCTCAATACCCAACATGTCTCCATGACTAAACGATTATGTGGTATCTTATAAGGATGTAATTACATCAGGATGTACTTATCTTTTCCCCTGGCAGTATCATGGTTTCTCACTAAATATATGGAAGAGCATAATAAATGAATATGGGATTGTGACACGTCTAGTAGATACTCGTTGGTGCAAAGAAACGCTGCTGATCAAATGGCAACAACATTCTCAATAAAATATTCCATACGAGAATTGTCATCGCCACGCTCTTTGGTCATACCTAGAAGCATCTAATTCAGAACTTAATTTAACACTTTAAACATGTTTTCCTAGCCTACCCCTAATAAGGAATGGATGGCAAGTTCTGCTCTTTCTATGAATGCTATTTCACCGGAAATCTGGCTGATCAATCAGCATACACGCCATTTTTTCATATTCAACAGGTAGAGACACAGTCCTAAAGGCTAACTAAATTTACTTGATGCACAGTATCTCAGTGTATCGCCTAGCTTTTTTTTAAGGTAAGCCAGCTAATACCTGTTCAATATTGAATTCACATGAAGAGGAGATAGTACCTCATCCCACAAATAAAAATATGCTTTTTTCCAATGGTCCTTAGCTTTCAGTATATCAATCTCTTTCTGCACAAAATCGAGCCCAGCATCAACACTGTGGCACACAGAAAAATTTGAGAAAAACGAAATTAAACTTAGCTTGTAAAAATATGAAGACCAAGAAAGAAAAAATCAGGCATATACCATGCTACTACTGGACGATAAGGAACAGCATATGCCGCTAGCCTTGGGTCTGAGTAGTATTCATCTGCTTTTGGATGCTCAGCTGTGCATACAAGACCATTTCAACACTCAGCATCCGAGCAAGGCAAACTTGTATTAAAAGGTTGAGCCTTCTGATGAGTAAGATACCGTAAATTGAGAAAACAGACTCTTTTACTATGTTAAGAACAGCCGTTGTAATAGGAAACAAGATGTTTTAATTGCATGACAAGAATATATGAACAACAGAAGAAATTACAAGGTAAAATACATACTTCCTCCGTTTCAAAAAAATAGTTACACTTCTTTTTTTGCGGCCTCCTAGGCACTTTTTGTTTGTGTGAGAGATTGTGGGGTAAGATATGTGGTAGGAGAGAGATAGAGAGAAAAAGTTACCAAAAAAAGGAAAAAGGAGAAGTGTAGTCATTAATTTGAAACTTCTTTAAATGGAAAGTGTAGCTATTTTTTTGAAACGGAGGAAATAATTAAATACTACAATCTGTATTTGAGAAAAAACAGCTGGAGCTAATTCGTAATCACACCATGATCCACTTGAGTAAATAAAGAGATGTCAGAAAAGAAAAGAAATTGTCCTCCTTTCGGCTGAAATATTTAATTTTTCTTCAGTAGAAATTTGATGGGCAAACAGATAGCTTTTGAAGAAGATCAAATGACCATGCTTTTATTGCCATGAATAAGGACTTACAGAGTATAAAGATGATACCATCCAAAAAAAAGAACAAAAACAAATGTAAATAAACACAAACACTACCAGGCACCAGCACTCAGGAACTGGTATGCATACAGAATATTAAATGAGGAATCAGAACCAATCTGAACCAGAGTTGTTCATATTGCAGAGTTTATAAACTGTATTGACAAAATAAGTTACAGTGGAGATCGGTACCTGGCCATGGACATGTGTATGTCAAAACACGCATGCTACTACCCCATCTACAGAAATATGGACTAATTTTATATTGAAGAAGCCATTTAAAATGCTGATCCAAAGCCTCATACCACTCTTTACTTCCATGTTCCACGCCAAACCGATCCTCAATTACTGTATCTGATATCTGGAAATGAGTTAAAGAAACATACACAACTATTTTGGCAGAGTCATTAATAACTCATGACATGCTCACGTCTCAATTAGTACATGAGAAACAAGCATCATGAAAGAGCAATCTAAACCTTGAAGTGCTGTACATTCAGTTTGCATATGTAGCACGTTTAAAGTTTGCTTCTCATGGAGATCTCTGTATGAGGGGGGTACTCTATACTACTAGTCCCCTTTTTCAAGATGTATTCAAAGTCCAAACTTCAAGTGTTTTCTTCTCCTTTTTCGGATAGAGTAATAACAATATACTTCCTACGTTTTTTTTTACTTGCATTTCCCACTTTGGGGGTGGCAAATTACTTGCATCATTTCCTATTATGGCAATTCTTACACTCTACCTCTCTCCAATCACATGGGTCCCTTTTTTCCACTCTCTCTATCTCTCTCCTCTCCTTAATTCTTGTTCCTAACCTCAATGATGTGAGTATAAAAAAATGGAGGAAGTATGTTAAATTGACATCAAGGGGTGCTATCCATCAATGAAAGGAGGGCTAGGCTAAGGACAAAAAAAAGAATATTGACCTCAAGATATCATGTAAAAATTATCCACAAGATGAATATAAGTGTCACTCAAAACCTAACACTTGACCCCAGCTACAGAATTGCGTCAAACAAAGGACTTCAGGCCTTGATGCCGCGAAGCAATACCCTCTGAGAATTCCAAAATTGAAAAAGATTCAATATCTAACATCAGTAGTTACATTTTAATAACAGCATAAAACAAATTCAGATTCCTACTTGATACAAGAAGATCTTAAGTGGCTATATCCAACCTATCTACTTTCCTAAATATATACAGCGACTATACATTTATGTCAATTTATTTGCTAGCTTCATTAATCGGATAGAAGGAAAACACAAACAGCTATTTCACATAAATCAGTTACCTTCATGGTTTCCGTCCTCGTTAGGGTCCTTTGATTACTCCTATTTTAGTTAGGGTATGTTCTTTCAACTTATTTTTACTTATTTTCATCAAAATTCTGAGAAAAGTTGCAAGAGAAGCTCAAAAAAGTTGAGGCAAAAGTTAAGAGAAGCTCTAAAAACTTCTAAAAATAGCAAAGGGCCCGTTCTTTTAAACTTATTTGCAGTCCTTATCAGAAAAAATTAATTCAGATAAGTAAGATAAGTTCAAATAAGGTATAATAAGTTCCAGTAAGGTCTAATAAGGTGAGATAAGGTCTTATCTAATAAGGTAAAATAGGTCTGATAAGTTCAGATGAGTTCAGATGAGTTCAAATAAGTTGAACACAAAGCACCTTAAAGTTCAAAAAGATAAGAAATTTCAAGAAAATAAAGTTGAAAAGAACAGACTTTGGTTATAAATAAAACACCTTTTCCCTTCCCCAAAGTATCCTAAGCTCACATCCAGAAAATGAAGCTTGTCCCAACAAGAAAGGTTCACGGAATCCGGTCAAATTTGTCATTGTCTTTCTCTTTTCTTTTGATTTTGAGATATCGACGATTGATTGTGATCCTTTCCCAGTATGCAAATCGACACCTACAACCGGGCGTGCCGCGCGGACGACGTGCAAGACTCTGGGTTGAAGAGGACGAGGCAACATAGGTTGCACGGTAAGGAGGAAAAAGAAACAAGGGAGGGGGAGGGGGAGGCAATCAAGTGAAAACAAGAAAGGGAAGGGGAGCTTTAGTAATAAATATACATAAACCCATCACATCCACTTTTCGCCGCAACTAACGAGAAAATGTCCCACCATTTCATTGTTCTAAAACATTGTGCCAGTCCTAGGTGCATAACTATTATGGGATAGAGGAAGTATTTCATAAATAAACGCTGCCCCTAAAAAATAATGTGTTATTCTATCCCTTCATAAGCATTGAAAAAGATGAAGGTGTCCTTTAATGTAATTGAAAACGGATGGAAGGCCAGCGAGACATATATCAAGCCCTGCAGCTATTATGGAGCAAGTGATCTACAAAATCAACAAAAGGCAAATATCACTTAAAACCTATCACTTGACTCCAACTATGGAATAGTCTCAAGTAAAGGAACTTGAAACCTTGTTGAGAGAGGCTATACCCTCAAAAACAAACATTGATTTCTTCTCTACAAGTGCACTTCCAAATTCATATTTAATGAATAGACCTAAATGACCTTAGATAATGTTTGTCTCCAATTAGATAACTTCTAAGCTTGTACTTTTTTCAATCATTCTATTTGTATTTCCAACTACGATGAATCTTATATCATGAAATATTGGTGTCGTATTAATGATCAAAAGTATATTCACTGCTAAATTGGATGCAGTGTGACGGGATAAAGCACATTTTGAATGCATGGAATAGTTCTTGGATATTTCATAGATACAAATGTTTTCACATGCAAATATCATATAAATGAAGGGAGAAAGACAAAGAGAAACATAATATTTTCCTTAAGAATTTTTTCCGGGGGTATCCGGTATATTCTCGATTTCTTAAGAAGTGTATACAAGTCGTTTTCAATTTACCTTCACCATATATAAGATTAAAAAAGCCATCTACATATAATTATCAAAATGTCAGCCTACCTCAGCAAACTATAGCCATTGGAGAAAGCATGAACATGCAGCTTGTTTGCATGACTAGAGCATAGAAGAAGGATACACCAATTACAGCAGGGAGTGAAGGTGTAGCAGGAAGCACAAAGTCCCACACTGTCAAGCTCAATTTTACACATACGGAACGATTTGATATAGCATCTTCATCCATCAAATCAACAGCCCCATTATCTGACAAGTACTCGGTAAATGTTGGGGATTGAAGAACACGTCTCAAGTTGGATGTAGCAGATTTTACTCTGTCAACCTAACATCCAAAAAATCCACATAAATAGTCCTGAAAAATTCATATGTGCTGCACAATAATATCATATACAATATGTCGATATCCCACCACTTCATTTATTGGGTACTGATCAACTGGCTCCATGACCTCAAGACAGTCCCTCAATTCTCTGAATAGTAGACGCTTTTCAGCCTTGCCCAAGCATGGTGCTCTAGGTCTGCAGCAAGTCAGAATAAATCACCGTAGACAGATGAAATAAAACTATACTACAATAAATCTGTTAGAATCACAAGCACCGCCATGGATCAAAGTAAGCAGGCACTAAATTCTGTATAATGATCGTATTATACTACAAAAGTTATGGAATAATTGACAAAAATATCCCAACTATGACTGATGATCCCATAACAATCCCAACCATGAATTCTAAAATAATACCAACTACAGAATATTCTAGAATAATTCCAACTTTAGGGGTGTCTTTCGAAAATGATTCAAAGAACAAAAGAGATAGAATTTGCAAGACAAATAATGACAAATCAAACTTATTTATCAATGTATGAGATAGGAAAAAGAACCAACAATGCAAAATATAAAAAATAAAAAACAGAAATCAATCATTTAAACAATTCATCCTTTAGGGTCATTTTGAGAAGACACAACCCACAATTGGGATTATTTAATCCATAATTGGGATTATTATGAGAAGAGCAATCATAGTTGTGATTATTCTTGTCAATTTCCAAAAATTAACTGAGTTAGGGAAGATAGATTATCACGGTGCATTGGCCTTTACAGCATTGATGTATAATTGCCCCTCATATACACCAGGTGGTTGCTCACTGGGTACATCAATGGAAACCCACAATGCCGTTGTTTCTCTGCAAAGAATATAAGAATTTGCCTCAGAAAATTCAAATGCAATCCAGAATTTTATAGATAATCGAACAAAGGATATACCCAGGAGATAGGTTCATTTGAAAGCTTGGCAGGTCGAGAGGTACAAGAGCATCTGGAACACCCAAAATAGGTACCACTCGTCGGACCTTTACAGATTGACCAACAGCCAATCTGCACACAGCAAAAGGATACATCATAGTCAAATTTATGGCTTTCACATCAGGAATCATGGCTTAGATTAGAAGCTTTAAACTCACTCAACATCTTTATGTATTTCCTTCATTTTATCGACGAAATTAATTATGAACAATAGCAATGCCTACCCCACAAAAAAAAAGAAACATGGTTTAGTACAGAAACTGACCGGTCTCCTGTAGCAGATATAAGGTCAGTACACTGCACTTGTATGGTTCCAGCTATACCACAACCAGCCCATGTAACTTTTGGTCGCAAAGCAACTTGAACGCTCTCTCTCTCATTTCTAGCAGCTAACAGATTTACCTATATGATATGAAATTTTAGTTAGCAACAAATATATGAAAATTTGTGCAGAATCCGCACCTACACCTATTACAATGATGTGACCTGCCAGGGACGATATGTTGAGGAAGTTACAGAAACAATGTCAAGAAAAAATATAAGTCAAATACACAAACCAGGAGATAGACACTTGTATATGGAAGGTAACATTACACTATGAGAAGTACAGGACATCAGCAATAAAAGCAAAATCTGCCACTTTCAAATTTTGTACCAGAAAAAAAACTAATACTAAAGCTAAGTACCATTGCGTAAGTTTATATCTAGAAAGTGTTACCTGATCCACTCATCACCCTCTCTACGAATTACAGTTTGGAACATGCTAAGAGTGAACTATCACTATTCGAGGTGGAGTATTTAGACTAATTTAACAAGATTAGTAGCAAATTACATTCCCACATCCATACTATATATCAGAACATACCAACTCCCACATAACACATTAACACTATCTCCAAATCATGCCTAATTTTAGCGTTAATAAACTCAAAAGCAGCTGCCCACAGATAAGATGCTAAGACTGTGACTTGATTGAGCTTCCTTTGTTTACAGCTGTTTCTGTTCTAGCCTAAGCATACGAAGAGTCTCTTGTTCAACCCTTCGTGGGTTCATTGACAAAACTGGTGTACTGGGATAGTTGTGTTGCTTTGCGATTTTGAGGCTATGAACGAGTGCAGTCTCTTTGATATACTTGTACCTCAAATTTTCTTTCATAAAATAGATCATTAAAACAACAACAACAACATTACCCCAGTGCCTCAAAGGCTCCCGCCATAAGGCGAGGTAAGGGGGGGTCGGATGTACGCAGCCTTACTCTTGTGTTGAATACACAAAGAGGCTGTTTCCGGATGACCCAAAATGAAAATTGCCTCGAAAATGCATTGACCACCTGTAACTTCATATTATAAGAAGCGCAGGTAGTTTAGGAGCCATTTTGCTTTACTCCATCATATTCCAAAACCAAAGAATAAAGAGTCTTTGGCTCCATTGGAAATTACTTGTCAAAAAAAAATCAAAAGGACAGCTTGTCAGAGATTCAGGTATAAACACGAACAAGTCTCCGAAACCGACTGTTCAAAGAGAGACTGGAGAGTTCTAACCTGTCTATTACAGAGACAACAATCAGTTTTGATGAGCAAGCATGTTATACTTGTGTTAATAATGGCAGTATAAAAGAGATTGCTACACCATGTCACAAAGGTAGCATCTTGTCAGTAATTCAGTATTACGTAAATACTTCACTGTTTCATATGAATCAAGGTTTGTGCTTGGTTTCTACAACAAGCATGGGATGGGCTTTGCGTGACACGATGTTTGATGTTGTCCTACCTGTTTGTAATAGCGTTATTAGGATTCAAATGGTTTTACCTTAATTGCAAGAAATCTGGTATGCCTCTCAGCAAGTTTAGATCAATTGCAAATCATTCATTTCAGGTATTCATGTCATGTCAAATCAGCAATCTCAATCCACAGAAATAAACTACTTCATAACATACGCATGCATTAACCAACAAAGATTCTTTAGTAGTTTCCAACAACGATAAGATTAACCCACGTTTTCAAACTGTATTATTTACCACTTTAAATTTCTAACACAATAGTGTTTGTTATTCTAAAGTATCAATAAAATACTACGTTTGAATACCATTGTAATAGCTACATTGTTAGATAAGAGCATAGTTGGTTCAAGTGCATCCATAATCCATGCCATATATTATTAGAGGGAAAGATTTGACACATTTGTGTAGCTTATAAGTTCAAACAACGTATTTTGTGGACAAAATCATGCAGGATAGGTCGATTAAGCCTTCAAGTTGTTGTTGTCTTAGTTTTTTTCATTTAGGTTAGTGTATTTGCTTAGAGAATTTTTTTGGTTCCTAGGCTATTATACAGGCTTCAATTCTCTAGCACTGGAAAAGAGAAAAATCACTCTTAAATAATTTCTTGTCTCCGTCCTTTCATTCAAACAACAGCATCAAGTTTTTGACCATCCTATAGACTTAAGTTGTTTGGTGAGCTGAAGCAATTGAAACGCAACTGTCCACTTACAATTACAAGTAACCTTAGGGCATATTCTCCCCCAACTTATTTTCAATTCAGCTCAGCTTGGGACAATGCTTTTACACTCATATATCACTATTCGTTTCATTTCAATTCAGCTATTTATGCCGAAGAGAACAGGACCTTTGTGCAATAGCCACATAAAGCTACAACGATGCTCATGGAAAGATTGAAGAGCTTTTCAGCACCAAGCATCACTTTCTATTCCTTCCTTGTGCTAATCGGTGATAAGGTATTTGGCCAACTAGCTTACACCTCCCCTTGGTATCTGGAAGATTCATGTTCCTTTGGCTTTGGATTAATAGGGTTTATTAAGCTGTCGACGTTTTTTAATTCATTGCTATTATTGTGAATTAGCAAACAGACCCTTCATCTCTAACCAAGAGCCTAATGAGATTAAGGCCTTGTGCATCTAAATTCCCCTCCTCAATCACCATGGTAGGCAAGAGAAACTTTAGACAATTGGGTATGTGTGTTGGTGGATAACGTGTAGCCCAACGCAACTCACTCGGACAAATACATCATACAGTCGGAATTGCATAGACTTGTAAGTTGTAATGTGCCCCTCTAACGGCTTAAGTGTAACAGAGCTCACTTTACCTCTGACCACCAAAAGTGGGGACTAGGGTTCATGAAGAAAAAAAGCTGTGTACAAACCACGCAAAAAAGGTAAAAGCACACATACAGGCTCCAAATGCCTAGGCATCTCCTGTGATCCAACATTTGCAGTACTAGGAAGGCACCAAACATGCAGTAATTCAGAAGATGGAAGTTCTGAGGGATCAATAGAACCCTTCATCACATTAGAAACATAGATACCAGCATCGCTCCATCCATACGAAGTCCCTCCACCTGCTACACCTTCAACAGGAGGTAACATAGCCTCCTGAGAATTCCCTGCAAAACCCAAAATGCTTATCACAAACAGTTGTAGTTACAAAATAACATGTCATTATCATAGAGAGGTCCCTTCATCACACTAGAAACAGTTCTATTTGCATTAATTGAGAAACAATAAACATCAAAAAAAAAAAAAAACTCCAAATATTGCCCAAAATCGAAAAATCAAAAAATAATCAGCATTTCATAGATGACCATTAAAGAACTTAGCAAGAGGTTTAAACTTTAAAGAACCCTAGCGGATTGAATGATTTAAGTATGTAGGATGGAATATGAACATTCATTTTTAGAACCCGAAATGTGAGCTAGTTCCCAAACAAACCTAAACCTGAATTGTCCATGATCAAGGAACAGCTTATCCCTGCAATCGCCTATCTGGAGTGGTTAATGGGTTGATAGAATCACAGACTACCCTAACCCAGATGATCTTCGAATGGTTATTCTTCCCAAATTTGGTCCCCTGCTGCTGCTGGAATCACAAATTCAAAAGGGTCTACTATATTTCGAGCCCCCGATTTTGCTCAGAAATGGAGCACAAAGTATAGTTTGGTTTTGGTAAGACCGATGCCAATGTGTACGGTCTAGCCACGGTCTTGATTTTTTTTCCTTTAAAACAACATTATTGATTAGTGCAAACTAGTTTTTAGGCCCGTGTAATAATATTAATTTATTCGATTTAAGAAATTTTTTATTTTTCATTAAACTAATTAAGATTTTATTACATGTTAGTACAATATAAATGAAATCATTTATTTTATTATGTACACAACATAAATGAAATCATCTATGTTATTTTTCATATATCATTCAATATATTCATGTTATTTAAGGACTTATATAAAATACTCCCTCCGTCCCATATTAGTTGCAACACTTTCTATATATGGTTGTCTCATATTAGTTGCAATATTTTTATTTTAGGCATGGACCCACTAATATTTTATTATATATCACCCAACTAATATACCCCACTCATTCATTGATTTATGTGAAAAATATTAAAATATAACTCTCCTACTCTATCAACTTCTAAAAGTACCACATCACTTTCTATCACATCAACTTTTACAATAAATTAATATAACCTACACCCTACTCTATGAACTTCCTAAAACTATGTGCACAAACTATTGTTGCAACTAATATGGGACGGAGGTAGTATAATAGAAATACAGACATTGTTCGTGTTACTAACAAACACATGTAAATATTAATTAGTTTATCATTAATTAGACCACTATATTATCAATATTATAATGGGAATTTGTAACAAAATTGCTCTTTATTTAATTGTCATAAAAGGGTTACGACAAAACAAAACAATTATTATAATTCATTGAATTATTATCAATAAATTGCATGCAATTTAAATGTATATTTTTTCTTATAATCCTTCTCGATATTGTTGTGTCATTGAATATATCGATATTCTTATGTCATTAAAGATATCGATAATATTGTGTCATGATCTATATTTTGAAATGCACAACCCCTTATATACACACAATCTTTCAGTTTATTCAATATATTGATTTTAAACTTTAATAATCTTAAAATTAATATAGATTATATTGTGAACCTATAAGTATTCTAATTATAAAAGAATAGCTAATACTATCGTTAATGGATATTTCTACATCATATATATCCTTAAGTTGTGTAGTTTGAATATGCTTTGCAATCTGAAGGTGCAGTTTTACATCTTTTAACCACAACCTAATTATATACCTTCCTCTTTCTAAAGTATTGTACAAATATCATAAGTATTATACCGATAATTTTTTAAAAAAATCCATAATAATGTTATCAAAATAATAATCAAAGCACTTGATCATTTGCTAAATTAATAACATATCTCATATACGAAAGATATACATGTCGAGATAAATAATTTTAAGGACTACTGAATAAGTACAGTATACTTCCATACACTTCTAAAATATTAGTATGTAATTCAAAAATAGTTTTCATTCTAAAAAGTGAGCAATATTTAAAAAATTAGAAAATAACATATAATTTAACTAAACGTTATCATACTTTGCATCTTCTTTTCCAATAGTGAATTATTAGATCGATGTTGATAAAAGAAACAAAAAAATATAAAGTGACACTATCTATGCAAAGACATATGTAAAGAGATTTGATTAAAAAAATGGTCAAAAAAATTTGTGAAGTAGTACCTTTTATGTAGGTGATTTTATGAACTAGTACCTTATATGTTTTTTTTTGTGAAATAGCACCTTAAGTTGTTAAAAACTCTTAAAATCAGTACCTTAGTCCAAAACTCCGGCCACTTTAGTCTATTTTCCGGTTGTTGACCAGTCATTTCCCTCGTTTTTTAGAGCGTGGATCACAAACATGTAATTTTTATTTTTACCTTTTCATCTTTCATTCTCCCTTTTCCTTTCTCTCTCCTCATTCATCTTCTTCTCTCTTCAGTAACTACCATTTCCCTCTTCCTCTCTCTTTAAAACTCTACAACCCAGAAATTTCCTCTTCCTCTCTCTTAGGTTGTTGCTCTGCTGTGACAATTATGGACCACAATCAGGAGATCTCACAGGTACTTCTTTTTCTACTTTGGAATCAAAGTTTCGTACTTTAGAATGTGTATATTCAACTAATTAAACAATTGACCTCAAAAATTGAAACTTGTGAAGTAATTAAAAAAGGAAAAGGAAAATCTGGCCTTAAAATGGTTGTGAACTTATCTTTAGTTTATGCCCTAATTTTTAATTACTGTTGAATTTGTATAGTTTTAATTTTTGATTACATCCTTCTTCCAATCAACACTCCTTCATCAATCCACTAAAAAAGTTCACAACCTCGACGACTCGTTTCATAATCGTAAAATTTGCAGACAAGAAACTTCCTCTCCGGGTCGCCAATTGTACATGACTTTCTTTCGGCAACTGGCACCCCACAACCGCAGTTTTTGTGATGTCTATGAGATGAAGATATGGATTTAGAAGTAGACATTGCTGCATACAACAAACAATTCATTATGTTTGTATTATAATTTTGAAAAATTTCCCCAAAATTCCCCCCAATTTTGATATATTAATGACATTATAAGAGAATAACACAGCCCTACAAAAATTAAAGAGTAAAGGAAATACAAAAGTGAAATTAATTACCTCAAAGCTTCAAGATAACCCTAGTTTTTGCACCAAGAGAGCAGACCTTCAATGTCATAGGGAGAGGGAGAGTAAGAGTGAGAGTGAAAGTGTGTTATAAAGGCAAAAAAGGTTAAAAGAGAGAGTAAAAGAGAAAGCTCACTTTCTTGCTATATGTTTGTAATACACTCTCTAAAAAAAGGGAATTGACGAGTCAACAGCCGGAAAATAGACTAAAGTGGCCAGAGTTTTAGACTAAGGTACTGATTTTAAGAGTTTTTAACAACTTAAGGTACTATTTTACAAAAAAATAAACATATAAGGTACTAGATCACAAAATCAACTACATAAAAGGTACTACTTCACAATTTTTCCTTAAACATATGATAGCATCTCAAACATGTTCTTATCTTAAAAACCAACATAGCAAATCCGTAACATATACTAAAATCTTAACGCAATTACAAAGTGCAACACACATTTGTTAAGAGGAGGCTTATCAATTGCCTTATTGATCATTTATTATCTTCTCAATATTGACCACCATAACTTTTTTGTTCGTGGTATAAAGTTGTCCTTCTATGGGGGATAACCTTAGTTAGTTTTTATTAACATCATCTTAATGCATCATACTTCTGAAGAAGTGACATATTCATTTATTTCCTTAGTGATGTCGTTTTGATTGATTGATTGACATTGTCGTTCAATTTTTCTAAAAAATAAAGTATAAGTTTGGTACTCCCTCCATGCCATATTAGTTGCAACATTTTCCATATATGGTCGTCCCGTACTAATTACAACATTTCAATTTTGGGGATGAACCCACCAATATTATACTATATATCACCCAACTAATATACCCTACCCATTCATTGATTTATGTGAAAAACATTAAAATATTACTCTCCTACTCTATTAACTTCCTAAAAGTACCACACCACTTTCTATCACATCAACTTTTACAATAAATTAATATAACATACACCTTACTCTATTAACTTCCTAAAACTATGTGCACAAGCTATTGTTGCGATTAATATGAGACGGAGAGAGTATAAAATAACTGAAATGATAAAAAAGCTCCAGGAATATTAACGTGCATGGATGTGTATGTGTTATCATTGAACTTCCCCCATTTTAAGCCAATAATCATAATTAATATTCTTATGAAATCTTTGCATCTGTTACTAATTTTATTCAAGCCATATTTATATCTGTGATTCTTTAAAATCTTTCTAAGTTTCTTAGCGAAAGAAATAAAACCTTTTATAATAATGACCGATTTTGAATGAATCTATGTAACAAAAGCAATCGTACGATTTGTTCAAATCTGGTGAGTAATTTCCCAATATCCGAATATGATAGAAATTACAATAAACAACATGTAGATTTTAAGAAAATCGATAATATTTTGATATGGTATTTAGCCCTAATATTGTGATTGTCAAGAATAAATTGTTTTACGCTTGACTTAATACTTGCCAAGAATCTAAGCTCTACAAATTTTTACTATCCAAATTTAGAATTATTTTATCTGGATTTTATATATGTAAGTCACACTTGGTTTCATGAATTATATAGAACCTTTATTGTAAATTTGTTTACAATAATAATATTATAAGATTTCTATTATTAAACCTAATCTCACAAGATTAAAAAAAAAATATTTACAGCAAATATAATCTATATACTATAATAACCAAAACTGAAATTTCTTAATACACTTATAAAAATCTCACAAACTTTGTTTTAATATACTCATAAAGATCTTTCTATGTACTTGTAGTTTTACTAACAAATTAATTTTAAATACAATAAGCCATTGTAAATTCTAATTTTATTATGAGAATAATTATAAAATTACAATAATTGCTAGCAATTTATAGTTACTATAATAATGAATAGCCACTTTGTTTTTCCCAAAAGCCGAAAATGATAGCGATTACCATAAACAAAACCTATATTTTATGAGCTGGCATTATTAATTTTTGATTTTGGCAAATGATGTTTCTTAAAAATTCTTGACATTGATTTTGGCAATTAATTTCAAAACTGATTTTCGGATTATTTGGCAAATAATTCGATCCTAAAATACATACCATTTCGATACAAATTACTTCAGCAAATATATAGATTGATTATTTGCCAAAATATTTATGCTAACCTTGTCAATTAATAAATCAGTTATAGATTAGCATAATTGATTTTGTTATTTTTTTCAAAATAAGTTATAGAACAACTTTAATAATTTGGGAAATCGTATATAGATTAACAAATAATTTGGCAATACTATTGTGGACGATTTTCAAGATTATTTTAATTTTTACGAAATAACTTTAGTACTTCCTCCTTTTCTTTTTAATTGCAACAAACTCAAATGGGTGGACTCCTAGGCAAAATTTTGATGTGAGTGTGAAAAGGAAGAAGAGATAAAGTGGGGCATGTGATAAAGAGAGAGATAGAAAGAAACGACTTGTAAAAAAGGAAAGAAAATATTTGTTGCAATTAATTTGATATTTCCATTTTGGCAATTATTGCAATTAAAATGAAACGGGGAAGTAATATATTTACATTAATTTAGAAAGTGGATGCTTAACAATGCATATCTTACCTATATAAGTACTAACAACACCTTAAAAATACTTATACTTTAAAAAATGAACAGTAGATGCTTTCATTATACACGATTACGTAGACAATTATCTAGGCAATAATTCTTTAAATACTTTTTCTGATTTCCATGATAAAAACACCAAAAGATTGTTCACCCAAATATATAGAACATTGATTATTATTTGACAAATAAAAATACCACAAAGAAAATGTGTCACCATATAAATTATGAGCTGGCATTATTAATTTTTGGTTTTGGCAAATAATTTTTCTTACAAATTCTTTAAACTTTTTTTGGCAATGAATTTTCAAAATCGATTTCCGGATTATTTGGCAAATATTGGGATCCTACAAAACATACCATTTTGATAAAAATTATTTAGGCAAATATATAGATTGATTATTTGCCAAAATAATTATGCTAACCAAAATGAACAGATGAGTTATAGATTAGCATAATTGATTATTTTTTTTGCCAAAATTATTTATGGAACAACTTAAATAATTTGGCAAATCAGATATAGATTACTAAATAATTTGGTAATAATTTTGTGGACGATTTTTAGTTTAAAAAAATCTGATAAAACCTATATGAATCTTTATACTATAAGGGAAGAGGGGGGGTGGACACCAAAATTAAGAAAAGAAAAAACATATAGATAAATCAATGAAGTTATTAAGTAATTAAGTTTTATTTCCAAACTTAGCAATCAGATTTTCAGCAAAAAATGTTTAAAAATTTAAACTCAAATATCTAAAAATCTACAAAGCAAAAAAAAAAATTTAAAAATATCAATGATTATATTTTCTTGAGATCTATAAATAGACACCCACTTTGCTATATTTTTATATACTTTTGAATTTTTTAAATTTTCAAATACATGACTAATTGATTGCTCATGAGTGAAGGTGTTAGATCAAATTAATCATGAAACACGATCAAGTAATTTAGGATGAGCGAGAGAGTGGTAGAGGGAGATGGATGTTACTCATGAGTGATGATGCTAATGACATTTTCCATTAATCTTTTGTAAGATATTTTGTCTTTTTTAACGTTTTGTTTTTGAATTACTATTGCTAATCTACTCTCTAATGTTTATTATTCTTTTTTATGTATTTAAATCGTTTCACTATTTAAACTCTTTTGAGATTACAATTACACCCTCTAAAAAACAAAATAACTAAAACATAACGATTATTTTTTAAAGTATGAAAAATCTATATACACTTCATTGGAGAAATTACAATAGTTTCTCCCAAATCTTTACATATTGATCTTTCGCACGAGGCACACATCGTGTGCATATATGGCTAGTATAATGTAAAAGATTGTTTAAGTGATGGTGTATCCAGCCTAACTAAATTTTTCAATACTTTTGAAAAATAATTATATAAGAAATTATCTAGACTAATATTTGCCAAATTTTATTTATAAGGATTAATGATTTATTTGATTAATAAGGAATAGTAACTTAATTTGGTTATGTAATTATTAATTAATAAATATATATTAGGTTGTTATAATCAACTAAAATAAATTATTTAGAATATAAAACATTTAAAAAATATTAATATTTATTAAGCACAATAAAGTTTATGTGTATGCTATTTTAAATATATATATGAGGAAAAAACAATGAGATAAATAAAAGCAATTAGTCGAAGTAAAAATTAGCCGAATAATGAATCAAAAAATACACAAAAAAGACCATACATAAGATATTGAATTAGAAAAATTAATGGTACTTAATTATGCATTCAAGTAAAGAAATATAAAATAAAAATAAAACATCATATTAGTCAAATGAGATTACATGAAGAGAAATTGGTAAAAAAAATAGATACATAAAACTCATATATAACCTTGAAAAACAGTAATAAATTTGCCATGATCATTTTTTTTCGTGATAATCTTCATTTGATTTTGGAGCCGGAACATTCTTAGAATTATCAAAGTTGTGGAAATAATTGTATATAAACTTGATGAGATTCCTCTTGCAAATATTGCATGATTTATACATTGATAAGTCATCAGCACAATATTCTTGCATTCCAGCCATAAAATATTGTTAGAAATTTGAATAGGAAAAAAATGTTGGGGAGACGAATAAAAATTAGAATGAATAAAGATTGAGAGAGACACGTTTTTTTATAGAGAAAATGGCAATAGGAACTTGTGCTTTAATTTGCAGTATACACGTATAAAATAAAATTAATAGTAAATTAATTTATAATCAACCTAAAAATAAAGGAAACAATAAATGTAAAAGATTGTTTCCTAGATTCCTATAGGCAATTCCTGATTTACCAAGATTTGTGCCTATATCTTACATATTGTTCATAATTGATTCAAAGCAATTGCCGTAACGACACGTGTACAAATGGAGCTGCCAAATTGGCACGTGGCCCTCAAAATATGCTGAGCTTTACATGTCAGATTTTCATTTTGCTTTAGTGTATTATATAGATAAGAAGGTGCATTATGGTGTACTTTATAAGGTGCACCCTATATTTAAACTATGTAGTTTTGATATATATTTAAAAAAATCAATAAAATAGAAAAAAACCAGTTATCATGTAATCAGTTTGACAGGAGAGAGGAAAGAGGAAAAAACAACTGCTCAAGTTAAGGAGAAAAATTAAGAATCAAAATATTTTACAAATTATTTTTTAATTTCATATCAAATTTATTCTTTAACATTTACGTGAGATTTATAGAATTTGATTCTAAACCTAGTTATCCTAGCTACTAGAAGATGAGTGATGTGCCCAAATATTCTTATCTGTCTTCTTGTTGTACGTTTTTTATCATAACTTTTTGCTTTTTGATACCATCTTCTTCTTCTTTTTTACTTTTAGCTTTTAAAAAATAATAAACTATTTCAAATAACATCGTCTTAGTATTTTTAATTTCATTTTGTTTTCAAACAAAAATAAACCTCCATTGTTGTATTTTTCAACCTTCAGCAATACAAAAAAACCTCTACTTAATTTTCCCTTTTACAATTTTATAATGTATAAAATGATATTTCAAGTGTTAACCTTGTCGACGAAGATGTTGTTTTCGACGACAAGGAAGATCAAATTGTTTATGAAGACACCGAAACTGATCAAACTACTGACATTGTTACAGGGAATGTTGCTTCCAATAAGTACTTTTGTACAATTTCAAATTACAAGTAATTTAGGTTTTTTTTTGCACTCATAGATCAGCTTAGCATTCCGTATAAGAGCATGTAGTATATAATAATAAGTCATTACTACATTAAGTTTTTTGGCACTTAAAAAATTATGATTAACATATAAAAATAACTATTAGTATTGTGCAAAAAAACATGTGTTATATATTAAAATATAACAATCCACTCTACAATAAACACTTGTAATAGTCTGTATTATATAATTAAAAAAATGATGCCTAACATATAAAAAGAACTATTAGCTTTTTCAATGAATTAGAGTGAAGAAGGAGAGAAGACAACAATGGCTTAAAAAAATAACGTACAAGTAAAGAGGAGAGGGAAAATATATTCTTTTTTTAAAAATAGAAACAGAATTGGTTTAGGAAGATTTTATTTCTAAAAAAGAAAAATCTTATCAATTAGTTAACCTCACGTGAGTTTTGATTTATTTGTTTTGTTTCTTTTTTATTTTTATATTGTCTAATAAGCCCCTGGTGCACCTTCTAAACATTGATTGATTAGAGCGGCCATATTATAAAGTAAGGAGCTAAATCGTGCCCGTAAAAGTACAAAAAACGTCTTCTCCATATACTCATGTCGAAAGAAAACCTATTTCCTTCTTTTTCCCCTGTTTCCTGATGTATCACATTTATATATAGTTTCTAGATGCATTTAGATTTCATTTAGGACTCCTTTTTGAGCACTTAGGTGCATAATGGCATGAATTACATAAGTTGTGCTCTACTACTCCCCGTTTGTGTGTTTCGATGATTTTCAGGTTATTTTAATATAAAGTGATCATGACTACCAAGGATGTAGCCTATTAATCATTGAAAATGAAGGTAGCTTGCACAAGGATCACAATGCATCCGTTTGGGACGATTTTGAGTTGGAATGAAGCAAAGAGTTAGTGAAACAAGTGCCAAAACTGACACACCTTCACTATTTTCATTATAACTTTTTGGAAAAAAATTTATAATCCAGAAATTCCAATTGGGTTGGATTCTAAACTTCAAGAGATTTCCAATGATAGGTCACACGCCCCAATCGGACTTCTAGTTTGAGAGATACGGCCTTCGCAAGTTGATGCAGAATTGCAGTTTAGCCACCCGATCGGGCGGGAATTGACCCGATCGGGCCTGGAGCACGGACAGCTCTTTTTCCCGAAATTCTATCTTTTTCTATTCATTTTTTAATTAGATTTTGGGGCTGTTATAAATAGTTATTCCTCATATTTTTAGAGACATCTTTTATTCAGTTTTATTCGATAGTTCTTAGCTTAGCTTTATTTTAGTTTAAACACTTTAGATTAGATTAAAGGTGATTGAACCTCGGATTCGATTTCAATAAAAGTTCTTGCTTTCTGTCAATTGGTATTCTTCTCTACTCTAATCTCTTTTATTATTCTTAATTGCTTAACTTAATTATTTAATCCATTCATGATGCAATTACTAGGATTTCATATTAGATTGTTTATTGTTGATTCAATTATGGGTGAGTAGTTTAATTTCTAGGGATTTAGAGAGGGAAGCCATGTTTATACCATGATTATTTGAATTGCTATTAGTTTCTAGGGTTTGATGAGATAGGTTATGGTGTGATTTGTTCTTGTTGAGTAGTTAACGTTATTGCGCAGTTTCTTTGATTACTTGAGGTTAATAATTGTTTGCACAGATCCGTCTTACTTTTAGAGGCCTAGTACACACCAGTAATTCTGATTATGTTTGTGAACATGCTGCATATGTTGAATTATGGACGTTGAGACTTAACCATAGCTTGACATTGTTCTAAACTATCAACTCTTTTTCTCTAGTTTTATTTTCCATAGTTCTTAGTTTAGTTTTATTTTGTTTAAACACTTTAGATTAGATTAAAGGTGATTGGATCTCGGATTCGATTTCAATAAAAGTTCTTGCTTTCTGTCAATTGGTATTTTTCTCTATTCTAATCTCTTTTATTATTCTTAATTGCTTAGCTTAATTATTTATTCATTCATGATGCAATTATTAGGGTTTCATATTAGATTGTTTATTGTTGATTTAATTATGTCTGAGTAGTTTAATTTCTAGGGATTTAGAGAGGGAAGCCATGTTTATACCATGATTACTTGAATTGCTATTAGTTTCTAGGGTTTGATGAGATAGATTATAGTGTGATTTGTTCTTATTGAGTAATTAACGTTATTGCACAGTTTCTTTGATTACTTGAGGTTAATAATTGTTTGCACAGATCCGTCTTACTTTTAGAGGCCTAGTACACACCAGTAATTCTGATTATGTTTGTGAACATGCTGCATATGTTGAATTATGGGCGTTGAGACTTAACCATAGCTTGACACGGCTCTAATCTATCGATTCTCGATCTAGATTCTGATAGTTGTTTGATCCTTTGATTGGTATAAGAATGGTGGACCAAACTAAATCCCTAGACCTTTATTTTATAGAGTAAAATCCATTTTATATTGTTTTCTAGTAGTTAATCATTAGTTCAGCTGTTTCTATCTGATCTTGTCTGAAGTAGCTTTTTGGCTAAATATTAACTTAGAACTCCGTCTCTCTGTGGATTCGACCCTGCTTCCCTTGACTACCATTGTTAGAGGACTGTAGGATTATCTTTGATTAGGTGATACGACTTTAGCCTGTCAAATTTTGGCGCCGTTGCCGGGGACACGGCTAGTTTTCTAAGTTTTTGTTTGGTTATTTGGTCTACTTCTCTGTGCCTCATTGGAACTTCATTGTTCCAATTGAGGTACATTTTACTGCTTCTTTTTGTTTCTTTTGTATGCCCAGGTCTCGAAGAAGAGGTACCCTCTTTCCTGAGGATCCCGACTTGACAAAGGCACTCAGGCAACTTCAAAAGAAAATTCAGAGAGAAAAGCAGTCTGTTCAGCTGAACACCTCAGGATCAGACACCTCGAGTTCAGTTATGTCTAAATCACTGAAGTCATATGGGGTGCCCAACCCAGATGGTCTCTCTATTGGACCACCAATGCCCACCATCGCCGCTAACAATTTTGAGATTAAACCTGGACTCATCAGCATGGTTCAGCAAAATCAGTTTGGTGGGCATCCTACTGAAGATCCGGCAAATTATCTGCAGCGGTTTCAATAGCTTTGTAGAACCGTCAAACATGCCGGGGTCACTCCAGATCAACTAAAGGTCATGTTGTTCGAGTTTTTATTGAGAGATAGAGCCCAAAAATGGTTGAACGACTTGAAAGAAACAGAATGAAGCGAGATTTCTGTTGCGTTTCTGAGAGAGTACTATCCACCTACAAAGACAGCAGAAATCAGAAACAAACTAGCCACGTTTTCCCAAGAGCCTGATGAAACATTACGGGAAGCGTGGACTAGGTTCAGAGATTTGCAGAGAGTGTGTCCACATCACAACATGGACAAATGGTTCTTGACGCAGACATTTTACAATGGTCTGCAGCCTCAGACGAAGAGTATTGTTGATTCGTCTGCAGGAGGAGTTTTTCTGGATAAAGAAGTAGATGTAGGCTATGAGTTTCTATCAAACCTTACAGCCAATGATCATTCCACTTCCCGCAGCCTCACAAGGAAAGTATTGGAGGTAGATGCCATTGCATTATTGACTTCGCAGATAGCGAAGCTGAGTCAGCAGATTAACACCTTCAGTTCCTCTTCCTCAGCAGCACCTCCTTTGAGTATTAATGCTATGTCTGCCGTAGCACCCATTACCTCATCTTACTGCGAGGTATGTGGTATTCAGGGTCACTTTGGGCATGACTGTCAGTTCAGTCAACTTCAGATGGAGCAGGCAAACACCTTTCAACAGAGACAACCAAATTTCCCCCCTTCACATAACTACCAAAATCCACAAAACCATCAACCTCCTCCCCCACAAAACCATCCTAAACCCTCATATGATCAAACCCCACAAAATTTCCAGAGACCACCACCACAAAACTTCCATAATCCCAATAACTTCCAAACTTCACAAAATTTCCACACCCCACCTCCACAAAACAATAACCTACAAGAGCCTTCCATGTCTGAGGTGATGAAGCTGATGTTGAGCGTGCAAAAGACTAATGAGGAGGTGCAAAGAGTTCATGAGCGACAAATGCTAGCTATGCAAAGAGCTAATGAGGAAGCACAAAGAGCCCAAGAGAAGCACATCAAACTTCTCGAGACTCAGATTGCACAATTAGCAAGCACTAATGCTCAGAGGCGTCAAGGGGAATTGCCAGGGCAACCCATTCAGAGAGAACATGTGAATGCCATCACTTTTCGTAGTGGCATTGCTTATGATGCTTCTCCGTTGCCTGTTGATGAGGTTACCCCAACTGCGAGGAAGAAGAGGGTGGTAGATGAAGGAAAAAGGAAGAATTCGACGTCTGAAGTCGACTTGTCTGCAGAAGCTGAACAGATAGGGAAGAAAAAGGAGAAGGTTTCTGAAACGCCTTTTACACCAAGGCTACCTTTTCCTCACAGGATGCAACAATCAAAGGTCGATCAGCAGTTTGGTAAGTTCTTGGCTATGGTCAAGAACCTTGAGGTATCGATTCCATTCACAGATTTAATTACCCAAGTCCCTGTTTATGCCAAATTTCTGAAAGATATGATAACTAAGAAAAGAGACTTTGGTGGGGTAGAACGTGTCGCTCTTACTGAAGAGTGTAGTGCTTTTATTCAAAATAAAACCCCACCAAAGTTGAAAGATCCTGGTAGTTTTTCTATACCCTGCCATCTTGGACCTATTTTTATTGATAAAGCTTTGTGTGATTTAGGTGCTTCTGATTCTGTTATGCCATTATCTATTTATAAGAAACTGAATATGGGAGCACTTAAATGCACACAAATCACTTTACAGATGGCTGATCGTTATATAAAATACCCTCTAGGTGTTTTAGAGGACGTTCCTGTTAGGGTTGGGAAATTTTATATTCCTGTTGATTTTGTGGTGCTAGATATGGATGAGGACGCCCAGATTCCTATTATTTTGGGTAGGCCGTTTTTGTGTACTGCTGGTGCTGTCATTGATGTCAAGTCTGGGTCTTTAACTCTGAGTGTTGGTGATGATAAAGTGATTTTTAAACTAACCAATGCTGTTAAGGCACCTATGCTTGAACAATCTTGTTGTAGTGATGAGGTTTTGGATGAAGTAGGTGTGGAGAAGGTTCCAATTCCACCTAAGGTTGCCTCACCGTCTGGAGGTATTATCAAGAATATTTGGAGAAGGAAAGTGTTTGATGAGGGTGGCTCTCACTGCTTAGCCCCTCCTATTTGAGAGATGGAGGATTATGGTCGTGCGGGACCTTTATAAACCAGCGCTGTGCGAGAGGCAACTCGTATTTTCCCCTTTTTCCTTTTCTTTTTATTTTTTTATTTATTTTTGTTTCTTATTTTCTTATTTTTATTTTTAGTGAGCGAGAGTGAGGGTACTAACGTTGTTTTTCCTCTTAGCATCGTCCTTTGTTACCTTTTGGCATTGAGGACACTGCCAAGTTCAGCTTGGGGGAGGAGTTCTGTTTGTATTCTCTATCTCTTTTACTGCTTTTTAGGATAGATTTACTGCTTTCGAAAAATACGGAAAAAAATCAAAAAAATATAGTTCCCATGACTGGTTTAGTTGCCTCCATGTGCCCCTTGTTTTGCTCTTATTGAAAATGATTTAACTCTGTTTTCTGGATAGTTGGGCATTTGTGATCTTGAGGCTATGATTTGATGTTTGATTTCTATGATTTCGAGCAAAGTTTGATTATATTACACCACTTTGTGCTGCATACCTGAATTGGTTAGACTGTGAGGCCTCTTTGCAGCCTATTGGATTCATATTATCCAGTCTATTCTTGTGTGTTAGTTCCACTTTAGTTGATTGATCTTGACTTTGACTTCGTACTTGTCTGATTTTCGATGACTTGTAGCATTTGCTGTGATAGAGGCGTTCTTTTGTCTTATTCTTGAGCTTCGAGTGAATTTTTGATATATTTTTATCCTCCTTAGCCCTGCTGCGCCTAATGACTTGTTTCGTGTTACTTAAACCTCTATTATGAGCCCAAGGCCTTCACTTGATATTATTCCAAGCCTAGCTTGGGGGAGCTTTTATATGGGTCGAGTTTGAGATTAGTTTCGTGGTTTGGTTTGGTTGTTGAGGAATTAAAAGTGTATTTGTTGTAGTTTGAGGGTGAGAAAAAGAAAAAGCAAAATTAGAGTTGCGTGAATGAAGTTCAGAAAACAAAAGAATTCGAAGTTCTTTCATTCACGTACGTTCTTAAGGAAATATTCGCTTCATTGCTTGAAAATTGGGTCTGTTATGAGTTTTTCATTGATTTATGAGAATTGGGTTACTTTATGTGGTTTTATGGTGTTGTTGGGAGTTGTGTAGGCCATCTTAGGCCTTGTTTGAATGATTCATGCTCCCCCTTTCTTGGTTTTTCCACCACATTACCCAAAAGTATCCCCTACCTCTTACCTAAGCCCCATTACAACCCTACAAAGTCCTCTTGAGCTCGTGTCTGCATTGTTCATTTGATTGATTTCGAGTCAGTTACGTCTGCTAATTGAGTCGACTTGACTAGGATGAGCGTCATTGAACCTTCTTAAACACATGAGAGTGTGAGTGGGAAGGGCGTTGATGGTCGGGTTGGTGAGTGTTTGATAGGCTAAAGTCGTATCACCTAATCAAAGATAAACCTACAATCCTCTAACTATGGTAGTCAATGGAAGCAGGGTCGAATCCACAGGGAGACAGAGTTTCTAAATTAATATTCAATCAAATCAGGTACTCCAGATGAAATTAGGGAAGAATTAACTGAACTAAAGATTAAACTAAAGAAGACAAATTAAATCGAGGAATTAACTATGGACTAAAAACCTAGGGTATTAGGTCGGTCCACCATGCTTATACCAATCAAATAGGGTCAACTACTATAAAAACCTAAGTCAAGAGTCGGGGGATTAGAGCATGTGTTGAGCTATGGTTAAGACTCAACGCTTATAGTTCAACATACGCCGCATGTTCACTAACGTAATCAGAACTACTGACGTGTCCTAGGCCTCTAGTCGTAAGACGGATCTGTGCAAACAACTATTAACCACAAGCACTCAATGAAATTGTACACTGACATTAATTACTCAATAAGAATAAACCACATCACAATCACCCTAATCAAGCCCTAGAATTTGATAGAAATCTAAATCACAATCATGGTATAAACATGGCTTTCCTATCTAACACCCTAGAAAGAGAACTACTCACTTATAATCGAATTAACAACAACAAAACTAATATGAAACCCTAACAATTGCATCATGAATAATTAAATAACTAAGCTAAGCAATTGAGAATAATAAAAGAGATTAGGGTAAGAAAGAATACCAATTGACAGAAAGCTGGAACTTTTATTTAAACCGAATAGGTTCAATCACCTTTAATCTAATCTAAAGTGTTTAAATTAAACTAAGAACAATGAGAAATAAACTATTGTAAATCTAGAATGCAAGATGTCTCTAAAATAATCAGGAAAAGGTATTTATAATACCCCTCAAAGTCTTATTAAAATAGGAAACAAATGACGAAAAATCGCGAATAAGTGCGTGGGACCCGATCGGGCAAAAGCCCACCCGATCGGGCCCATAGTAAAATCTTCTCGCCTGGTTGTTTCACGTCTCAGCGCAGCAGCTTTGCAAACCCAAGTCAGGAAATGCAGCCCACCCGATCGGGCCCAGCAACAACACCCGATCGGGCCTGGCAACAAAAAGGGCCCAGCAGGTTCTCCTAGTCCGCAGCAACATATTGGGACATAGCAGCATCCGGCCCGATCGGGTCGGCCGGTGGATGCCCGATCGGGTCTGGGCACATGTGTGTTCGCCCGATCGGATCGGGCGTGCCTTGCCTGATCGGGTCCGCAACTTCTCTACCCGAACATAATATCTTCGCCCGATCGGGCCATTTTCGCCCGATCAGAGTACCGAAATCTCCTTTTTGACTCTTTGGCTCTCTAATGTTCACGTTTCGGGGTCTTGGGACCTCCTAAACTACCCATAAAGCTCGTGAGCCGTCCTACGTGCCTCGTAACATCTCGTAAAGCCATGGTTGCTTCCAAATAGCTCGAGAATAAGGAGAAAACTCCCTAAAACCTGCAATTAATCACTAAAACACAAAACCACAACTATTTACGATGGTTAGCACAAAATAGCTCCCAAGAGCTCCAACGACGCACAAATTAGCTTGTAAATAAGGGAGAAAAGTCTCCATTTCCAGCGGACCCCGATCTACAAGCTAATTTGTGCATCATTGGAGCTCTTGGGAGCTATTTTGTGCTAACTATCGTATATAGTTGTGGTTTTGTGTTTTAGTGATTAATTGCAGGTTTTAGGGGAGTTTTCTCCTTATTCCCGAGCTATTTGGAAGCAACCACGGCTTTACGAGATGTTACGAGGCACGTAGGATGGCTCACGAGTTTTATGGGTACTTTAGGAGGTCCCAAGACCCCTAAAAGTGAAGAATTGAGAGCCAAAGAGTCAAAAAGGAGATTTCCGTACTCTGATCGGGCGAAAATGGCCCGATCGGGCGAAGATATTATGATCGGGTATGGAAGTTGCTGACCTGATCGGGCGAGGGTTGCCCGAATCGATCGGGCGAGACACAATGTGCCCAGACTCGATCGGGCACCTGCTGCCCGATCGGGTCGGATGCTCCTAGGTCTCGTTGTGCTGCTGCGTGAAGGGGAGCATGCTGGGCGATTCTGCTGAGGACCCGATCCGTGACCCGATCGGGTGCTGGATCGGGTGGGCCAATTTCACGCCTACATTGGCTGAGCTGCTGCGTTGAAACGAGAACGAAAGAGTTGAGAAAGCTTACTATGGGCCCGATCGGGTGGCCTTTGGCCCGATCGGGTCCCGTGCCCGCTAACGCGTGTTTCGTCTTTTTATCCCGCATTTAGTTAGACTTTGAGGGGTATTATAAATACCTTTTCCTGATTATTTTAGAGACATCTTTTATCATCTTTTTCTCTAGTTTTATTTTCCATAGTTCTTAGTTTAGTTTTATTTAGTTTAAACACTTTAGATTAGATTAAAGGTGATTGGATCTCGGATTCGATTTCAATAAAAGTTCTTGCTTTCTGTCAATTGGTATTTTTCTCTACTCTAATCTCTTTTATTATTCTTAATTGCTTAGTTTAATTATTTATTCATTCATGATGCAATTATTAGGGTTTCATATTAGATTGTTTATTGTTGATTTAATTATGTCTGAGTAGTTTAATTTCTAGGGATTTAGAGAGGGAAGCCATGTTTATACCATGATTACTTGAATTGCTATTAGTTTCTAGGGTTTGATGACATAGATTATGGTGTGATTTGTTCTTATTGAGTAATTAACGTTATTGCGCAGTTTCTTTGATTACTTGAGGTTAATAATTGTTTGCACAGATCCGTCTTACTTTTAGAGGCCTAGTACACATAAGTAATTCTGATTATGTTTGTGAACATGCTGCATATGTTGAATTATGGGCTTTGAGACTTAACCATAGCTTGACATGGCTCTAATCTATCGATTCTCGACCTAGGTTCTGATAGTTGTTTGATCCTTTGATTGGTATAAGCATGGTGTACCAAACTAATTCCCTAGACCTTTATTTTATAGAGTAAAATCCATTTTATATTGTTTTCTAGTAGTTAATCATTAGTTCAGCTGTTTCTATCTAATCTTGTCTGAAGTAGCTTTTTGGCTAAATATTAACTTAGAACTCCGTCTCTCTGTGGATTCGACCCTGCTTCCCTTGACTACCATTGTTAGAGGACTATAGGATTATCTTTTATTAGGTGATACGACTTTAGCCTGTCACATTTGCATGTAGTTAGGTTTCATATAGATTATTACATGTGCATTTGTATCCCCCTTCCCCCATCTAATCTCTTCTTGAAGTGTTTAAAGTTAGATTTACAAGGAAGAGGCTCCAAAACAGGGCAGCGGGCGCCCCGTAAAAGAAGAAGTGAAGAGAAGAAGCAGTAGTTTGGAGCGGCCCAGGAGCGTTCCTAGAGCGGGCGCTCCACAGTACAAGGAGCGGGCGCTCCTTTGCCCAGAATTGCCATTTTTGTGTCGTCTTTTACATTTTTGCCCTTATGTTTACGTAAACCCATTTGTAATAATTATTAAAATTAAGCTTTATTTTCAGAATTTAATTAGTTCTAATTAGAGAGATAAGTAGAACTTAGTGAGATAAACTAGATCTAAGAGTTGAATGTTGATGATTGAAGCTATTTCAATGGAGTTTGGCAATTGATTTTCAACCATTTTTGAGTATTTCTTCTTACTCTTCTCTTTATTTGCTTTAATACTTGCTTTATTTTGGTTTAGCATTTGATTAGTTGTTTATTAGCTTTGTTGAGATGATTTTTACCATTGTTAAATCACCATTGTTGATTCAAGCTTTTTCTTTCATGCTTTTCATGGCTAGTGAGTAGTTTACTAGCTACGGGAAGGGGATGACCTAGGTGATCATTAGTCTACACTAAAAGCCAAGCTTGGGGGTTAGACCTAGGTGAAATTAGGTTGTCTAGCTTATTTAATTGCCTTGTTTAATTAATTGATCACCATTTGAACTTGAATTGGGAATCCAAGGTGAAGGATTGAGAAATGAAGCCTTGGATTGACATAAGGCTAGTCAATAGGTTGACTTTACCATGAAAATAGGTGATTGACTTCCTAGGACCTTATTTGGATCACTATGAGTTGTGGAAATGCTTGATTAATTGATTTTACCATGAGAATAGGTAGAAACGGTCGATTAAGTACTCCTAATTAGCTCGAGAGAGTAATTAGGAAACCTTTGAGTGACTTAGTCCCTTATTTGACCCTAATGAATCCCCTTGGCTTGACAAATAGGTTAGTTAATGGTTAACTACTGATTTCCCTACCCCTATTGGGTATAGCATTAAAGATCTCAAGGGGTTAAGTCCTACCCTATGCATGCATAGAATTCATCTTGATGACGATCATGCTTTTTCTATTAAGCCTCAAAGGAGGTTGAATCCTAATATGAAAGAAGTGGACAAAAAGGAGGTCTTGAAATTCCTTGAGGCGGGGATAATCTACCCTATCTCTGATAGTAGGGGGGTTAGTCCCGTCCATGTGGTCCCTAAAAAGGGAGGCATGACTGTCATCACTAATGAAAAGGGAGAGCAAATCTCTACTAGATCGGTGACCGGGTGGCGTATGTGCATAGATTACCGGAGATTAAATAAAACCACCTGGAAAGATCATTTTCCCATCCCCTTTATAGATCAAATGTTGGAAAGGTTGGCGGGTCATTCCCATTTTTGTTTCCTTCATGGTTATTCGGGGTTCTTTCAAATTCCCATCCACCCCGATGACCAAGAAAGGACTACATTCACATGTCCATTTGGTACATTTGCTTATCGATGTATGCCATTTGGCTTATGCAATGTGCCCTCTACATTTCAAAGATTTATGGCCGCCATCTTTTCGGATATGTTGGAAGATACCATTGAGGTGTTCATGGATGACTTCTCCGTGGTAGGTTCATCTTTTGACAATTGTCTCAAGAACTTGAAAAATTTTGCTTCAAAGATGTCAAAAGATGAATCTAGTGCTTAATTGGGAGAAGTGTCAATTCATGGTGGAGGATGGCATTGTGTTGGGACACAAGATTTCCCAAAAGGGAATTGAGGTAGATAGGGCTAAGATTGAGGTCATAGAGAAGTTGCCCCCACCTACTACGGTGAAGGGAGTGCGTTCTTTTTTGGGTCATGCCGGTTTCTATCGCCGGTCATAAAGGACTTCTCTAAGATTGCTAGGCCCTTATCTAGCCTCTTGCAAAAAGATATTGAGTTTGTTTTTGATGATGATTGCATGAATGCTTTTGAGACTTTAAAGCTTGCCCTTATTTCCGCCCCCATTGTGCAAGCTCCGGATTGGAGCTTGCCTTTTAAACTAATGTGTGATGCTAGTGATTATGCAGTGGGAGCCGTTTTAGGGAAGCTTCATGTTTTTCATTATGCGAGCAAGACACTTGTTTCGACTCAAAAGAACTACGCCACAACAGAGAAAGAGTTATTGGCGGTTGTGTTTGCCTTTGATAAGTTCAGGCCTTATCTTGTGTGCTCCAAAGTGGTAGTGTACACGGATCACTCGGCAATCAAGTATCGTATGTCCCAGAAGGATGCGAAGCCGAGGTTGATTCTATGGATCTTACTCCTCTAAGAATTTTATATTAAGATTAGAAACAAGAAGGGAACGGAGAACTTGGTGGCCGACCACCTTTTTCCGGTTACCTTTGCTTAAAGACTCCCCCTCTTATGAGCTTCCCATTGATGATAGTTTAAAGGATGATATCTTGTACTCCATCAGGGCCCTTGATATCCCATGGTTAGCCGACATGGCGAACTACTTGGCTTGTGGGATCATTCCTTTTAAGTTTACCTATCGACAATGAAGGCGGTTCCACCATGATTAGGTTCTATGCATGGGAGGACCCACTTTTGTTCAAGCTCGGGAAGGATGGTTTGTATTGGAAATGCCTTCCCGATGATGAGATAGTAAGTGTGATAGAGAAATGTCATTCATCTCCTTGTGGAGGACATATGGGCGCCAACAAGACCGTTGCCAAGATCTTATCATGTGGATTGTGGTGGCACACAATGTTCAAGGATGTTTGGAGCTTTTTGAAAGCTTGCGATCAATGTCAAAGGGTCGGAACATCTCAAAAAGGCATGAATTGCCCCTCACCAACATTCTAGAGTTGGAGATCTTTGATGTTTGGGGGGTGGATTTCATAGGACCTTTCCCTTCTTCACTTGGTAACTCCTACATTTTAGTGGCGGTTGACTATGTCTCCAAATGGGTGGAAGCAATCGCCACTCCTACAAATTATACTAAGGTGGTTACCAATCTCTTCAAGTCCGTGATATTTCCGAGGTTCGGGGTTCCGAGGGCCGTGATTAGTGATAGGGGATCCTATTTCGTCAAAAAGAGCTTCCAAGCACTCCTCTCCAAATATGGGGTGCATCATAAAATGGGGCTCTCCTATCATCCTCAATGTAGCGGCCAAACGGAGGTGTCAAATAGGGAGGTGAAGCTCATCTGGGAGTAAATCGTGAACCGATCGCGCAAGGATTGGTCGTTAAAGCTTGATGATGTTTTATGGGCTTATAGGACGGCTTATAAGACCCCTAATTGGCGCAACCCCCTACAAGCTAGTGTATGGCAAATCATGTCACTTGCCAGTTGAGTCAGAGCACAAAGCTTATTGGGCCATCAAGCTTTTGAATTTTGACCTCAAGTCATCCGGGGAAAGAAGACTTTTGGATGTAAATGAGCTCGAAGAGCTTAGGCGGGATGCCTATGAAAATGCTAGGATCTACAAGGAGAGGACTAAGGAATAGCATGATCGAAGGATTATGAAGAGAGAGTTTAAGGTAGGAGAAAAGGTCCTTCTCTTCAACTCTAGGCTAAGACTCTTTGCGGGGAAACTTAAGTCTAGGTGAAGTGGACCGTTTGAAGTAAAAACAGTATTCCCGCATGGGGCGGTGGAAGTGTGGAGCGAAGAAAAAGGGACGTTAAAAGTAAATGGGCAAAGACTCAAGGTATACCACGATGGAACACAAATTGAGAACATTTTGTCACATTGCTTTAGATCACTACCTCCTTCCCCTATGAGGATTTTATTCGTAGGGAGGTCAAGCTTTTCGAAAAAGAAAGAAGGAAAAAAGTATGAGAAAAAGAAAGAAAAAAAGAACAAAAAACAAAAACAAGAGAGGAGTGAATAAGAGGTTTATCATGAGAAAGATTAGAGCAAGAGTGAAAAAAATAAATTTTTGGCTAAGTATGGAAAAACAGGAGGAGAAGCGAGCACCAAAATGCCAAAGGGGGCGCTCCCCAAGAGGAGCGGGCGTTCCTCTATAAAGGGAGTGGGGAGCGACACTGGAGCACCCCGCTTCAGGCCTGGAGCGGGCGCTCTAGCTGCCCAGCACGCTCCTTCGTTTTTTTTAAAATTTTGCACGTGCCACTTATTCTAAATCCCCCAAATCCGTCCCACTTCCCCTCCCTTTCATTCTTACTCTCATTCCTTTATTCACTTTCATTCAATCATTCATCTTCTTCAAACCCCTTTTCTCTCTCCAACCTCCATTAAACCTCTATCTTCAATCCTTCATATCTCCTTCATTTCTCAACTTTTTCACTCACTTACTTCACAAAACCTTCATCATTTGTCCTCCTCTACACAAAGAACCCACTCTTGTCAAAAAGCCCCAAATTTAAAAAAATTCATCACCACTCAAAGTTGAAGTTTGGGGGTGATTTCTCGAAGAAAAAGGTTAAGGAGCACGGTTGGCGCTTGAAGAAGCCTACATTGTTAGCAATTGAGGATTTTCCTCACCTCTCTTGAAGAGGGAGGTAAAACCCTAACCCTAACTTTCATTTTTCTTCTAGATTTGGCTTAGAAATTTGAATATATGATGATTGTGGTGATTCTTGTGGACTTAGCTGGTAGATTTAGATAGATTTAGATTTTTATTTGATTATTTGGATTTTTTGTGTGATTTCTTTCATTTTTTTTCTTTTTAGTTTCTTACTCCTTTTTGCTTAACATTTCCTAGTTTCTTTTATTTATTTTTTTATTTTTTCTAGTTTCTTTGAAATTTTTTCTTAATTTTTACTTTGATTTTTCTTTGTGTGAATACTTGTTTTTCTTTATTTCATTTTGTTAATTGGGAATTTGTCTTAGTCGGTGCCCCCAATTTTGAGCTAACTTGTCGGGTTGAGCTCGTTGTCTTTTGATTTCTAAAAACCATCACTTGGTTGAGTTATTCTCTATAAACTCTAAGTATGTACCATTTTCGCAAAAAGAGTAAGAAAGACCATGGCTCTTCTTCACAAAAGAACCAAAAGGGCACCCTTCCGGCCCTTAAGTTCGTCAACCCGGAACATAAACGTTGGTATGACGAACTTAAGCACCGGAAGATTAAAGCTTCCAAGTTTTACCATGGTGAAACCCTTGAAAGTCTAGGGATAAGGCGTGATGTAAGGAGGGCCTTGTTTGTTTTAGGCATGGAACGCTTATACACGTTTCGCGCTTTGACGTGTGAGCGCCTCACTTTGGAATTCCTAGCCTCTCTTGAGAGACGTGAGGTTGAGGGACATGAGGGGGAGTATGAAATCTCCTTCCAATTGTTCAATCAACCCCAATGCATCTTTTTAGCGAGGCTTAACGAAATATTCCAATGTGATGCCTCAAACGCCATTCGCAACCCCGAGACTTGGCAATATACCGTCTATTATCAAAGGGACGTATTTTCGCGAGACATTGCCGGATACGCCCCCTTTGATCCAAAGACGGGGTATTCCTCTCATATGCATTCCCCCGTCCTTAGATACATTCACCGCCTCCTAGTTACCGCCCTTTACTCCAAAAAGGAGCAGAGTAAGGTGGCCTCTGAGGAGGTGAGTGCACTCTACATTGCCGCCCATAGCCCTGAGGAGATTGGGGGCAAGTTGAATTTCGGATTTCTATTTCTCCAACGGTGTCTTGCTATACGCCGTGGGGAACTTTTCAAATCCAATATTCATTGTGGGGGAATGGTGACTATCATTGCCACCGCCCTTGGATTTGGGGAGCAACTCCCATTCTTGACTCCAATTGATGAGAACCCCTTACTTGATTTGAATTATATTAAAGCCGCCGGATGGATTGATTATACCCCCGATCCCGAGCGGTTTGTTGGAAGGTAAGGGGTCGTCATCACTGCTACTTACCAAACCCGGAGGTAACCCGACGTGATCACGACGGGGAGGATGCTGATATTTTTATCATCCCTTTTGAGCCCCCTGTCGGGCAAGCTCAGGCCGCACGTGTCGACTTAGCTCCTCATCTCCAAAGAGAGGAGTCGAGTTCCGGTCGTCGTGCCTCATTGTCGTCCTGCTCTTTTGACTACGAGGGGGCATACTATAGTCTTTCTCTCAACCAAGATCGCATGATGAATGCGATCCAAGGCTTGATAGAAGACTTGAGTGGTAGATGGTACAAACTAATGCTATGTACCATCACCACGTGGATAGAGGAAATGTTCAATCCTATGTCAACTTTCCTAATTGGCCTCCTTAACAAGGACTGGTACCAGGATGGAATGAACGCCAACCCACGTACCCGTATCGGCCTCACCGCGACCCGCTCCATGATTGGCGAGCACCCGGGGGTTCCAACCCCATGGGTGATCCCGCTTATCCCACACCTTATGGTGTTTGGCCGTCGGGCTACACGGGCGATTGGGAGCCTGATGGCCCCGCCCCTTTAGCCTTCTATGGCTCGATGCCGCGCCCTCCCCCTTCAGGAGACATGCAATCGCCTCCCCCTTCGGGAGAAGGTCCATCTAAAATGGACGAGTAGTTCCTCTTGCCCCGCTCCCCCTTTACTTGTTTTGTATGTTTGCACCGAGGATGGTGCCTTGATTGTTTGGGGGGTGTTTTATCTTTGATTATGCTCGCGGGATGTGGCTTCTTTTTGAGGGTTTGGGGTGTCTTTTTTGGTACGCGTCTTAGATAGGATGCATGTTAGGTCGGGATTACGGGGCATGATTGGAGAGTGTGCTTCATTATTTGATGCCTTGAGGATATTGATGATATTGACCATGGTTGACTGTTTTCCTTGGATATTACATGTACATGACTTTCTCTTATTTCTGCCTTTTTGTTTCTTTGTGTCTATCGTTTTGCTTTACTTTTCTTTTTATTTTCTTCTTAACTCCTTTTAGTCTTAGACTTGCATGTAGTATAGTTACATAGCATGATAGTTTTGCATGTAGCTTATTAATTGAATATATGATTTTTCTATTGGTAGTTTGCATGTAAATTTTTAAAATTTTCAAAAACAACAAAAAGATTTTGCATCCTAATTAAGGAATGACTCTATATTATGAATTTAGAGGTTAAAGGTTGGGAACTTGACTTTCGAGTAGGGGTGTAGTAGCTTAAGTGCCTTATGTGCTCGTCAGGAGTATTAGGGGTGCTTTAAGCTTGGATGCCTAGTGTCACGATCCGAGAGTTTGGACGCTCGTGACGTGCGGCAGGCTCTTGCCTATCTGGGGGCAAGGGCATATGCCTTCTCCAGAATGGGACAACGTGGCTTGTGGATGCACGAGCAACAAGGTGTTTGAAGGGCACTCTTGCCTATTGGCGACAAGAGCGAAGAGAAGAGGGTCGAACGAGGCGCTTGTGTGCGCAAAGTGGGCACGAGCGGGGCCGACGACGAGAATTCTTATATCACGAAATTGGGAGGGACGTTTTCAAACATTGCGGCGGCTCAAAATTGAGGTGGCCTAAACAACAATAATGTGGAAAGCAAGCATATAGCTGATAGGAGGCTTTAGTGTTGAACAAACATTTCATTCATCATCTCCCCCTAAAGAGGCTTAAGTTTGAGATAGTACATATTTCCAGTGAACACTGGTTTTGCAGTTACTCAATAATGAAACTTTAAACCTAAACAAGAGTACTAGAACATAAAGTAAAGCACTATAAAGCATAAAGAAAGGAAAATACAAGTAAAGGAAGGTTGGATTCTAACATCCTCCCCCACTAAAGTTGTCGACGACCTCGTCGACTTACAAAAAAGACAAAAGTACATCAATAAGTTTGACTCTACTCTTCAGTTGATGTCAGGGTTGGTAATGTGATCCTGATGTTGGCGCGGTGACTAATGTTGCGTACAATCTTCAGTGTCTTGGTGATAAGGCTTGAGGCGGCCGACGTGAAAGACAGGGTGAATCTTCATCAATGTTGGTGGTTATAACTTGTATGCAGCCTTCCCAATTCGCTTGGTGACGCGAATGGGGCCTTCATATTTTCTGATGAGTCTTCTGTCTCTACCCCTCACGAATTTTAGTTATTCGGGAAGAAGCTTGACCATCACCATATCTCCAACTTCAAACTCTAGTGGTCGCCTGTTCTGGTCCGCCCACTTCTTCATGCGCTTCGCCGCCTTTTCCAGGTAGGCGCAAGCCATTTCTTTGTTCTTCTCCCACTCTTTTGTAAACTCAAGAGCTTGTCGGCTTTTCCCATTCTCCACTTCCTCAATTGTGTGAGGTAAGAGGGGTTGTTGACCTGTGCACACTTCAAAGGGACTCTTGTTGAAAGTAGAACTTTTCTTCGAATTGAAGCAAAGTTGTGCGGCATCAAGCAATCTGACCCAATCTTTCTGGTTGGCGCTCATAAAGTGACGTAGATATTCTTCCATGAGGCCGTTGAATCTCTCCGTTTTTTCATCTGATTGAGGATGATGACTTGAGGACATGTTTAAACTCGAGCCCATCATGTGAAATAACTCCTGCCAGAAGATACTGGTGAACCTTGCATCTCGATCACTCATAATGCTTTTCGGCAAACCCCAATACTTCACTATATGCTTGAAGAATAAGTAGGCAGTTTCTTCGGCACCGCATGTCTTCTGAATGGGGATGAAAGTGGCATATTTGCGAAACCGTTCCACTACAACCATAGCTGCTGAGAACTGATCAGCTTTTGGGAAGGCGCTGATGTAGTACATCGAGACACTCTCCCATGGCCGAGTAGGCACAAGAAGTGGCTCCAGTAATCCCCCATGTTTCTCCACTTCGTCTTGCTGGCATATCAAACAGGTTCTGGTGTAAGTCATCACATCTTCCTTCATTGCGGGCCAATAGTAACCCTGCGAGAGCAGATTGAGGGTTCGCTGCCAACCAGGATAACCAGCCCACAATGTATCATGGCACTCCTTCAAGAGCATCTTGCAAAGTCCTCCGGCTTTTGGGATGAACAATCTATTGCCCTTAGTGAAGATAAGGTCATCCTCCACCCAGAATTTCCTTGTCTTCCCCTCTTCGATCAGTTTACGGATCATGCTTGTCATCGGGTCTTCGTGCAAGTGATTCTTTACTCGATCTCTTATCGAGGTTGTCACGCTGCTCGCTGTCATTGGAGCTAGTCTCTGAAAAGCTACAAGGTCAGCTCGACGGCTCAGTTCGTCGGCTACTTGATTCTTGTTACCTGCTCTATATGTGAATTCCACATCAAACTCTGCGAGGGACTCCTGCCACCTAGCTTGTTTCCCTGTGAGCTTGGGTTGGGTCAGGAAGTGGCTTGCAGCAGTGTTATCTGTGCGGACAACAAACTTGGAGCCTAGTAGGTAGTGCCGCCATCCTCTTAGATAATGAACGATGGCGGAAGTTCTTTCTCCTATGTTGCGTACCTTCTCTCGGTAGCATTAAACTTTCTACTTTCATACGCTACTGGGTGTCCTCCTTGGAGGAGTACCCCACATAGCGCAAAGTCTGAAGCATCTGTTTCCACTTCAAATGTCTTTGTGATGTCCGGGAGCGCCACCACTGGCTCCTGCATCACATCATCTTTGAGTTTCTGGAAGGCTAGTTGCTCGGTAGCTCCCCAAACCCAATTCTGTTCCTTCTTCAATAATTCGATAAGCGGGCATGTCATGGCCGAGTAACCTTTGATGAAGCTTCTGTAGTAGTTGGCAAGCCCCAAAAATGAACGAAGTTCTGAAATGTTCTTGGGCACTACCCAATCTTGAATGGCCCGCAATTTCTTGGGATCCATCTTCACTGTTCCTCTCCCGACTAGGTGCCTAAGAAAGCTAATTTCCTTTTGTGCGAAGGCGCATTTTTCCCATTTCACAAACAAATGTTTTTGCTTTAGCTTCTCGAACACTTGCTCTATAAACACCAAGTGATTAGCCAACATTTTGATGTACACAACAATGTCATCTAGATAGACCACCACAAACTTGTCAAGGTATTTCCGGAAGACCTGATTCATTAACGTGCATAAGGTTGCTGGCGCATTTGTTAACCCAAACGGCATGACCAACCATTCAAATGCCCCATATCTAGTCACACATGAAGTTTTTGGCTCATCCTCTTCTGCAATACGAACTTGGTGGTAACCCGATATCAGATCCAGCTTGGTGAAGTACACAGTGTCGCCCAACTAATCAAACAAGTCCGCAACTAGCGGGATGGGGTAGTGATTCCGGATTGTCGCTTTGTTGAAAGCCCGATAGTCTATACATAATCGCAAGCTTCCATCTTGTTTCTTTTGGAAGAGGACAGGAGCGCCATAAGGTGCTTTCGAAGGGCGGATGAACCCTCCTTCTAGCAATTCCTTTAACTGCTTTCTTAATTCCGCAAGCTCAGGTGGTGCCATCCGATACGGATTTCGAGCAGGAGTTTTTGCCCTAGGCAACAACTCAATTTGATGGTCCACGATTCGCCTTGGCGGTGACACTCTTGGGAGTTCATTCGGCATGACATCCTCGAACTGTGTCAGTAGCTTCATCACTTCGAGGGGTAAGCTTTTAGTAACTTCATCCTCTTTCACTGTCAATGTCGCAATGAATGTTGGTTCGTTGCGCTTGAGACCCTTCTTTAACTGCATTGCTGAAAGTAAAGGACCCTTATGCTTTTCTTTCCCTGAGGTTGGGGAGGTTCTCAATAGACACGGTTGCTCACCAGCTACGAATAAGGAACCCAAATGTGGCATTGGGACTGCCTTGCTTGCACTCAAAAAGTCCATTCCAAGGACAAGGTTGAAGTCATCCATGGGAGCTACTGTGAAATCCAGTCGACCCTTCCAGTCTCCGACTTGCGTGCCGACGGTCTTAGCAACACCCTTGATCGGTTTGGCAGCCGAGTTGACTGCTTTCATACTTCCCCCATCTCGAGAGAGTTTCAATCCCAGTCTTCTTGCTTCGTGTTCAGTAACGAAATTATGTGTTGCTCCAGTATCCACCATAGCCCGATCTTTATTGCCGTTGATGCTAACTTCCACATACATAAGATCTGTTGCTTTGGGCTTGGCCTTAGACGCCTCTTTTCCCATTGCGTACAACATGTGAACTAGCTCATCTTCGCTGAGTTCACATTCATTTACTTCATCATTATGTCCCGGCTCTGCAGGCATGGTCGATAATTTCTTTTGTAGGCTATCAATTTCCCCTTTGTGGCGACATTCGAACCACTTGTGCGGCCCCCGACAGAGTATGCAAGAGAGGGGTCTACTTCCAGTTGAAGACCCAGCCTAATAGGTTTTGTTGTTGGAGAAGGATGAGGCTCCACTTTTGCGCGAGTCATCACTCCCATTCCGAAACCTATTCCCGACACTGTTGGAGCTTGCTTGTGAGCCCCCAGCGTTGTTCTTTGGAGTATTTGTTGTTGATGTACTAGCTCCTTTCTTTGGAACGGATTCCTTCTCATTTGTAGAGTAATCCATCAATCTCTCGCCGCAGATATGGCCGACGATAGGGTCTGAACCTTCTGTCGCCAAATCTCTCGTTGTGCCCAATCTTTCAACCCATTGACGAAGTTGAATAAATGATCCTTCTCTCCCATGTCTTTTATGTCGAGCATGCATGCGAAATACTCTTTCACATAGTCACGGATGGAGCCCGTATGCTTGAGGCTAGTCAATTTCTTCCTGGCTAGGAACTCAGTGTTCTCTGGGTAGAACTGGGCCACAAGTTCTTTCTTGAACTCCTCCCATGTGTCTATCTTGACCGTCTTAGCTAAATCTCAGCGTACTTGGTGCACCACCACAGCTTAGCATCTTCGAATAAGTACATGGCCGCAATGTTTACTTGGAGGTTGTCATCCAATGGACAGATTCGGAAGTATTGCTCCATGTCAAAAGTGAAGTTGTCTACTTCCTTCGAATCTCTAGCCCCACCATAGTTTCTGGGTTTGGGTGGCTTGATCCTTGATGCACCAACATTTCCATGATCTCTACCAACTGCTCGGATTAATGTTTCGAGCTTCTCTGTCGTGGCCTTATGCAGGTTGTGGAGGGCACTGAGCTCCTCATGAACCGCTTGTTTCTCAACTAGCGTCGTTTCTCTTTCATGCAACAGGTCAGCGACCGTTTCTTCCAACCAAAGGAGTCTCTCCTCCATGATGTACAATGTTTCATCTGCCATGGTGCTCGCTTCTAGAGCGTGGCTCTGATACCAACTATCACGGTCCGAGAGTTTGGACGCTCGGGACGTGCGGCACGCTCTTGCCTATCTGGGGGCAAGGGCATAAGCCTTCTGCGGAATGGGACGACGTGGCTCGTGGATGCATGAGCAACAAGGTGTTTGAAGGGCACTCCTGCCTATTGGCGACAAGAGCAAAGAGAAGAGGGTCGAACGGGGCGCTCGTGTGCGCAAGGCGGGCACGAGCGGGGCCGACGATAAGAATTCTTATATCACGAAATTGGGAGGGACGTTTTCAAACATTGGGGCGGCTCAAAACTGAGGCGGCCTAAATAGCAACAATGTGGAAAGCAAGCATATAGCTGATAGGAGGCTTTAGTGGTGAACAAACATTTCATTCATCATCTCCCCCTAAAGAGGTTAAGTTTTAGATAGTACATATTTCCAGTGAACACTGGTTTTGCAATTACTCAATAATGAAACTTTAAACCTATACAAGAGTACTAGAACATAAAGTAAAGCACTAGAAAGCATAAAGAAAGGAAAATACAAGTAAATGAAGGTTGGATTCTAACACCTAGGTCTTGCTACGAATAGACCCCTCGATTGTTCGAGACTCGCCTTTAGCGTGAATAAGTGTCACTATTTCCCCATAAAAAGTCTTTACTCTCTCCTTTTGACCTTGGGTAAGCCCTTAGGTGACCTTGAGAATCCTTTTAGCTCAATAAAGTGGAAGGCTAGTAGCCTTTAAAAAAAAGAGAGGAAACAAAACAAAAACAAAAACTCAAAAAAATTGAAAAAATGAAAAGAAAAAGAACCCTTTGGCCAATTGGATCAAATAAGTGGTGCATAAGAGCCCACAAGGTTAGTAGCCTATAGTTATAAAATAACAAAATCATGCTTTAGCCTCTAGGGATACTCCAATGCCTTTGGTATGAGCTACCTTACCCTCTTATCATGTCTCATACCGAGTGCTCGGTACTGTAAATCAGAAACATGACTATCGAGTGAGAGGTAGACCGCGTGAGGAGGTAGTCTTGCAACAAAAAAGGGATTCTAGTAACTAATTAATAAAAAGGCTAGCTTGGGGGAATTTGGAAACTTGTGGGGCGTGATTGGTACAAGGTTGAGCAAGTTTTTCCATTTTGTGGGGAAAGGTTTCACTTGGGATCAATGAGGCTTGTGTGATAGTTGAGGGACCTCTAGGACGATCATTTCATTTGCACACTAGCTTAGACCACCCTGTTGACCCCTAACTTGTGGTTAAGAAAGGACGGCTACAAGCTTCGAAAGTTGGTCGAGATTTCCATTAGCCTTGACACCTCTTAGTTCATGCATTTGTTTCCTTGGGATTGTTAATTGCTTGAGGACAAGCAATTGGCAAACTTGGGGGAATTTGATAAGTGGACTTTAGGTTCACTTATTTGCATTTACTTTTAGGTCATTTAGATGCATTTTAGGCCATATAGTTTCCTTTTCTTCCCCTTTTTCATCCTTTCTCATATTCACATGCTTTGAATTTAGTTTTGTTTCATTTGCATGTAGTTAGATTGCATATAGATCATTACATGTGCATTTGCATCCCCACTCCCCCATCTAATCTCTTCTTGAAGTGTTTAAAGTTAGATTTACAAGGAAGAGGCTCCCAAACAGGGGAGCGAGCGCTCTAAAAGAGGCGGAGCTGGGGCTCCGTCAAAGAAGAAGTGAAGAGAAGAAGCAGTAGCTTGGAGCGGCCCAAGAGCGTTCCTGGAGCGGGCGCTCCACAGTACAAGGAGTGGGCGCTCCTTTGCCCAGAATTGCCATTTTTGTGTCGTCTTTTACATTTTTGCCCTTATGTTTACGGGTTATAAAAACTCATTTGTAATAATTATTAAATTAAGCTTTATTTTCAGAATTTAATTAGTTCTAATTAGAGAGAGTTTTAAGAGAGAAAAGTAGAACTTAGTGAGAGAAACTAGATCTAAGAGTTGAAAGTTGATGATTGAAGTTATTTCAATGGAGTTTGGCAATTGATTTTCATCCATTTTTGAGTATTCCTTCTTACTCTTCTCTTTATTTGCTTTAACACTTGCTTTATTTTGGTTAGCATTTGATTAGTAGTGACTAGTTGTTTATTAGCTTTGTTGAGATGATTTTCACCATTGTTAAATCACCATTGTTGATTCAAGCTTTTTCTTTCATGCTTTTCATGGCTAGTGAGTAGTTTACTAGCTACGGGAAGGGGATGACCTAGGTGATCATTAGTCTACTCTAAAAGTCAAGCTTGGGGGTTAGCCCTAGGTGAAATTAGGCTGTCTAGCTTATTTAATTGCCTTGTTTAATTGATTGATCACCATTTGAACTTGATTTGGGAATTCAAGGTGAAGGATTGAGAAATGAAGCCTTGGATTGACCTTAGGCTAGTCAATAGGTTGACTTCACCATGAGAATAGGTGATTGACTTCCTAGGACCTTATTTGGATCACTATGAGTTGTGGAAATACTTGATTAATTGATTTTACCATGATAATAAGTAGAAACGGTCGATTAAGTACTCCTAATTAGCTCGAGAGAGTAATTAGGAAACCTTTGAGTGACTTAGTCCCTTATTTGACCCTAATGAATTCCCTTGGCTTGACAAATAGGTTAGTTAATGGTTAACTACTGATTTCCCTACCCCTATTGTCTTCCTGTTATAGTTTAAACCCAATCATCTAGTTTAATCGTTAGCTAATTCGTTCATAGTTTCTTAGTTAATCATTTATATAAAAAAACCACTAAAAATAGACTTAGCTCGCTAAATCGCTTTCAAACCTTGACTAAACCTTGCTTCCTCGTGGATACGACCCTTTCTTACCCTATATTAGGCTAAGTTAGGTATTTAATTTGGCACGTCCAACGACCGTGTCAATACCTTCAGCAAAAACTTTATCACCAACAGAATACGAAATAGGCTTACGACGAAGATCGGCATATGACCTCTGTCTATCCTGGGCAGCTTTCATCTTTGCCTGAATCACCTTAATCTGCTCCACCGATCCTGAATCAACTCTGGCCCCAAAACCATGGAGTCACTGATGTCGCTCCAACAAGTAGGACTACGACACTTACGACCATACAAAGCCTCATAAGGAGCCATCTGAATGTTGGCATGATATATATTATTGTAGGAAAACTCCACTAAGCTCAACGATCTAAGCCAAGACTGTTGAAATTCAAGAGCACAAGCAGGGAGCATGTCCTCCAAGGTCTGAATAGTTCTCTCCGTCTGGCCATCAGTAACAGCATGGAAAGCGGTACTCAACTTTCCATGTAGGGATTGGCAATGGTTGTAACAAACCACCCCGCCTCTGATGTTGAATCTTTACTTTCTAACAAACCAAGCACCTAGCAACAAACTCGACCACTTCTCTCTCCATATTCGGCTACCAAAAGTTGACCTTAAGGTCCTTATAGAGCTTATCTCCCCCAAGATGAACGGAATAGGGAGTGCAATGAGCTTCCTCGAGGATCTTCTTCTTAACATTCAGATCATTAGGCACACACCAACGACCCATGAACTTCATACTATCATCAGGACTTATCTCAAAGCTTTCAACTCGTCCCTGTGTTTGGAACAAATCAGGGAACAAATCAGGCTCGATACTCATGGAACAAAGAGTAGCAACAGGCCCTTGAGGTACCACCTCAATCTCGAGCTTTCGGAACTCCTCACACAAATCCTTAGGCAGGACTCTAACAGCATTAAGAGAGTGTTCAGTCTTCTGACTAAGGGCATCTGCAACCACATTAGCTTTTCCCTCATAATAATCAAGCTTCAGATCATAATCCTTGATCAACTCCAACCACCTTCTCTGCCTCAAATTTAACTCTCGCTGAGTGACGATGTAATTCAGACTCTTGTGATCAGTAAATAACTTGCACGGAACCCCATATAAATAGTGTCGCCAAATCTTAAGAGCAAACACCACAACAACTAACTCAAGGTCATGAGTAGGTTAGTTCCTCTCGTGCACTTTCAGTTGTCTCGAAGCCTACGCTACAACCTTCCCTTGTTGCATCAGAATGCAACCCAAATTATGCATAGATGCATCACTGAATACTTCGAACTCCACACCTTTAGTAGGCAAAGTCAGAACTGGAGCAGTAGTGAGGCGTTTCTTCAACTCTTGAAAGGCTTCTTCACACTCAACTTCCCACACAAACTTGCTTTCTTTCCTCATCAGCTTGGTCAACGGCTGAGCTATCTTGGAGAAATCTTGGACAAATCTCCTATAGTAACCAGCAAGACCTAGGAAACTCCAGATCTCAAACACGTTCTTTGGACTTTCCCATTCTATGACAGCCTTGATCTTAGAAGGATCTACCATAAAACCATCCTTGTTGATCACATCGCCTAGAAAAGATACCTCCTTCAACTAGAATTCACACTTGGAGAACTTCGCAAACCATTTTTGTTTCGTCAGAATGTCCAGGATTATCCTTAGGTGCTTCTCATGCTCCTCCTCAATCTTAGAGTAAACGAGGATATCGATGAACACCACAACACACGTGTTCAAATACTCATGAAAAGAACGGTTCATTTAGTCCATGAACACAGCAGGCGCAGCTGGGAGTCCAAAAAGCATGACGATGAACTTATAGTGCCCATACCTTGTTCAGAAAGCAGTCTTAGGGATATCTTCTTTCTTCACTGGAATTTGATTAACCTGATCTCAAGTCAATCTTAGAAAAGACTCAATCACCCTTTAACTGATCAAACAAATCCTCTATTCGGGGCAACGGATACTTGATTGTCACTTTATTAAGCTCACGTTAATCAATGCACAAGTGCATACTCCCATCTTTCTTCTTAACAAACAGAACAGGAGCACCCCATGGAGACATACTGGCCTTATGAAGCCCTTATCAATCAACTCTCGCAATTGAGCCTTCAGCTGCCATTCTATACCGAGCCTTTGATAACAGAGCAGTCTCAGGCATAAGATCGATGCCAAACTCGATATCTTTCTCAGGAGGGATACCAGGCAACTCATCAGGAAATACGTCCGAATACTTGCGAACTACAGGGATATTCTCCATTTTCACTTCTTGGGATAGATTGTTAACCATGCATAGGAACACTTGTTCCCCATTCTGACGGAACTTCTGCATTTTCAGAGCAGATACGATCTTTACCACTTTCTTCAGAATAACTCCTCTATAGGAGATATGCTTACCACACAGACTACGAAGCGTTACCTTCTGAATACAGCAATGAATATGAGCATGGTACTTAGACAACCAATCCATAACCAGGATGACATCGAACTCAGACATGGAAAACTCCTTAAGATCAGTAGGAAGATTAGTACCCATAAGAGAAACAGGTACGTCACGATACTCGGCATGCAAGGATAGCTTGTGCCAGAAGGAAGGGAAATAAGAGTTCGTAGAGGAGAACTCGAAGATAGGTTAGAATTCTGAATAAAAGAACTCGACACAAAAGATATCGTAGCACCAGAATCAAATAACACACATTCAGGTACAGAATTAACAAGGAAAGTACCAGTAATAACATCAGGATGAGCATCGGCATCAGACTGAGTCATGCAGTAGACTCGATTCTTAGGCGGAATAGAGGAACCGGAAGGACCAGAAGAAGCATTAGTTCTCGGGTTCTTAGGACACTCGAAAGTCTTGTGACCCTCCTATCCACAGTAGTAGTATACGATCTTAGAACCATCACATTTCTTCCCCGGATGAAACGGTTTCTCACACCTCCTGCATTTAGTAGGATCATACCTCGGTCTAGCACTAGAATTCTGAAATCCACCTTGAGTACTGGGTTCAAACCTCGGCTTCTTTGCAGGAACCGGAGCATGGGAAGTAGCAGGCTTTCTCACAGCAACAGCCTTAGAAGCTTCCTCCTCTTGATTGAGGCATGATACTAAGGGCTAACTCATAAGCTTCCTGAAATGAAGCAGCTCTAGAGCACAGTACATGGGTTCTTATTCTCGGATCCATCTTCTTGATGTACCTTTTAACCCTCTCAGCCTCAGTAGGTACAATTGAAGTAGCAAACCTACCCAACTCAGTGTAACGGTCTGTATACTCTTAAATACCCAAGCTTCCCTTAGTTAAAGACAAGAATTCCTCATGTTTCTGCCAGCAGAGTTCATCAGGATAGAACCTCTCTTTCAGCTTAGTAGAGAACAAAGACCACTTAAGACAAGAGCAAGCGTCTCTGACCGTGCTCCACCAATTATCGGCTTCCTTCTTCAGATAATAGGAACCTATAGATACCCGCTCACCAGCAGGGCAATTAGTAGCAATGAAAAGCTTTTCCATCTCCCTCAACCAGTTTTCTAGAACCACGGGGTCAGCAGTACCCTCACAAGTTGGTGGTTTATGACGATCGAAAGTTGATTGTCCAGAAGAGGAACCAGAAGACTTGTTGGCCAAGGAAATGAAAGCACCCTCTAGCGCTTGGCGACGACAGCGCGCAGCTTCCTTTCGGACGCATCGGTTATGTTGTCGTGAATGCATTCTACAAAATAAGGACTCAAATTAGACAATAAAGCACATGTTAGTAACTCAAGTGCAGAAATAGATAAGTCAAAACGATTCCTAAGGCTTTCTTCCTACCCAAGTAACTCTCACTAATCTCTCTCTCTCTCTCTCTCTCTCTCTATATATATATATATATTAAAAAGCGTAAGCAAGCAATGCAGGCCGCCACGTGGCACTATCCCCTTCTTCAATTACATTTTATCCATGTCATTGTCATAAGAAAAAATTATAAATGTTGTCAATATAGAGTTTCGAACCCATGACCTTCACTTGTGAAATAAAGAGTTTTAACCATTGTACTACCACACTCTTCATGCTTCTCTTATCACAAATAAAAATATTATTATGGGGTTTAAATGACAATGAAGAAATAAAAAATAAATATGTTGCCAATATGGAGTTTCGAGCCCATGACCTCCGCACATAAAATAAAGAGATTTACCATTGCGCTACCACACACTTAATGCTCTCTTATCAAAAATAAAAATATTATTGTTGAGTTTAAATGACAATCAAGAAAGAAAAAATTATAAATGTTATCATTATGTAGTTTCGAACCCATGACCCCCACAAGTGAAATAAAGAGTTTTAATCATTACTCTACCAAACTCATAATGCTTTTTCTTATCACAAATAAAAAAATTATTATGGGGTTTAACAATCAAGAATTAAACAACTATGAAGCATACTATAGATGAGAATTAAACCAGAGAATTAATTTAACCTTCAAAAAAGAATGCATAATATAGATGAGATGAATTTTTTTATTTTCTTAGTCTTCATTTCCTTTTACCTTAGTCTAACTTTGGGAAAAAGTAAAGGGATTTCTTTCATTACAAATTTTCATGATCCTTTTAAATTGGTTAATTGTTTTAAAAATTATGCCTTTAAAATTTAAATTTTAAAAATAAAAAAAAATTCTCCCTCCGTTTTTTTTAATATGCACATTTTACCATTTTGGGATTTTTTTAAATATGTACCTTTCTACCTTTTTCCTTAAATGGAATGTTGATCCACCTAATTATTACACTTTTCTCCTACTTTTTCTTTCCTTCTCTCTACCTTTTTCACTTTTTATTTACTTTTACTAACTTTCTCTCTTACTTTTGCACTTTTTCTTTGGTCCGCGCGCAAAAGCAAACATACATATTAAAAAAAGGAGGTAGTATCAGCAATGAAGATATAATTTTAATTCAATTAATATAAAAAATGGACCCGAGGCATCGTCGGGGCCACAAACTAGTTACTTTACTTGAAGCCTAAGACACCGGTAATCTTAGTTACAATGACTACACATCTCTCAAGAAACATGTAGCAACTCAATGAGAGTTTTTGGAACGTTTGGCTCTGATACCAACTGTACCATCCCGTCCTTTTAACAGAATTAAAAATAAAGATAAAATAAAATAAAAGAAATAAATCCATTAAATAAAAGATCAATGACAGCGGAAATACCACCGGGACGGAAATGTTATTCTAAAAACAACTAAATAGAACAAAAATCCCAAGTCAATAATAACCTTAAAATAAATAAGGGACTGAGGTCCCATACCCTCATCCCATAAACATACTAAAATCCCAAATAAATTATCCAAGCCATGAACAGACTAAAATGAAATCCATAAAATAGGATCATACATAATAAAACTACTTAAGACCCACTAGAAAGGTGGTCTTCATCTTCCTATCATAGTGTTCATCTACAACTGCTAGGATCACATCCTTCCTCATAGGGCCATGTCTCACAGCCCCAGTCCAAACGGTAACGATCCTAAACTTCTACATCTGCAAAGATATACAACAAAAATCCACAATCAGTGGAGACTAACTAACAGCTCTCCCAGTCCAATCAGGATTCAATTAACAATTTAAAATATGAAGAATAATCCCAGGCACACCCAAAAGATCATACAAGGCATAAAGAAATCATAAGACATGCGAAGTAAGAATAATAAGTCAAGTCAACAATATTAATATTCATCGAAACACCATTCAAGATAAAGAAAGAAAATAATTCCATAAATAGATCGTCAAAGAGAAAAGAGATTTCAAAGTTTAGTAAGTGAAATAGATATATAAATAAATAATTAAATGTGAGATGAACGCTAGTGACCCGCAGCCCACTTCCTAAGATTATGTCAGATCGCAACCTCCAGAACGACCTATGGGTTACGTTCCCTACCGTCTGTGTCTAAGAATGGCCAAACCCCGATGCAGTACAATACACGCAGTATTTCTCGACCTCTCGGACGACAACACATCCTAAGTTTCTCCAATACAGGGTAGCACCCTGCTCAGTGCCCCCTGACCTCTCGAAGTGCATGTTCAAGTATCCTTGGGGTAACAATTCCCTTGGACTACTCAACTCAAAATAAAACAATTAAAAACAAATAAGGTTCTTCAAATATCAAGTATTGATCAAATCATCAAATATTCTTCAAATCATCAAATAATTACGAAAATCACAATTCTTCAAAAGAAATACTTCAAAACAATTCTTCAAAAATAAATCAGATAAAAATAACTAAATTAAATGCTCTTCAAAATCAAGGTTTCAAAATAAAAATTTAAAACTTCTTCAAATTCTAATTCAAACATTAAACCGTCAATGTCGTTATCTGAGTTTGGGTACGAAGTGAATTATAAATTAAATTATAAATATTCCCCGTACATAACTCTTGGCAAAGTGATGCTAAGGGCAGTATTATTGTCCCCTAGCATTACGACGTCGATAACTCAAAAATTCATCAAAGTACTCAAAAACAATTTCACAACAACATATATCATCACAATAGCTCAACAATTCAAAATTTAACAACCAAACATACTTCCATAATTAACAAAGGTCAAACTACATAAATATAATCATTGAAATAACTTAAACAGTGCTGCTACGCATTTGACAAGACGAAACAGCAAGCCAAAAGAAAAAGGGAGGGGAGCAGCACTGGGTCGTGGGCCGCGACCCAGATCACAGGCCGCAAATGGTCGTCGCGAGGTGCGACGCTGCTCGCGGGTCACGAGCAGCCACTGCCTCCCCTTCGCCCGTTATGGTACTTTACGCACCCAATTAAATTCACATCAAAACATGCTCAACTAAACTCATGGAAAATTAAATATAAACTTCAACAACATCAAATAGGCGTGCTTGAATTAATACTTCAAATAAATTAAAGGAACAAAAATATATAAGTTCCTAAAATCATGAAACTAATACTTTTAAACATGATAGAACATGAACATTAAATTCTAACTAAACCAACTAAAATTCCAGCACTTAATTACTCATGATTACACTTAAAAACATTAAAGAACATTCCCAAATACATACTCATCATACTATAAGAATTAGGGCATGTTTGAGAATTAAAAACAACTCAAAAGAACTACTTAACTTCATGGAAAATAATTGTAGCAATATTAAAATAATAACATAGCTAACAAAACATCTAAATTCATGCTAAATCATAATTCCAATTACTACAATAATTCCATCAATACTCATGGTTCAAACAAAGCATCGAAATGATGAATTCATTAAACAAAAATAATTCTAGCATTAATAAAATTAATAAAAACATGAATTAAACATAAGAATCAATGAAATAAATAAAGAGTAACAACCCTAACATGATTCTAATCAATACTAACAACATTAACATCATAAACAACGATTTTAAATACTCTAAAACATATATTAAAACAATAAAAACCTAACCCTAACATGAATCCTAATAACTATAACATTATAAACGTAGATCTAATAACTAAAATACATCCTAACATGATTTTTCTAACATAATTAAATTCTAAAGTACTAGAAGGGATGTTAATTAGTTACCTCGATCTATTCGTAGAGTGAAACAAAAACAGAAAAAGAGAGAATAAAATAGTTAGGAGAATCGCCCCTTAAGAGAAATACCAAGAGATTAAACCCAAACTTCAGTCTTGAATTACCCCTTGAATATGAATTAAAAAGTCACTAGGAAGTAGGAATTTTATGAAGAACAAGTGGGAAACTTTTCCCCTTTTTTTATGATAGGCGTGTGATAGGGAGAAAGAAAGGAGTGTTTAATTGCTAAATTTCTTAGTTTAGGACAGCAATAATAATAAGATGGGTTAGAATATATAATTGCTAAAATAGAGTAGAGGATCAAGGAGTGATTGGCTTGCAATGGGGGAAAGGATTAGCTACCTAAATTAAGAGATGCTTGCTTCAAAATTCAAAATAAAACTCCCCCCAAAAACTCCCCCATGCTCGGCCACCCTCAAGTGAGTCGGTCCACTTAAGCGGTAAAATGAAGCATCCTACAAGTTTGGCCCAAAAAATAAAATAAATAAATAATAAGGCTCAAACTAAAATAAATACTAACTACTAGCTCTACTAAAATATACATAATAGTATTACCTTTATAAAATATAAAACTCAAAATAATTACACAACATTAATCACAATCACCCAATCACAACAATTAAATATAAACATCCAACACTTATGAAAAATATAATTAAGTTATATAAATTTTGTTTTCAAAATATAAACATATATAATTATACACAACAACACTTTTTATATTTATATATATATAAAATAAAGAATATATAAATAAATCAAGGATATAGATAGATAGGACGTAATAAATAAATAAATTAACGCGCGAAATTTCTAGTGAAATTACGGGGTGTTACAGATTACAAGGCCTAACCGGCATAACATCACTCCACTCGAGCAGAGGTCACTCTAGCAAGGAAGTGAATGCACCTAACAAATTCTACCTAATCATCATACACTAATACATTACACAAAGCATGTTGTCTCCTTGACTCGGTCAAAAAGGTTCCTCAAGTAGCTACCAGGGGTACAACAATAAGCCACCTCGAGCACCTTCACATAATGTATCTGCTAAATGGGACGATATAGGAGGCATAAGCGCCTCGAGCAGTAAATATAAGTCGAAAGGGGCCTCTCGACACGAAGGGCACCTCGACATATTTCTGCCATCCTTAGTCTTGAGATGTCACGGCTCGACCTTCATACCAAACAGGTAAATTAAATAAGTGACTTAAGCTATTATGAAGCAATGATACATTCATACCCGAAAGAGAACAATGGTGACTCGACTCGAGCAATATAAGCACAACCTTAGCCTTCACATGCGTCTTTGAAACATTAAATGAGTTCTTGTACATGCTCTATGCGCAAGGGAGGTTCCTTGAGCAATCAACAAGCAAAAGGAGGTGCCTCGAGCACTTACTTGGAAGCTACTATAATCACTGCCTCGAGCAAATCCATCTCATGGTTAACAAGAGAGTGCCTTGAACAATGGCACAACGATCATACAATACCTTGACCATGAAAGCTCAACTTACTTAGACCCTGGTGTCCCGAACAGGAATGCCCTGAACAAGGTGCCTCGAGCAAGCTAAGGGTGCCTCGAGTATCGAATGCCCCGACCCTATAAAGTCTCCACTAACGTACTGGTTATTTAGAGAAAGTAACAACTTCTCACCTCAGTTTCATCAAGACAAGTCAACACATTTACCTCGATCAGTACAAGCAAGCCCGACAACTAGGATGGCTACCTTAGCCATAACATCACCAAAGCCCTAAACAAGGCATCCCTCGACTTGAGTAAGGGAGAAACATCCCCATACCAAGTCCGAGGGATGCTTAGAATTTTCTTCCTGAGTTCCAAAGACCTTAATCAGCCCCTACCTCGACCTAAGAACTAAAACCCTTTTTTCGCTAGGTCGGGAGGCATGTAGGGCTCATAAGCCCTGGTCGAGGAGGCCCCTCGACCAAGCCTGATTTACAAATACTTTTTAAGTTCTAAAGACGTTAACCAGGCACCTACCTTGACCTAAAGAGGGAAATTCTTCCTTAACTAGGCCGAGAGGCATAAGGGGCTCATTAGCCATGGGCGAGGATGTTCTCGGGCCAAGCCTAACTTAGGAATGTTTTCCAAAGACCTTAACCAGACATCCACGCTGGCCTAAGATGGGAACCCCCTCATTTCACTAGGTCGAGAGCCATATTCAGCCTAACAAGCACCATATTAGCCAGCCTCGTCAAAGAGATGACTCGACTCGACAACCTCTTCCCTTATCTAATCGAGATATAATGAACAATTTAATTAGTAAAAATAATGTTCACTTCAGTAACTAAGTTTACTAGTAATAAGTTCAGTTCAATAGTATTAAGTTCAATTTAGTAAAAATAAGTCCAGTTCAATAAAAATAAGTTCAGTTCAGTAGTAATCAGTTCAATTCAGTAAAAATAAGTCCAGTTTAGTACCAATAAGTTTAATTCAGTTAAAATAAGTAAGGTTGATTAAAATTATGTCCAGTTCTACAAAATTCACTTGACGAGAACATGGCTTAAGTGGTCGTTTGATTTATATGGAAGGTCAAAATCATGATGGAATTCAAGTAAGTCATTTAATCAAATTATAAGAATTTGATTAAGGTGTTTGATTGACAATGAAAATATAAATTCGCATGAGAATTGTTATTTAGGGCCTGTCCTCGTCAACATATTTTAATAAGTTTCAGTAAAAATAAGTTTAGTTCAGTAAAAACAAGTTAAGTTCAGTACTAATAAGTCCAGTTTAGTACTAATAAGTTTAGCTCAAAATTAATAAGTTAACTTCAAGTAAAAATTAATTTGATTCCTTAATATATTGTTAAGAATTCAATAAAAATAAGTTCAATTCAATAAAAATAAGTTCACTTGAGTAGTAATAAGTTCAATTAAGCTTAATTCAGTTGATGAGAACAAAGCCTTACCTACGGTCTGTGATGAGTGGACCTGTCAAATAGATCGTGTCGTGTTGACTTCGTGTTCGTATTAAAAATAAACGTGTTGAGAACCCTTGACACTAGCTAACCCAACCTATTTAACTAATCGTGTCAAAGACCTCTGACACTAACCCAACCTGTTTAATTAAACGTTTAGCCGTGTCAACCCATTTAACCCGTTTAAGCCATACGATTTAAAAAATTATTATGATAAATCATTTGTCGTGCCTAATTTTGTTCAATCATTGTATGTATGAATTCATGTTTGGTTAGCCACTAACATTTTCTTGTATTCAAATTCAACAGGAAAAATCGATAATAAAGGTATGAATTATGCTCAATCTTTTTTTAACGGGCTCACCTATTGATTATTGTTGGTATGGTACCAACTATAGATCATGTTTGATTTTATAGGTCCTTGTGACTTGTTAATATGAAATAACAGGTCAAAGTGAGATTTTTACATGTGATTATTTTAACGGTTTCAGGCACGCATTTCAAGGCGACTATTTCACCTTTTTGGGGGGTAAAACCATTTTTCGATAAACGGACACCATCGTTCACCCGTTATTGGCTCTAATTTCGAGAATCCCTAAACAACGAGTACCAATACGTCGGGTTTTCGGGATCGCAGTTTAAGACGACCTTTTCGGATGGGAGACGTCGTTTTCGAAAAACAGGCATTGCCACGCACCCTTAGTGGGCACGAATTTCGATAATCCATATAAAACAGGTACTTACAAGCCGGATTTTTGGACTCGCATTTCAAGACGACCTTTTCGGGCCTAATACGGTCAACGATATGCACCCTTTATGGACACGAATTTCGATAATCCCTACAAAACGGGTAATTATGAGCCGACTTTTTGGGCATACAATTCAAGGCGACTTTTTCGCACCAATTACGACGTTTGTTTAAAAAACGGACAATGCTATACACCTTTATGGACACGAATTTCGACAATCCGTACAAAACAGGTACCAATAAGCCATGTTTTAGGACAAGTATTTCAAAGCGACATTTCTGACGTTTTTGTGCAAAAGACGAAGTTTTTTGGAAAACAAGCACTATTATGCACCCCACATGGACACAAATTTCTAGAATCCCTACAAAACATGTACTATTAAGTCGGGTTTTCGGGTACGCACTTCAAGACATTTTTTCCGATTTTCCTGACGAAAGTCGTGCCCGAAAATCCGGCTTATTTGTACCAGTTTTTGTAGGGATTCTCGAAATTCGGACCCATGAAGGGCGCACATCGTTGTCCGTTTTTATTGAGAAAACGTCGTATCAGGCCCCAAAAAGTCGCCTTGAAGTGTGTGCTTGGCAATCCGGCTTGTAAGTACCAGTTTTGTGGGAATTATCGAAATTTGTACCCATTACGGAAACGCAGTGGTGTCTGTTTTGCGAAAAAACGACGTCTTCGACTTGAAAAGGTCTTTTTGAAGTGTGTGCCCGAAATCCGGCTTAATGGTATCCGTTTTCAAGGGATTCTCGAAATTGGAGCTCGTAAAGAGTAAATGGTGGTGTCCGTTTTTCGAAAAAACTTTGTATTCACCCCGAAAAGCTGAAATAGTCGCCTAGAAATGCATGTTTGAAAACCCTTACAATAAACACATGCAAAATCTCATTTTGGCCTGATGTTTCAGGTTACTAGGTCAGAAGGACCTATAAAATCAAACATGATCAATAGTTGGTGTCTGCCAACAATAATGGTGACCCATTTAAAATAAGATCGAGCATAATTCATACCTTTTATATCAAGTTTTCCAATTTAAAAAATGAAGATCATACTTTAATTTTTTAAATATCTATATTTTTAAATTAAACGGATAAAATCGTGTCAGTTTCGTGTTGGTAATCGCAACACTAACCCGACCTGTCTATTAAACGGTTAAACTTGTGTTGATCTGTTTAAGTAAATCTATCAAGAATGCTCAACACTAAAGTCACTAACCCACTTATTTCGTATCCGATTCGTGTCACGTTATCGTGTCGTGTAAACTTATGACGGTTCTAATTTTTTAAGGGGAGGTTAGATTTGTCAGATTTATGGGAAGTTGAATGATTGAAAAGTGAAATCAGAAAATGAAGGATCCGCGGATTGCATATTAGAGAGAGCGGTGGCAGTACATTGTAACGACATGCGAACGCGTAATCTATAAACCTATTGGCTTTTGCAGGGGAAATCACTGATGATCCTCAATCCCTGAATGCACTCATCTTATTGCGGAAGATATCGAGTCTCGTTATACCAATCTTCCAGGTAATTCTATTGCTATCTGCTTTTCTTCCTTCTTTTTTTTTATTTAAATTTTGTTGTTTAAATCTTTTTCAGTTGCGATTATGGTGTACCCTATGCCAACTTTTCACTGTAATTTGATTTTGGGGGTGATACATTGATCATTTAAACAATTGAATATAATTTTTGTCCTATTCAAACAGTTGAGAATTGCAGGAGAACAATCGTTAGGAACTTGTGTTCAATTGCCTTGTCAATAATGAATTTACTTTGAAATTATTCTTAACATCATTGTTTGTTTTGTAGATCAGTTATCACGAAATAAAAAGCAAAAGGGGTCATCAAGAAAGCCTCTTTTTGCTTAGAACATCTCATTCGGTGATCCCTCAATGCACAATATGGTAATCACTGTCACCATTTTTTATACTGAATTGTTTTCCCTTGGAGAATTTGCAATGTGCTCAATTGTGATTTGAAGACGAACATAACAGAAAAAGGAGGTTGTTTGATTGTTCTGAGTTCTGTGATTCGACTTAATAACATTCTTCTCCCCTTGCCTAAATAACACTAAATTATGTCAAGTTGTGAACTACTCCAAATACCCGTCCTTCAGGACTCGCCATGCCCTCATTTTTGGCGCCTTGCTTAGATAAGCTTTAGGTGGGTGCGTTATGTCACCCTTTGATTACAGATTAGCATACTTGAGTTGTGCTGAGGGAAGGAAAACCTAAAACAGGCAACTCCTATTTGTCACCAGCGGCAAGGTTTGAGTCTCTGAGTCGATAAACCCGGAACTTTGTGGTTGGGATGCTTTGATGGGAGTACATTACCCAGTTTGACTTAGGCAACAATAACAACTAGTATATTAAGGTAAAACGCAATGTTTGATATCATTTATCAATGCCCTAGAAAGAGGGTTGATTGTGAGATAGGAGCGTGAAACCTTATAATGGAAGAAAAACCTATACATAAGTCCTAGAAACATAAAGTAAAGCAATAGAAAGTATAGAATACAACTAATACAAGGTAATCTAAGGTGGATGGTAACATCCTCCTCCACTTAATATTTTGATGATCTTATTCAATGACCAAACAGAAGTGCAAAATTAAATGTATTTACTGGCATCTCACTGTTGAAGATGGCTTCTTTTCGGTTGATGTCATTGATGACAATTTGGTTTTGATATTGGCACATGTTGCTATAGTGATATGGATTCATTTATAAGGTTCCATATATGTGATATTTGATATTAACTTGTAAGACCGGGTGAATCCTCTACCATTAAGGTTCCACCTTATAGGCTCTTTCTAATTTGGTGAACCCTCATTCATTCATAAGGTTCCACCTTGTAGGGGCTCTTTCTAATTGATGTTGATAAGGCCTTTATATACTATATTAACATGGACCTTTACCGTCTCTATGTCTCCTACATCAAACTTTGTTGCTCTTCTACTTTGATACACCTATTTTGTCATGCTTAAAAGCTTTTTCTAAGTATGCGCGTAGATCTGAGTTAGCGAGTAAAATGAAAAGATGATGCACCATAGAGAACTTGGAGAGAACTTGATTTAGCTGCCATTTCCAAAAGTCGTGAATGCATATAAAAAACTGCGCAAAAAGCTCAGGTCCTAGATAAGCTCCATGCTACACATTTAGATGTTACTACCATACTATTTAGAAGATTATCCCATTTCCATTTTGGGCGAAACATACTTATGGTTTGTTTTGTTTTACACAAGTACGCGATTTAACAAGATATTTCCTTACTTGTTGTAAGTTCTAATGAATCAAGGAAACTATTCCTTCCGCGAATATCTCATTGCCATTGTCGCCATTCTTGGGGTCCGCGACTCTGTTTGCTAGATTCCCCACAATAGGCTCATATGGGCTTGACAAAGTGAAGCATTTTTCTCGACTTGGACTCGGAGTTCTTTAGTATTGACACAAAGGTGGCGCATCTTGAGAAGCGGTCACCTTTATTGCCTAGTCTACTAACGAAATTTGATAATGCACTTTCCTTCACCTAGTGGGAACCAGAAGAGACCCGTGCGCCTGAGGTCTCTATCTATTGATTTTATCAAGTCAACACACTATATGCGTTGGGGTGTTGCGCATAAAATCTTAGTTTATTCCCACGAGTATGAACTAAGAGAAATCCAACCGAGCGTTCTAACTTCTAAGTAACCAAGAGAAAGAGAAAGTATTTTGTGGAACACCCCCTTTTAGAATGACACAGTTGATATTCTTTGGTGAAGATGAGGTCATCTTGTACACGCACCCTTGTCTTTCATTCTTGAATGAGAATCTGTCTTATGCTTATGCACGTTCTTTCTCTAAGTGGATCTCTTACCGCAATTGTTTGCCTATGGCAACTCGATTTCTATTCTTATTCTTCCTCTAGACCTATACATGAATTTCACATCAAAACTGACTTCCTGTCACTATTCCTTAACTTTCGCCCTACGTAGCTTAACATGTTCTCTAGAGGTGAATAAAATGCTTAGCCTCCACTATGTTTCCGGGTAATAAAGTCCACGAGGTGGATTTATTGAAGTAGCACTCCATGTTATGCCATGCCACACCATGTTCTTTCACCATTACATTATTTATATTCATGAAAGTTGTTGCTTAGTTGGCTCCCGGCTCCTGCTCATACCCCCTTATGAAAGGTCTAGTGTAGTCGGCTAACCAACCACATAAACTCATCTTACAGCCAACATTCAAAAACCTTCTTTTCCTAAACCCACAACCCAATTTTAGACAAGATTGCTACCTCTCAAAGCTTAATTTCAATCGCAACCCTCCCATTACAACTACTAGAGTAGTCATCTCACCATAGCTACACCACAGGTCAAGAGGACTCTCCAACAAGGAGTTTGAATATTCCAATGGAAGGCATGGTTATTAATATCATATCCATCTTGAGGACGAGGTGGAAGTTTAAGAGGCGGGTAATCCTAATCATCCATAATTAGGGCGGAAGGTACTTTAAATGTTATAAGAGGAATTTGTTAGTAGCTTGGAGAATAAGATAGTAGTTTTCCTATGTATACTCTCCGTAACGAAATAAACGCACCATTTGCACTTTTGACACTATTTACAGTTTTAAATTTAATCGCAATTTGTGACTTATATATAAGAGAAAATATAGTCATGTGGTGTCTTGTTGGATTCGTCTCAACTTGTAGTTTTTTATGATCTAATGTTTATAGTTTTTACAAATACATAATTAGAGATATTAATCTTTAAAGTTTTATCTTGGCATGCGTGCCCAAGCTAAATGGTGCATTTATTTTGTTACGGAGGAAGTACAACATATTAGAGAGAGAAGCATGATGAAACCATTGAGAATTCGGTATTTTAATTGTGGGAGAGAACAAACCTCGCAAAATCTCGTATTTCTGGTCATTAATCAAGTCTAACTTATCTTCTTCAAATCTTCACATTTCATCTCTTGAAATATGTGCAGGCTAAATTCTTTGCAAATTGTATTACTGATAATGCTAAGCATCAATATTGGAGCGGGGTTTCGAGTAATATAATTCTAAGTAACTGGTTAGTAGATTGGAAAATTACAGAGTTGTTGGCGGAGAAATTCTTTATTGAAAAAGTATCTGTTATAGGAGTTAGTGGTTGCTTTTGTTAAAATTTTTGATTTGGTAGAATATGGTAGGGTGATTTTTATTGAAAATATTTTAAAAACCATTAATCCCAAATTCAATGTCGTCTTCCACTGTCAATCTAAGTATTGTTTATTTCTTACTAATCCCAAGCTTCATACGTGCTCTAAGTGATAAAAATGACGTGGTACTTATTTTGAGTAGTCATTTTTTTAATTAATGGTTTCCCGCTCTTCCTCTTTTATTTGAATGCCATCTTCATCCCGTCAATGAAGCGAATCATTGTCCAGATATATATCCTTAAAAGTTCTATCTTTTTTTTTCTTTCTAAACGACTTCTAGATGACTCTTTCATTGACTTTTGGTGTTTGGCTTAGTTATACGATCAAACAACCAAAAAAAAAAGTTTGATAAATTGCTTTTGAAGTAGCTCAAACCAGTGTTTCAGTCAAAAGCCAAAAGCAATATTTACCGCCTTTTGTTGCTGGTTTTTGACTTTTCCTTTCATTTTCTACTAAATAGCCAACGCCAACGCCCGTTCTTTACCAAACACTTTTGTAAACATAGTTGAACAAGCCAACAAAAACAGGCGGTCAAACCAACCGCCATAAAATGTAACCAGCCAATCAACGGGCAAATTGCCAAACACCCCCTCTACTTAATTTTGAGGTTGTTATAAGGCACATATATACCACAAAAGCCAAAAAGATTTGAAAAATAATGGATCATGAAGGGTTCTAGGTTGCAGTGAGGAAGAGGGGAAGGTTAAAGCTTTAAAGTTTTACAGGAAGTTGTGGTGGTTTGGTGGTTGTGTCCCTATAGAGCGGAAGGGGTTATTAGGTTGTGGTGAGGAAGAGGGGAAGGTTGAAGCTTCAAAGTTTTAGAGGGAAGTAGGTTTGCGGTGGTTTGGTGGTTGTTTGCTTTAGGTGCTGTTGGTGGGTTATGGTGGCTGTGGGTTGTTTTTGCTGGGTGGTGCTATGGACATTTGAATGCAGAAAGAGAGAACGGTGGCTAAGAGAGCCGGGGAAGGGGACTTTGTTAAATAAGGGGGGTTAGAAATTTTGGTTGTTAAACGTTAATGACGGTCATATGGGGTGGCTTTGTGTATGTAATTAAGGAGAGTAGGGTCGTTTACATTGATTGTTTGAGTAGCAAGTGGTTATTGAATGATGCCCTTATAATAGTTACTACCTCCATTCCATCATAATTGAAACATTGGGAATTTTTACACTATTGCAAAGCCTCATTTGACCTTCTATTATGATTTATACATAACGAAAAAATTAGTCATGTGGGATCTTGTTAGATTCGTGACGATTTATACTTAATTAGTATCCACTCTTGTAATTTTTTCTTAAACACAATTCAAGATATAAACGTTTAAAGTTGTGCATTGGACGGCGTGAAAGTTCACAATGTTGCAACCAAAATGTTCCAGTATATCTTTGAACTGGGATGATGCCCCATCTATGGTTGTTTTTGTGCAATTTTTTTATATTTGTAACGCGTTCCATGTATATGCATGTGATTACATAGTAGCTATACCTGAGCTGGATTACACGACAAGGTGAGTTGATTTAAAATTAGCAAGCTCAGGTGTCGGAATGAGCTTATACTTGTCAGAATCTCTGTTTGTGCTTACAGAAATGGAGCATTTCTGTCTGTATATGAGTTATGCTATGTACTGAATATTGTTGCAATCATACCAGAGAACAAGACAACCACCCAAGTGGCGGCCGTGTAATGTGCAGAATGAATCAGACAAACTAAGCAACTTACCATGCCATATTATTGATGGGATTCTGTCATGCTTGTCCATTAGAGATGCAGTAAGGACAAGTATCCTATCGAGCAACTGGAGGTACAAATGGGCGACTCTACCAAATCTCATATTTGACAAGGACTGCTGCCCAGCTTCATCTGACGATCAAGTAGTACCCAAGAGCAAACTTGTTAACATTATTGATCACGTGTTTGTACTTCACTTTGGTATGATACACAAGTTCAAGCTATCCCATAAAGACCTTCAAGCTGTAATTGATATCGACAGATGGATTCTTCGTATATCTAGAAGCTCTGTTGAAGAATTTATATTGGAAATTTGGAAGGGCCAAAGGTACAAAATACCTTCTTCTTTGTATTCTTGTAAGCATTTGGTTCATTTGGAGCTGTTCAACTGCTTGCTAAGCCTACCACCAGGTTTCAAAGGTTTTCCGAACTTGAAGAGCCTTGATCTTCAACATATCACTATGATAGAGGATGCCTTCAAGGATCTGATTGCTTGGTGTCCCTTGCTGGAGAGGTTGACATTGATGAACTTCGATAGTTTCTTCCATCTAAAGATCCGTGCTCCTAATCTTCAGTTCTTTGACATAGGAGGTGATTTTGAAGATGTTACTTTTGAGAATACTAGTTACTTGTCTGTTGTTTCAATTGGTTTATACGTCAATGTTGGAAGTGAAGTTAGTGGAAGACAAATCAGTGCAAGCAACATGTTGAAATTCTTTGCCTGCCTTCCTCGCATACAAAGGCTTGAGGTCCAAAGCTACTTCTTAAAGGTATGTTGTCTGGTTGTTATCACAAATCCTGTTCAGATTTTATCGGACTTGAAAGCGCTTATATACAATGATTGATTGATATGATTAATTGTTGCTCCCGGAAAAAAAGATATGATTAATTGTTCTGTGGCTTTGGGATGTTACAGTATCTAGCTCTTGGGAATGTGCCAAGTAAACTGCCTGCTGCATGCCTTGAGCTGAACTATCTTTCCATGCGTATCAACTTCAATGATATCAAGGAAAATAAGGCAGCTTTTTGCCTATTCAAAAGCTCTCCAAATCTGTCTGAACTTGAGATGCTGGTAAGTGCCCTGCTGTGGAATTGACCTTAGTTGTGTTCTTTTTATTTTCTTTGCATTCCTTTTGTCAAATATAAAATTGTTAAATCTTGCGCTAGTAACAAGAGGTAACTTAATTGTTATTGTCCTAAAATAATTAGTGTTGCTGTTTTTAGGCTTTGATTACACGACTTGGGTCTTCTGAGCTGATTGTATATGATGTTGCTTGTTTCTGATTAGTATCTCATTCACGGTTGTAACACGTTAATTCTGTAGGCTCGCCCAGAGGATGAGTTTATTGCAAAAACAGGATCAAGCTTTTGGGAGGAGAATACACACATAGAATGCAGGTTTAACCAACTTCGAGTAGTTAAGATAGTTGACATATGTGGCATTAGACCGGAGCTAGATTTTGTCAAGTTTCTGCTTGCAAATTCACCCGTGCTTGAGAAGTTGACTGTTAAACCAGCTTCGCTTGACGGAGGTTTAGAATTGCTTAAAGAATTGTTGCGATATAGACGAGCTTCTGTACAAGCAGAAGTCATTTATTTGGACAGTTAGCTTGAGATAGATCTTAGATTTTTTTGTAACTAGTTTGTATAATGGCTAGAAATGTACTACCTTGCTATAGTTCATCTCAATTCCAAGGTTATGTTTTCTCCACCTCTGGTTTAAGATTTGGTTTGGACTGATCTTAATTTTCGATCTCCTAGTTGGATTGAACTTGGACCATATTCTAAGGACACGACTATATTGAAGAAAACAACTTATTTATGTGGGATTGTTATATATGTTTCGTTATTTTCACTTTTTGAAAAAAATTCACCATTTACTTTTTTTTAAAAAAATTAACTATTATAACTTTGCAAAATTTTGTGAACTACCACCTTTTAACCGAAAATGTTAAGTTTTCCGTTTTCTTAGCCAACTTACTCGTTTTCACCGTTACTCTTCTCTGCAGTCAAACACACTTTCAACATCCAAATCAAATCTGCCTCCACACAAAATTGGGGTTAGGGTATCGAATTTGAGGTTTTTAAATTCGGGGTTAGGTTTTTCGAATTTGGTTGTGAAGTTTAAGATTTTTGAAGTTGGGTTGTGGTGGTTAGTGGCGAAACTTCAAAGGGAAGTGGTGGTTAGTGGCGAAACTTCAAAGAGAAGTGGTCATTAGTGGCGAAATTTCCTGTGGTGGTGGTGGTTGGCTGGTGATGCATTAAGAGGTTAGAGTTTCGAAGGTAAATGGTGGTTGCCTGTTGGTGGTCAAATTGCGAGGTGGGGCGTTATTGGTGGCGAAATATTGTGGTGGTTGGTTGGTGTTCAATTTATATGTTAGGGTTTTTGAATGCAGAAGTGCGGGTGGTAAATTTAGAATTAGGGTTGTTGAAGGTAGAGGGGGTGTGTGGTAGGTGGTGGGTGGTGAGGATTTAGAGTGAGGTTGGTGGTGGCAATGGTTGTGGCAGGTAGGATGGTAATAGGAATTAAAGATGATGAGTGAGTCTCATCAAACGGAAAAGTTAACATTTTTTTTGTTAGAAGGTGTCTTACAAAATATTTCAAAGTTATAGTGGTGCTTCATATAATTTTCAAGATGATTTTTTTTCCGAAATAATGTAAAGTTTGTAGTGGTTTCTCACAAATACTCCTTTCTTTTTTAAAAAAACTACTATCCATATTCTTATAACTAATATAGAGTTAAACATATTGTATAATAAGTAAATGGAAGTAAGATGGTATGGTTTGGTCTGGTCTGATTCCCAAAAGAATAAATAATAATTTCCTAAACTAAGGGGAGGGATCATAATTTAAGGGCGTATTCTGTGGTAGCATTTGAGGGAACTTTTAGAGGTTTGATTAAGTCCAACCTCTCTCTAAGTATGATAGTTTGTAAGGTTTGGTGGAACTTTTAGTAGTTAAACTAGTATTTTAGAAAAGAAATACTTCCTCCGTTTTCGAATAGATGCAACAAAGGAATTTTTTATATCTCTCAAAAATTACCCTTTGTTGCATCTATTAAAAAACGGGGGAAGTACATTTTACCTGAGACACAAAGTAACTATTTTTACTTAGACGGCTGATGTGTCAGTGCATATTAACGAATATAACTTCCTTCATAACCCAACAAGACTTATTCAAAAGTCGCTAATCACATATATATGCATTAAAGGTCATCAAAAAAAATTCGACAAATTTTCGGTTAAGCGAAAAACCTTGCTCAAAACCAAGGGAAATCCGACCTTAATGTATGTCATGTGATTTGGGAGGGGTATATGTGGAATATCTCGGTTCCACATTTCCCCTGGGGAAAGGGGTGTAATGAGGTAGCACCGAAAGCTCGGAAGACTCAGACTCCACGGGATAGGGCCATAAGCTGACGAATAGGCGTGATGATTAGGAAAGAGAAACCTATCTTGTTGACAAAGGCTAGGTGGTTTTACCAATAACATCCTATGATAACTCCTAATTTCCACTAAGGGACAAACACGACCGTTATTGGATTGGTCTCAAAGCCTATTTTTAGCCACAAATTTTCTCTTCTATTTCAGAGGTAGCATATGTTGACCCATGTTACACTATAGATTCGCCTCAGACTGAAATATGACGGTTTGCTATCAATGAGTATGAAGTATATGTATGTGGGGAAATACTATACTCTTAAGGGAAAAAGCTTTGTGGCAAAACTCTGAAAGTTTGGAAAGCGTATTGTTTAATGTCTATATAAAGTATTTTGTGAAAGTGTGCAAATAAATTATCTACAAAGTATTGTTTGGATTTAAGAGTAGTTTTGGTTCATAGCTTATGGACCTTAGAATCGTCAATATCATCTAGTTAGGTACCGAATATCGATGAGCGACGCCTCTCCTTGTAAATCCCAAAGGATAACGTATGGGTTTAAAGACCGTAACTATCGTGGTTTTTATAGAAAATTTAAGAAAATTTTGGTATTTAGTAAAGTACTTGATATATGATTTGTAAATGAGGTTTCTAACTCATAAAGAAATATCTACAAATGGTATATTGATATTGAAAAGTTTAAGAGATTTTTGAATAACTCCAATGCATGATTTGGTTTACTAAATGGTCTAGGCTCTAGCCTCCATATTACGATTTTGTACTTATACTCTTGCGTTAAAAGTATTGTGAAAGAAAGTTATTTTCCTTAATAAGCTCCCACCTAAAACGAGTTTTCTTGAGCGTAACTGAGCGTTTCGTGTTGCTTTTGTTCTTTTGAACCTACTCCTAGTGAGGAGCATATGATAATTGGTGCAGGTTCTTAAGGTACAAGTTATGTGTTGTTAAGAATCGAATCAACTCATGTGGAGCTAAATTCATGAATTCATGCCCGTGCTCAAATTATGTAACTATCAAGTTTAAGATTTCAAGACTTGTAATTGTATTGTAACTTTGGAGCCTGACCACTACTATCTCAGGTTTTTTAGTGATTTATCGGGTTTTGTGAAGTTGATTTTTAGTTGTGCTTTGCGCGTCATGAGATGACTTAAGAGACCTATTTTTATGTAGCTTGTTATGAGCATAAGACGGTCTTATGTTTTTATTGATTATGGATTTTGGTCAATGACCTTGTTGCTCACTTTACAATGACACTCCATTGAAATTTCTGCAATTTTTTTATTCATTTTTATATATAACACCTTTTCAAGAAAAACCGTCTTACAGGAATTTGTTGTTTAAAAATGTTCTAAATAAAATTTTTGATTTCACATGATGATGCGATGATAACAGTTCGGGAATCTAAACTTTGTTTTCCACTGCAATTTGAGCAAAATAAGTATGTTCAAATTCCGGGTTGTTACACATTTAGTGTATTCTAAAGATCGAGGATTCTTCGCTCCGTGCTATAAGGCGAACTCCACCCTATAGCGTGCAACATCTGACAACTATTTTATTGTTTTTTCTTTGTTCTTTTGATATTTTAATGACTCATTTTTAGTGGCAAGTATAAATAGAGACTTTTAGAATAGATTTCCATCATATATTATTTGTGTCGTTAGTTTTCTTGATGACTTTTTTAGTTTTCTCTCTAGTGTGAGTTTTCATACATGGGAGATCTCATGCTTAATTTAAGTTCAAGTTTTTTTCTTTCACGTAGTAATCTCTTATTTGTTCTTTATTGCTTTCAATTGCTTTTGATCTAATTTGTCCTTTATTCCTTTCAACTATGAATTCCTTTATTTATTTTCTTATTGTACTTGCAATCATGAGTGAGTAATCTTATTCAAAGCTCGTGGTGATCTATGTATGCAATGAAGGATTGAAAGAATTAGTTTACTTGCCTTTTAATTCAAAGTCGCTCATGCTCGATTTTTATAAATTGGGTCGATCTAAACTTTCATAATACCGAATGTACTTTGAGAGGAGAGGATATATATAGGCTTCAATCAATGGGTAAAGTGACTCTTGACCATGCGGGAGCGGCTGAGTAATCTTTGAGGGAGGCAAAATTCGAGAGAAATTGCATGTGCCTTAGATAACATGTCTTATTAGGTTTTGTGTTTGAAATCCCGAATTGTATGCATAGTGATCATGATCTTAGACCTTTATAAATTGATTGATTCTCTGATATTGATTTTGTTTTTAGTATAGAGTAGCTACTAAAAATCTCATCTTTCTTTGTCAGTATAATAGAGAAATTTGGTCGAACCATCTCCTGTGGATTCACCCTGCTTATCTTACTACATTAGAAGAAATTTTTATACAAATTATTTTTGTTAGTATGCGACAGACTTATCAATTGTAACAAAATTAAAGGAAAAATTGGATCACAATAATCGCAACTATATCCATTATGCCCAAACTAATCTCAACCATGAGCTATTGCTGAATATTCAATTATAGGGGAGGTGTACAAAAAATCTTCTCAAATGACTTTAAAACTTGTTAATTAGGTAAAAGAAACCCTTTTCTTTTTTTCTCCTCCACCATCACCCCTTCAACCATCCCCCACTCCTACCACCAGTTACCAACCCCTGTCCACTCCTCTTACTACCTCACCTTTTCCTCTTCATCCTCCACACCCTAAAGAAACCTTATCCCCTTCTTGTTCCTCTCAAAAGCAGTCCTTCCCTTTCCTTCCCCACTCCTCTCCTCCCCTTTCGCTTCCTCCCCCTCACCAGTCACCACCCTCCTTTTCCTCTTCCTCCCCCACCCTCGAAACCAGCCCCATCCCCCCCCTCCTCTACCCCCAAAATCAATGTTTTTGATTACAAATACTTGGTTTTGAAATAATGAGTATGAGGTAAAATCTCTTTGATCTTAGGAGTAGAAAAAATCCCTAAAATCGCAAAACAAACACCACAAATATGATAACTGACACGCTCGTTGTATACATGCCAAATTAAAACCTGCCTTAGCCAATATGTGATAAGTATAGGGTCAAATCCACGCCGAAGCAAGCGTTAATCACCAATTGCTTTGTGATTGTAATGAGCTAAGCCTATATTTTATGGTGTTTTAAAGTTTAATTAACTACTAATTAATTAATCAAATAAATTCAAGTAAGAATTTCAAGAGAGAAAACACTAGGGTAGGCGTAAGCACCAATCAACCAAATCTCAATCAATAGCCAAGCGTGGGGAAGTCAATAGGATATATTATTAGGGGACAATTTATTCATAGTATCCTAATTACTTTCTCAAACTAATTACAAAGACCTAATCAACCAACCATACCTATTCTCATGTTAAGATCGATTAATCAATCAAGTATTCCCAAAACTCATATGAGATAATAAGAGTCCTAGATTGTCAAAGTCTTATTCTCATGGCAAAGTCAACCTAGTAACCAGCTCATGGTCAACTCTAGGTTTCATCTCTCAATCCTTCACCTAATGTATCCAAATGGTTATCAATCAATCAAACACGCTAATCAAACAAGTTAGTCACGCTAATCTCACCTAAAGCAATCCCCTAAACTTGACTTTTGGTCAAAATATGATAAATATGGTCATCTGCTTCCCCTAATTAAGAAACTACTCACTAAGCATGGAAAAGAAGAGAGAGAAATCTTCAATCAACATAATGAGATTAGCAATGGATTAGTCAATACTAATCATGAAGTAATTAAGTAAAATCAGTAGAAAAACAAAAGATTAATATGGTAAACAAAGGTAAGAAGAACATTACTGATAAATGTGGTTGATCAAAGTGGTTCTTCAACAAAATCAACCTTTAAATTGAAAATTCTCAATCTCTAGATCTACTTTCTCATTCTAAACATTCAATTTCTCTTGCTAAAACTTTCTCTCACTAACTTTCTGAAAATGAAAGTTAGTAAATTGATAATCACAATAACGGGTTTAAATACCCCGTGATAATAAGGGTAGTCTGTAATAAGAAAACAAGGAATCTACATCTGCAGTAGTGGAGCGGTCGCTCATTGTTACGTGTAGAGATCGCTCAAGGCTAGGAGCTCCAGCTCCTGGTTCGCTCTAAGGTCGCTCTGAATTCTTATGACTCTGGCTTCAAAAAGTCCCATATGGAGTGATCACTCCTTTGAATTCGGAGCTATCACTCCCCTTTTTTCATCCCCCATCTTTATTTGTTTCATGTTAATCTCAATTTTGCCAACTAATTCAATCCTTAAAATTTGAGTTGAAGATTGCTAGAATCCCAACATAATTCAATTAAATTTTAGCTGAATTACCAACGAATTTCTAGTACCGAAAATACCCAATTCAACAATGAATAAGAATCGTAAAAAAACCAAATTAATTGTATTCTCCAATTTAGCAATGAATAAGACCCGTAAAGTAGCCAAATTGCAATTTTTTCTCTTCATCGTTTACATTTGATGAGCCATTTGATCTTTTCTTTATTTGAAAAAAATTTAAATATATTTGTCCGTGGATAGTTTGATATTAGGGAGGGGGTACAATGGGGTGGTTGTGAAAAAGAGGAAAGGGCGGGTTGATTGTGAAGAAGAGGAGGGGGAAGGGTGGTTGGGAGAAAGAAGAAGGGGAGGAAGGAGGCAAAAAAAGGTGTATTTTGATAATTATGTAGTGATCATGTGTTTAGGCTTCCGATAATTACAAGGAAAGAAATATATTAAGGTATTGGAAGGGTCCATATATAGTCGGGGGTTATCAACAAATGATCCATAATTGATACTTTCATTCATATCACAATCCCGCAACGTTTTTTATCTACACGCTATTCAATCCAATACTTTAAACTTTAATATCTTTGACCATTGATAAGTAAAAATTATAAAGTTGACATTATGATTATATGCATTAAGACGAATCAGATAAGACACTGCTTGACTATATTTTTTCTTATACACTTGCGAGAAAATATGAAATAAAAGTAATAGATGAATAATATATACTATACTAATGTTGCAATTATTGAGAAACACAATTTTTTATATTGAAGGACCACTATTTCTTCCAAACAATTCTTTTTTACAAAAAAGAAAATGTAAAGGGTTTGTTTACGGCTTATAATAATTTGATAAGTGTCGACGAGGACGAGACAAACTTGAAAATTCTTCCAAACCCACAAGGCCACAAGGCCCACAACCCACAACCCACAACCCAGCTTATTGAAGTCAAGTCATAGTACTTCACAATCACATGATCAATTGTCACATTTTCTAAAGTCCCTCTCATCTACCTGCTCCTCTCACGAAATAGGTTGTCCATTATCAAAATGATTTTCTAAATGAAGCAAATTACAAGATCCCATCCACCGAGAAATGCCAACATTATTCTTATTCTATAGTCTCATCATAAATTTCTTAAAGTCTGATGAGTTTATAAACTAAACTACCCCCAGAAATAACGAATTCCAGTCTTTTATTGTCTGAAACAACTCAACAAAAGTGAGAAAGAAAAAAAAAAGAGAGGAAAAGAGATGCAGAAAGAAAAAACAGAAGATGAAAATCCATTGTTGGGTTTAGAAGTAGAGCATCAAAAGAAGCAGGAAAAACAACAAAGTGTAATAAAGGAGTTCAATGAGGAATCAAAGAAACTATGGAATATAGCTGGACCTGCTATATTCACAGCAATATGTCAATACTCAATGGGCGCACTCACACAGACCTTTGCTGGTCAAGTCGGTGAGCTTGAACTCGCTGCTGTTTCCGTCGAGAACTCCGTCATTGCTGGTCTTGGCTTTGGTGTCATGGTAATTCTTTCCTCTTTTCAATTTGCGATTCTTTCCCCAAACTCAGAGTTTATGTCTCTTTATTAATTTATTTTTCTTATGTTTCTTTTCTTCATCTGGGTATGCTTAGATTTTTGAAGATATCATTATTATTAGTCATGGATTGCTTTTTTGTCATGTGCAAATGGTGCTCACAGATTATAATTTGAGCCATTTAGCTTTACATAATCATTATAAAATCATCCTTTCTCCTATCCATTTTCATTTTCATTTTCATTTTGATTTCAAATGGGAAGCCACTTTCTTCAACTTTTTAGTTGGTAATTGGGACCCACCATAAAGCAATCCCCTTTTTCTTCCCTAAAATATCCCCAAAACAAACCCCCTTCCTAAGTTATGAAATTACCAGAAGCTTACAATTTACTCCCTCCAACTCAATTTATTTACTTCGCATTTTGACTTTGATCACTATCATTTTACTACTTTAATTATCGAGTATATGTGACGATAAATATATAATTTTTCTTATATTAAATTTGAGATATTAATTTTTAAATTGTATCTTAAAAAGTGTGAAAAATTAAACATATCAAATAAATTGGGACGGAGGGAGTATATAATACATTAGCATATAAGAGAGGTAGTAAGTACTTTGTAATCTCTTAGAAAGTTGAGTCTAAGATGAGAAAGGAAAAGTATCTGACTTACAGTTAAGTATGGATAAAGTACAGAAATTTACACTATAAAATATCGAAATTTATAGAATAAATGCAGTAATATGATGAAGCAGAATTTTTGCAGTATATAAGTACTGTTATACTTGTATAATTTTAGGCAAAGCTCCTGAAATTACACCCAACATTACTCACCATTTTTATCAATCTTAAGAAAAGTCATACACCAACTTGCGAAACTATGCATTTTACCATCTATGAGCATCTTATAGTACACGATTGATGTGATTTCTTGAGGAATTGATTCAATGGTGTGAATGAGTTTTGTTTGTTGGAAACGCAGCTTGGAATGGGCAGCGCATTGGAGACGTTATGTGGGCAAGCATTTGGTGCAGGGAAGCTCAAAATGTTGGGGATTTATATGCAAAGGTCATGGGTTATCTTACTCGCTACTGCTTGTCTGCTTACTCCACTTTATACTTACTCTCCTTATATCCTCGTGCTTTCTGGGAATACGCCTGAAATCTCTCAAGCTGCTGGTTAGTATATGTTCTTCTTTGATTTCCACTTGTTGTTCAGGGAATTTTTTTTCTGTGTTTGTTTCCAAGAATTTGGGATTTCGTTTAATCTAGTGCCTGTTCAACATTACTATTTCGGTTTTATGGGATTAGTCATATGTTTTAAATGGTATATATACTTAAAAGTTAAAACTAGTCACAGGTAATCTTGTCAATCTTAACCAAAAACTGAAAAACTACTTATTTTGTACTTTCTCTATTTTAGATGGAAAACTGAAATTGAGAGTACTTGGGTTTTTGAATCCTTACAAGCAGGACAGCAATTAACTTACCTACATTCATTGACAGGCAAGAAGGGAACATGGTAACATTAGAAAGTTACTCAAAACTGTGTTTTTTTTAATGAACATGATAAAATTAGGCAACCTGCACATAATGGATGACGCTCCACCACTGTCATTGATCATGAATAGAAAATTGGAGAATGGATCCAGTAATCTTTGGTTCGTTGACTTTTGAGACATATAGGTGGTTAGTGTTTAATTTGTTAATAAACAATCTTGGGTGGATTACTTTGCTTCTTATGTTCCCACCTTTAGTGCCTGTTCGAACTTTTGTTCTATGTTGGTGGTTGGAATTAGGACCATTAGCTTGCGAAATGTGGGTTGTCAATTATTCATGCGCATGTGACGGAAATCTTATTTATTTATTTTCTTGGAGTTGGGAATCTTGTTTGTATGTATACATGTAATAATAATATATTCCCTATGTCTCATACTAATCTTCTTATTTTCTAATGCATAGAATTTAAGAAAGTGGGTGGTGATGGATCCTTTGTACATTTTATAATAATCGACCTTATTTAAGAGTATTTTTCATAAATCGTAGATCCATGTATAAAACTATTTTATTTTATTATGAGGACCCTGTCTACTTGGGGAAATGAGAAGTTTATTTGATCGAACCATTTAAGGAGAAATGAGAAGTTTATTATAGTAGAAGATCATGTCAAAACCAAATACTATAGAAAAGGGCTAAGCACGTTATCATGAGTGACATTCTTATAATTATTGACAACTATAATTTTTAGTGGGTTAAAACACATATATCCCTTTAATCCTTACTTGTACCCCTTTAGTTTTCGCTGCTACCAATTTAGCTTGTTACTATGAGGCGCTTCACAATGAGACCAATAATGACAACATAGTAATGTCATTTCAATGGACATATCGCAAAGACAACTATTTAATAGAAATCCGTAACTAACTATAACTATAACTATTTGCAGACAAATGGATGACTGCTGCTAATGAAATGCTAACTATTAATCATGGAAGCATAAATATTACAACTAATAGGGTATAAATGATAACTATTGTAGTCAGAAAAGTGTAACTATTGGTTTGAAAACCATACCTAATGCCACTTCATGTGTGAGACGTATGAGTCCGCCTCATATAAGTTTTTGCATTTATGGTTTTCACAATTTCCACCTTTTTAGTTTCTCGCGGAACCTCTCCAAATATATATATATATATAGACAGTTGAGATCCAATGAAAATGATCTTAAAATGAGAAGGGTGAGAAGGATTGATATTGCATATATTTTGAACTAGATGTACATATTTTTTGAACTAGATATGCATATTTTTCTTTTCGACCTAGAAGTCTATGCTCTTGAATGAAAAGATACACATTCAGTTCAAAAAAATGCACATGATAAAAAAGTTGCACATTTAGTTTAAAAAATATGCACAAGAAATCCTTCTCATTTTTAAAATCTTTTTATTTGATCCTTATTCTATATATATAGCCGAAAAGCTACATGTAGCCCAAAAGCTATCTCAGCCCTAAAAGATACCTCAAACATTACTCTACCAAACACTACTTTCATCATTATTAGAGTTTGGACCTAGTTTAATCTCTAACATCTACCTCAAAAGCTGCTGCCAAACACACCCTTGTTTAAGCTTCCAACATATCGCATGAGTCCTCAAATCTTCCACATCTTCATTGATATGGTTTCTTCACTGTCTTCCCGGGTACCTTGTAATCCTTGATGAGCCAAGATGCCATTCCCCATACTCTGCCTGAGGGCAAAATTGTTTTTCTCACCTAGCAATCTCATCTGACATTAATATATTGAAAATAACACGTCACCTACAATGTGTTGTTTTCCTTCCAAAAGAAACTGCAGAAACTGTCACAACTGCCTCTAGTAATTGGACTTACAAGACCTAACAATCCCACTGAATTCTGGAAACTACCTAGAAACAACAAGCTCTAGCTACTACTATAATAAACAACACTTTATTTTATTATGACTAGTCCATGGCTCCAAGGATTGTTTGATTTTCTAGTTATTGAGCATTTTTATCTGCCATGTCCCCACAATTAATGGAGACTGGACTAGCTCTGATACTGAATCGCTTGTAACTTAACATAGTATTTTCTGATGGCAATATGATGAGATACCAACTATGCAATTTCTGACTGCAGGAAAATTTGCTGTGTGGATGATTCCTCAGCTGTTTGCCTATGCTTTCCATTTTCCTATACAAAAGTTCTTGCAAGCACAAAGGAAAGTGTTTGTGATGGCATTGGTCTCCGCTATCGTGTTGGTGATCCATGTGTTCTTTAGCTGGCTATTTATGCTTAGGTATGGGTGGGGCTTGGCCGGAGCAGCAATTGTACTCAACGCATCATGGTGGATGATTGTCATTCTGCAGCTTATTTACATTTTTGCCACAAAATCAGATGGTGCTTGGAGTGGATTCTCCTGGCTAGCATTTGCTGACTTGTGGGGCTTTGTGAAGCTGTCCTTGGCATCTGCTGTGATGTTATGGTATCTAATTCCTTACAGTCTTGGAAAAAATCTACTCATCATGATAATCATCATATACATATATAAATTTTACCTATTAATTTCTGTACTCCAAAAGATTGGTATCTTCATGATTTCATCTGCAGCTCTTAGTTCAGCAAATCAATCATATATCACCCACACACAGTGAAACTTTCTATGTTACTCTGACTTGGGTAATAGTGTCCGACACGGGTACGTGTTGCACTCAGCTGAATAGTGAAATTTTTACATGATTATAGCCCAAAATGAAGTGTCAAGTGTCCGTACCCATGTCGAAGTGTCGAGGATCCCACACAGTTACTTGAGGTAAAATGAAGGGTCCGAGTAACATAGGAAACTTTAAATTCACTCAATTAGTGCTGGAAATTGAGGCCATTTTTTCAGTGAAAAATTTGAGTGCAAAAAAGCTTTAGGGACAATACCTCAGTTAAAAGGCTCATTGAAATGCTAATGAATAGTTATAGGTTACGACATGTTGAACGTTCAGTTGAAGTCATGGTGCATCCAATATGCTTTTGGATGCCAATTTCATGAATTTGCCTCTTTCATATTGTCAAATTTTCACTTCTTTGCATTTGCCTCTGCAGCTTGGAGTTTTGGTACTTGATGGTACTTGTGGTTATTGTTGGTATTCTTCCTGACCCTTTGATACCTGTTGATGCCATCTCCATTTGGTAAGATTCTGCAATGTCCCCTCGATACCATTTGAAACTTTCTTATCACTTCTCTATATTTCATCATTTAACTGGGTAGCCGTTACTGCAATTAGACAGGCTGCTTATTCAACTTTGTTCAGTCCTGTATGCTTAAGCTGGTTTTTTCATGTTTCTAGCATGAATTTACAAGGATGGGACGCCATGATTGCGATAGGATTCAATGCTGCGATCAGGTAACTTGTTGTAATTTCAGGATTTCCATCGTAATATCTCAAATGCTAGTGACCAAAACTAAGAATAAAAAACCTTGGAAACAAGTATTGAATTAGGAGGATTTTAAATACCATGGATCTGTATTCATCTGCAAAGATATTCGAATTGCTCATGGGAGTGTGTTACTTGTTTCTAACAGTGTAAGAGTATCAAACGAACTTGGAGCTGGTAATTATAGACAAGCAAAGATCTCGGTAACAGTAGTTTCTATAACTTCAGTGGCCATAGGATTTATTGCCATGTTAGTGGTGCTTGCTACTAGAGAATCGTTCCCTTACCTTTTTACATCGAGCGATGCTGTGGCGAAGGAAACTACAAGGATTTCAATCTTGTTAGCGTTTACAGTTCTTCTCAATAGCCTTCAACCCGTCTTATCAGGCAAGTAGAAAGAACTTTAGAAACTCTCACTTCATGAGTTTGCTTTAGCTCTTTTTGTTTCACAGTATAGCCTGTCGTTTACTTAAAGTCTCTCTTCTCTCATTAGGGGTTGCCATTGGAGCGGGATGGCAATCACTTGTTGCATACATCAATATTGCGTGCTACTATCTGTTTGGGCTGCCCGCTGGCATTATGCTTGGATTCAAATATGGATACGGGGGAATGGTGATTCTGCTATTTTGTGAACACAATTTTAATCTCAGTAGTGACTAGAACAACATCTTGGTAACTCTTAAATTTGTTTTTACTGTAGGGAGTTTGGGGAGGAATGATTGGCGGAATCTGTTTGCAAACTGCTATTTTGATAGTAGTTACAGCTTTCACAAATTGGAAGAAGGAAGTAAGTGCTCACCAATTTCGGCTATTGTGTATAAAATTGTTGGTTTTACTCTTAAAGCATAACGGTTGTATGGGCCAATGTGCAGGCGGATGAAGCAGAGAGTAGAGTACGAAAATGGGGAGGATCAGCAGTATATGATTGATTTTAGGCAATGCAAGGAGGGTAATAAATATGAGAGAACTCATTCTAAAAGGCAGATGACGGTTTGGAATCGTTGCATATATGATCAGTAAAAGATGGACACTTCTTCCCGGATGGAATCATAACTTCAGGCAAGTAGATTTTCTTACCTGATGGATCATATGGTTTAACCAAAATTGGCTGGTTATACAAAATCAAAAGAGAGGTGTTGGAAGGTGTCAGCTACCATTTGTTTGTGGTTGTGATGAGTAGACGTGTATATTCATCACCTCCATTAGATTTTTTTTTATATTGACGCTGTACAAGGATTATTGTGGTAATTTTTGACACAGGGTGTAATAGTGAAGAAGGCAATACGACAGTATACTTGTGATGTTGAGATCACCGATGTAAATGTATGAATATGTGATGCCATGTTATCTTAAATTTGTTCCCTCTTTTACATTCATGGAGTATTTACATCAGAACAAAGAAAAAGTCGTCGGAGGCTTTTTGATGTTTCAAACGTTGGATCTAACTACAACTCAAAGGTGCAGAATTGAACTGTAAAGGCTAAGCCACCAAAGGCAACTCAAAAGGATTTATATAGTGCACACTGCACACAGAATTACATTGTATATCATGTAATGTTTGGCTACAATTTTTATTATACACCCGGTGTCTCATGAGCATGGTACACCTAAAAGCTACTTTTTTGCTCAAATAGCATTAGGTGTATCATGCTCATAGTACACCCGGGTGTATGATGCATAATCTCAATGTCTGCCTCACCTGTTAAGGTTTTTAATATGAGAACATGGTAGGGGAGACTGCCTGACTGGTGAGTAAAGTGTGAAAAACTTCGATCTATTGGTCTTCAATATAAGGAGAGTAAGATGAAGAAGGAGAGTAAGATGCAAAAGCGAGAATGCGTGAATATGCGACAAAAAATATTGTGGATGTGTCAGTATTCTCCTCTATCTCTTTTCATCCAATACCTTTTATAAAGTGATGATATCTAAACCAGTAAGAAAATACATTTCCGAAACAAAATTCTCCTTTTACCTCCTATAAACTCACAACCATTAATTTAAGAAATTATTTTATGAAAAAGTTTCAGAACTTCTGAAAAAATAAGAAAATTTTAGAAAAAAATTTAAAGGGTTGGGAAGAAATGTTAGCACGAAACAACCTAAATCAAACATTTTTTTGTCACATAAAACCATGGGTGTGGCCGTGTGGGTGAAATTGAGTAGATTTAGGTAAAGGGGATGAAGGGGAAAGAAAGAAAGCAAGGGAAAAGTGAGTTACTTGATAATCAGCACCTAAGTAGTTAGTTGATGGAAAGAATCGGAGCTAAGTAGGTGTTGCTATCACGTAACTAACTTAGGGGGTGTTTGTAAAACGAATTTTACAAATTTTATTTGGCAATGGGAACCTTTGATGCGAACTAGATCAAGTAGATAAGAGAGAGAGACGACGGTTAGTGGTGATCGAAGAGACGTTGACGGTGGTTGGTGGTGTTCTAGGTTGTTGTGTTAGCGGTGGTGGTTTTGGGTGGTCGGCGGTTGGTGGTTTGTTGGCCTTTTGGGTGTTGGCTCGCCGGAAACTGTGGTGGGTTATGTGTTTGATTTTCTCACTCATCTCTTTAATCAGGGTTTGATACTAGGGGAAATGGAGTTTGAATCTTTGGGGGGTAGGTGGGTATGAGATTCTAGGGGGATGGGGTAGAATTAGAACCCTTTGGCATGAGATTATAGTGGAAAAAGTCCAACCAAATATTGGAATGGTGTCACATCCATTTCATACTATTCCAAAACACCCAACCAAACATCCCCTTAAGGTGTGTTTGGTTCAGGGAATTGGTATGGGGATGGAATGGAATGGCTCCGCCCCAATGTTTGGTTGGCTTTTTTTATAATGGAATCTCATATCGGTGGGTATCTAACTCTATCCCTAACCCCTAATCAGAAACTTATCCCCTCCCCAAGATTCAGAACCCATTCCACAAAGGTATAGAACCCTAGAGAGAACAACTAGCTGTGGATACCATATGTTTGGGTTGTTTGGGTATGGAAACTTACCGCTCATCTTCTCTGACGAGATTCTTCATCTCCGATCTTCCTTTCTTCTCTTTTTTTCTTCTTCGTCTCCTATCTTCCTTCTTGTGGGTATCTTCCTTTCTTATTCTTTATCGCCGACAAGAAACCCCTGCATCTTTCATTTCTTCACTGGGCCTCTTCCTTTCTTCTCTTTTTTTCTTTTACTTTTACCTTTTTCTTTTTTCTTTACATATGCTTATGTAATATCTATTCATAATTCTTTGTATTTACTAGTTGGACCACCACGTGCTACGCACGCGGTAGCCAACATGAATTTTTAACGAATATACTTCTATTAGGTATATTTTTATAATACGTTAAGGTGCAAAAAAATTTATATGCAATAAGAAAATTAAATAGACTTAGGTCGGACAGTTTATTCATAGAAGTATGGCTAGAAATTTAAACATATTATATTTTAAATTCAAAACCTCTTGTGCGATTGGAATAATTTTATTTCATATTTATGAGGGATTAGAGAAACAAATTTTTGATATATAAGATGTACTATGTATATATATATCTTTTATGAAAAATATATGTACTTAAAGTATTTTATACAACTTTGATTATTTTATCCTAATTCCCATCCTCTTAGATACCAAGATCCTCCATTGCTTTCTATATAGTACATCTTTAATATTATAAAGATAAAATGTATGTAAAAAACATACCTATGATCCTTGAACTGGCAAATCTCTTTAGCTACCTTTCATTCTCTATTTTTAATATTTTGAAACTTTCACACTCCATCTATTAACTAATACATAAATAAAGATATGTGTGGTCAAATATGTTCCTTGAAAATAATGGCAACCAATGCAGAAGAGCAACAAAGCGATTATATTATATAAATTTATGGATGGTTAAAATTATCTATTCAATATTGGCCCATCTAAATGTTAGACTTATGTCCATATTATGTCCTGTACTCTTATACTATTCTGATAATAATGACCCATCCCTCCTATCTTCGCCTATGTGCATAAACATGATTACTTGGATGATAGTAATTCAAAGTTAATTTCCATAAGATTAACCAACAATTACCGAATTACCTTTGACTAATAAACAATTTCATACAAATTAACTAATATCTTAAAATGCATAGAATTACTCATATGTTTTTAAAATCATAAACACATTCAAGCTATTAGAAACTTATGCACATAATTAATGCACTCAATTTAAACTCTAAGATTCGTCATATATCTTTTATTGTTATTGGTTATGATTGGTTTTGTTTATTACCTTTTTTTTTAAACTTTTTTTTTTTTTTTTCTTTTTTTTTTTTTTTTTTTTTTTATATCTTTTTTTTTTTTATATTTTTTATAATACTCTTTTTTTTTTTTTTTTATTTAAATAATTTTTTTTTTGGTTCTTTTTTTTTTTTTTTTCCTTTTTTTTTTTTTTTTTTTCTTTTTTTTTCTTTTTTTTTTTTTTTTTTTTTTTTTTTTTTTTTTTTTTTTTTTTTTTTTTTTTTTTTCTTTTTTTTTTTTTTTTTTTTTTTTTTTTTTTTGTTTTTTTTTTTTTTGTGTTATTGGTGGGGGTGTTTGTTTTTGGGGTTTTTTTTTTTTTTTTTTTTTTTTTTTTTATTTTTTTGTTTTTTTTTTTTTTTTTGTTTTTTTGTTTTTTTTGTTTTTTTTTTTTTTTTGATTGTTTTTTGTTTTTAAGTGTTTATAATTATTAGGTGGATGAAAAATAAGTAATTTTTATTTTTTTATATTATTATTATTTTTTTATTTTTTTTATTTTTTTTTTTATTAATTGAATTTTATTTTAATTTTGTTTAATTTTGATATAGAATAAGAGAAGAGATGTAGAAGTGGGGGGAAGAAAAGGAGGAAAGATAAAAAATGGAATAAAAATGGAGGGAAGGAAAGGGGAAAGAAGGAAGGTGGAGAAATTTTGGGATTTTGGTTTTTTTTTTTTTTTTTTTTTTTTTTTTTTTTTTTTTTTTTTTTTTTTATGATTAAAATGCACATGAATTCCGTTGGCTTTGATCTACATGATATTCAATATTCAAATTTAATGATAATATATATAAACATATGAAATTTACCTTTGCCATTAATGGTTATTATTCCATCCATTATTGCTGGACAGGTACTCCTCCCAATTTTATTTAATAGTGTCGTTTTGACATTTTGCCACTATTCTGTATTCACATTATATTTTTTGACCATAATATTTGTTTATAAGCAAGTCAAAACATAGTCATGTTAGATTCGTTTGGATGTGTACTTTCACAATATCAGCTTTTTATAATTTTGTACTTCCGCGCAATTAGAGTTATTTGTGGAAAAAGTCAATGTACGTATGCAAACGTGAATAATACAAATAATCTTATTAGTATCATCCAAATACTAATAACTGTAATGAATATATAATTTTGGTGTAAGTTTCTAAATTCAATTTTTTTTAGGAATTTTATTTCTTTTATATTTACATCCGTAAGGATTGTTTACTTTCTTTATAAAACCCGCATGGTAAACAGGTCAACTATCTCTTATTAATCATCCCTATCAAGGTGTGATTATTGTTTAATTAGTTTATATATTTGAAATATTGCATAACGACCTCTAAATTTGTAAAAATCTATAGGATGGAAATAAAAAACTTTCATTGTTATATGTGACCTTGTAATAGAGTCATATCATCTAGTGTTGTTACTAACTTATATTTGAGCTAATTTATTATCGTTACTAACTTGTATTTGTGCTAATTTAGTGTCGTTACTAACTTGTATTTGGGCTAATACATCAGTCATCACCCACATGGTTAGCTCCCCACTCAATTAATAACTCATCTTCCTCTTCCTTTCCCGTTCTCACGGTGTCCGCTCATATCCCTACCGTAGAAGAAAAAGAGGCCTTCCTTTATCAAGTTTTAATCTCGAATCAAAAGCCACGACAAGAACTTGTAAATGTTTTTAAGTGTAACCCAAAAAACTTTCTTTCTTTTTGTTCTCATGGGTCTTTTCCATTATAATGTAACCGACCTTCTCAAATTCGATCTCCATCGGAGTGACCTTGCTCACCGTCACCGAGAACCACGGTCCACATTGAATAACTTAGGTAGCTTTATCTTTGCAAGAGGAATATAAGATATTTGAAACTAAAATCCACAATTTTGGAAAGAAGAATAGAAATTGAAGAAGAAGAAAGATGAAACAAGAGTAAAGGAGCAACAAAGAGATTAAAGGAAAAAAAAAGACAAAAAGCTCACTATAATGCAAAGAAGGAAGAACAGGGGGAGGATTCATTTGCAAAGTTTATGCTACTAAAACCACACCAATCTCCACTGTGAAACTCAACAAACCAATTTCCAAAGATTGAAAATCAAAATCCAGAATATTAAGAAGATGAACGAAGTGCGAAACTGCTGATGATTTCAAAACCGACATAATTTCCTTTCTAATGAGAAAGCAAAGAAAAACCCATTTCTTCTGATGTTAAAAGCAAAAAAGTGGTGATAAAGCTTAGACCATCCAGTCAGCCCATATACAGGTAACGACAAGAAAAAGGACACGGAGGAAAATATCATAAAAGATCAAACTGTGCAAATGCCATTTAGAGCCAAACCTTAAATTCTCTTTTTATATAAGATATAAGATATTATTGGATGATTTTAATTTTCTTTCTTTATCTAATACTTAAGAGAACTTTGTCACTTAAAAAATTTATTTAGCGTAATTTTTTTTAAAAAAAAGATACAATTCAATCCATAGTTGAACCAAATATTAGAATTGGATATAAAAGTCATTCCGAAGTTGAACCAAACAAGTTGAGCTTGGTATGGGGTTCCCAATCCATACCATCATGGTATGAGGTTCCAATACATACCATTCCAAAATTTTGAACCAAGCACCCCTTTAGTATTTGGTAAATTTGGGTTCAGGACTTCAAATTAATCTAAAGTTTGGACAATTTCTATATGGGGTTGACAAACCTTTGACCATGACCAAGAATGTTCGGTGTTGGATTTGATGTGAATTAAAGTTAACTGATTCGGTCTTAGGACTTAAATTCGAGGGGAACTTAGTAGGGATGGAAGTGGATCCTAGACCCGCTCCAGATGCGGACCCAAATCCATTTATTAAGATCCGAGTCTTCAAATTATAGACCTGTCGGATCTAGACCTAGATCCGGATCACTCTCCCAAAAAGCGGATCCGGATCTGGATCTCACTATCCCGAGGATCCTTGCCTTTTTTTTAAAAGAAGATATTTTTTGTAAAATATTTTACTAACGTTAATACGTTAGAGAAGCAGTCAGTACTCCTAATAAAGAAGTAGTGCCTCTTAGGCTCTCAATGCCCCTCTCCATTCACACTAATCATCAACTCCTCAAGCTCACTCGTTATCCGATCTACCGTCACCACCCTACCACCTAATTCATCCACGGCTCGCCACCGTATTCTCACTTTTGAATGTTGAAAATACGTTAAGCAGTCATTAACGTTAATACATGGAATGATTTTGAATGTTGGAATTTGATATGTAATCATGTTGACAACTAGAATGCTTTTGATCAATGATTCATGTTCTTATAAGCTACTCCCGATAATGAAAAGTATAAGCTAAAATGCTTTTGGTGGTTCTTTAGTAGAAAGCAGTTGCAACAACAATGCTTTTAATAGATGAAATGGTGCGTAATTGATACTTTTAACATTAATAATAAATTAGGAATTGACAAGGTTTTAAAATTGGAATAATATTAAAGATCCGAATCCAGATCTGCAGATCCGCGATTCTAATAGATCTGGGTCTAGGTCTTGTTTTTCAAGATCCGTCGGATCTACTCCGAATTTGGGTGAGGCTCAGGAAATGGATCCGGATCTGGTACCACCAAGAACCGCTTCAGATCCGACCCGTTGACATCCCTAGAACTTAGTGTACAAGAGGATTAGCACACAAGTATAAACTAAGGGTGATTATTTTTAATAGATTCGCTCTCAAAACCTCCTAATCAAGACACTTAATTAGTCCCAATGAAGGTCACTAGACTAATCTTTCGATTGAAGAAAAAACTAAGACAATTTTTAACTTTGTGAAACAAAGCAATTTCATGTATCATTCATTCAATTGTTCTATTCTATTACAGAATGAGCTTACATGCTTATATATACTACATCTACTAGTTATAGGATTCACAAGGAGTTGAAAAAAATCTTTGTTATAGAGATGAGATAAAACATAAGAGAGAAAAAAAATGAGAGGCCAAATAGACCACAGAAGCCACCTGACCTTCTCTTCAAGCTTGTACCACCGTGATTCCCTCTATTTTAAGCTTATTGTTAGAAACTGGTTGTTTGCAATAGCGGAATAAAGAACGAATTCAAGGCTGTGTCGTGGTAGAATACCACTAACTTGAAAGCAATTACGGCCCGGCTATGGTAGTAATCGCAACTGGCTGGAAAGCTCCCCAAGGTTAACACAACAACCTTTCTAAGTCACCACTAACAGAGAAAGGCTTTGGAGACAAAGCACGTGCCCAGTTTTTTGAGAAGAGAAGAAGAAGAGAAGAGAAGAGTGTGATTTCGGATACCAAACGATGGCAGCAGTAGTCTGCTTTTTATAGCAAGAGAATCAGGCCAAATAAGGAACGCAATAAAACAGAAGGAGGAAATCAAGGACGACAGTAATGGCCACTAACACTGTAACGTTCAAAAAAGTTTCAGTGTAACAAGTTATCGTTACACATAGTTGGGCTCGGGTCCAAAAAGATAAGCTCCAACTCAGCTCTTCCCAGAACCCAGAACCCAGAACCAGCCCGAGCCCAGCCCGGTCCGGGCGGGCGGCGCGCGTGCGCGTGTGTGTGATAGCAAGCCCAAGCTTGACCTCCAACCATAAAAGCCAACCATGTGAACCAACTCAATAGACAAGTAGAGGAAGGGAGTTAATAAACAAAGGAAACCTCCCTTCCATAGGTGATGTGAGATCTTTGGGAAAAACCCAAAGAGGCTTACAAGACTTAACTCCAACAATCCCCCACAAAGGCTCTGGAAAGCAAAATAAATTCTTGGGTAAGGAAAGGGAAGTACTTAAGCATCAATATCTTTCGATTTGAATTGATGCATAGTGAAATGAGGCAACAACTTACTTTCTAGTGAGTGAATTTCTCTTGAACTCACCAGAGTTCCGTTGAGACCCCCACAACACATACCTACCTTAAGAACGTGCAGTCTCCGCGGTACATCACAAGCGCTTTATAGCCATGCGCACACCTTGGGTCTCATAAGTGCTCTAGAAAGACAGCCCAGTCTTTCATAGAAGGCGGCTTAACCTCCACACTTACGTAGGTAGTCCATCAAGTGTTCCTCAATAACACCACCCCGAAGGGATATGGAACTATTAAGAGCAAAAGCTCAACCTCACAATATAAATCCATCAAGTGCATCTCAACAACACCACCAAATAGGCTATGGATTTAGAAAGCACTACCAACACACCATAGGGATGAGAAATGTAGTGGAAGTTAAGATTATATGGCTTTTTTTGACCAACAAACGGGTATCCACCATAATGCAAGTTAAGATTATATGGCTTCGTTTGACCAACAAACGGGTATCCACCATAAACTCTCAACTAATGGGCCTTAGCCCCATCCCCCTCAACGACTCTAGGACAACTCTCCGAGATAATCCCTTAGTAAAGGGATCAGCAAGATTTCTTTCGGACCTCACACAGTCCAAAGAAATCACCCCATTTTTCAGGATTTGTTTCACGACTCCATGTCGATCTGTATGTGTCTTTTCTTACCATTATAGACACTGTTCTTAGCAACGCCAATGTCTGCTTGAGAATCACAATGAAGGGAGACAGGAGCACCCTGCCCTCCCATAATGGAACATTAGACAAAAGGTTTCTCAACCTCTCAGCTTCTTGCCCTGCCAACTCGAGTGCAATAAACTCAGACTCCATGGTGGAGCGTGCTATACAAGTCTGTTTCGAATACTTTCATGAAATAGCACCACCACCAAGAGTAAACACGTAACCACTAGCTGAACTTATCTCATCATTATCTGAAACCCAGTTTGCATCACAAAATCCTTCAAGTACAACAGGAAATTTAAAGTAGTGCAAACATAGATCAACTGTTCCTTTCAGGTATCTAAGAAGACGATGAAGAGCATTCCAATGTTCATTACTAGGGTTATGAGTATACCGACTCAGTCTACTCAGTGCATAAGCTATGTCAGGTCGAGTACAGTTCATGAGGTACATCAAACTACCTATGACTTTCTCATATTCAATTCACTTTGAGAAATACTTTATTCTAAATTCTTAGTCAAATGAATACTAGGGTCATAAGGTGTACTCACTGGAGCAACATCAAAGGAGTTAAACTTTTTAAGCACCTTTTCCACATAATGAGACTTACTAAGGGAAATGCGACCGGAGGTTTTCTTAAGTCTTACTCCTAAGATCACATCAGCTTCTCCCAAATCCTTCATCTCAAATTTCGATGCCAAGAAAAGTTTAGTATCATTGACCACCTTTAAATTGTTACCAAAGATCAACATGTCATCCACATAAAGACATATGATTACCCAATCTGATCCTATTAGTTTTGAATAAACGCAAGAGTCAGAGTTGTTAACAATAGAGCCATTTGACACAACAGTACTGTTAAATTTTTCATACCACTATTTTGGTGCTTGTTTGAGACCATATAAGGACTTCCTCAACTTACACACTTTATCTTCTTGACCTTGCACCACGAAACCGTCAGGTTGTGACATATAAATCTCCTCCTCTAAGTCACCATTCAAGAAAGCAGTCTTAACATCCATCTGATGTATGACTAAGTCATGAATAGCAGCAAGAGCTAACAGGGTCCTAATGGTGGCTATCTTAGTCACAAGAGAATAAGTGTCAAAGTAATCTAGTCCTTTCCTTTGAGTAAAGCCCCTAATCACAAGTCTGGCTTTAAACCTCTCAATAGTCCCATCAGGTCTCAACTTCTTTTTAAAGATCCATTTGCTATCTATGGTCTTTGATCCCTTAGGTAAGTCAGTTAACTCCCAAGTGGAGTTAGACACTATGGAATCTAACTCGCTCTTAATGGCCTCTTTCCAAAAGCTAGCAGCCACAGATCTCATTGCTTCCTCAAAAGTCTTAGGGTCCTCTTCTATCATGAAAGCATAGACCAATTCATCACTCAACAAGTCAATGCAAGAGCTCTCAGACAGAAAAGCAGTAACAAAATCGGAACCAAAGTCTTTTGCTGCTTTGGGTCTTTTACTTCTCCTAGGTTCATCTACAACACCAGATCTACTAGTATGCAAATTAACTGAAGTACTACTCAAAGTCAAATCAGCAGGAACATCACTAGGAGGTAAAGTAACATCGTGCGTAGAACAAGTAGGTAAAATAACAGTAGGAGAAGAACATGAAGGCATGGAAGCAGCATCACCCTTTTTCAAGGGAAAAACATGTTCAAAGAACTCAGCGTCTTTGTACTCACAAATAAACCTATCACTCAAAGTCATGAACCTATAGGCAGCATGAGCATAACCAATAAATACTGCATCAAAGGTCTTGGGTCCAATGTTTGACCTTTTATAGTCAGGTAGCCCAACTTTAGCTAGACACCCCCAAACTCTCAAGAAGCTCAAGTTTGGAGAAAACCCCTTCCACAATTCATAAGGAGTCTTATCTAACCTTTTGTGAGGTACTCGATCAAGAACATGACAGGCTGAAAGGACTGCTTCCCCCCACATTTTATCAGGCAACCCAGAACTCTCAAGCATAGTATTCATCATGTTTTTCAAGGACTTAATTTTCCGTTCAGCTATACCATTCTGTTGAGGTACATAAGGTGCACTAAGTTCATGAATATATCCAATTTCTCACAATGGTCATTCAAAGAAAAGTTCTCATACTCTATACCTCTGTCAGATCTAACCCTCTTGATTTTCCTATCAAGTTGGTTTTTGACTTCGGCCTTATATTTAATGAAAGCTTCCCCAGCCTCACTTTTGGCCTTGAGAAGGTAAATCTTAGTGTACCTCGAATAATCATCAACAAAGGAAATATACCAGAATTTTCCTCTTCTACTTCTAGTGTTCTGGAAATCAGCTAAGTCCGTATGAATCAATTCTAGAAGTTGTGTGGTCCTTTGAGTCACAGTTTTGCAAGGTTTCTTAGTGAATTTTTCTTCAACATAAACTGGACACTTAGAAAACTCATTAGTCGACAGATTAGGAATTAAAGCTAAGGTCCTTAGTCTCTTAATGGAAGCAACATTCACATGCCCTAATCTACCATGCCACAAATTTAAAGACTCAGCAATATAAGCAGAAATAGAAACAATTTTATTAAAATCAGCAGAAACAGAAGAAGCAACATTCAGAATAAATAAATCTCCACTTAAATACCCCTTCCCAAAAAATTCCCCACCACGAGTCATTACAACTTTGTCAGCCTCAAAAACAATTTTCAAACCAGCTTCGTTTAACAAGGCACCAGACACTAAGTTGCGACGCATAGTAGGAACATACAATAGATTTGAAAGGGAGAGGGTTTTTCCATAGGTAAGTTTAAGAGTGACCTTTCCTCGCCCAAGTACTCCAGCGGTTGCAGCATTGCCCATGTAGACACACTCGCCTTTAGTAGCATCCTGAAAATCATGGAGCAGCTCTTTGTTTGCACAGAAATGTCTTGAAGCCCCAGTGTCCAAAATCCAATCAGTATTGTTCTCGATCAGATTTGCTTCAACAACCACAACAGCGACAATGTCGTTGGATTCAGCAAGGTTGGCTTGAGGTCCTTGTTTTTGAACAGAACCTTGGTGTTGAGGGCATTGGTAAGTCTTATGGTCAGGCTTGCCACAGACATAACATAGGACAGACTTCTTCTGAATCTTGCTATCCGGTTTGTTAAATTTGCCTTGCTTCTTTCCCTTGTTATTACCCTTTTTCCCTTTACCCTTAAACTTATCAGAGCCTGATGGAGCAGCAGATTCCACCAGGTTAGGTTTAGTGGTATTAACAGAAACCGAATCCAGATTTTCCTTAAGGCGATTTTCCTCTTCAATCCTCATATAACTAATTAGTTCCTGAAGAGACATGAAATCTTTCCTATGTTTCAGATTGTTTCTAAAATCTCTCCAAGAAGGGGGAAATTTTTCCAGCAACACATTAGCTTGAAATACTTCACAGATATTCATGTCCTCATTAAGAACATCAGCATAGAGATTTTCGAACTCGTGAACTTGGTCCATGACTGGCTTGTCATCAACCATATGGAAAGCCAGCCACTTCCCAACAACATATTTCTGTTTCCCAGCATCATCAGCCCCATTTTTTTTCTCAAGGGCCTCCCAAATGAGTTTTGAACTTTTATGAACCATGAACAAATCATACAGATTATTTATCATCAGATTAAGGAGGTGGAAACGGACAGTTTTATTATCTTTTGCATATTTTTCAATTTCGTCCTCTTTCTTCTTAATTTCAGTAGCAGAAGGAGAAGAGGATGAATCACCTGTAGCAGTAAGCGCAGTGGGACAGTCCTTGAATAGGACGTAGTCAATGTCCAATTGCTCAAAGAACATTAGCAGTTTGGAAGACCAACGTTTGTAGTTGTTTCCGTCAAGGGATTCGAGCTTGGACAAATGAGACACGGATTTGCTTGAAAATTCAGCCATTGTAAAGAAACTAATTGCTTTCAAATTGTTAGCAACTGACTATTTGCAATGGCGGAATAAAGAACGAATTCAAGATTGTGTCGCGGTAGAAGACCACTAACTTAAAAGAAATTACGGCCCGACTATGGTGGTAATCGCAACTGGCCGGAAAGCTCCCCAAGGTTAGCATAATAACCTTTCTAAGTCACCACTTTGGAGACAAAGCACGTACCCAGTATTTTGAGAAGAGAAGAATAAGAAGAGAAGAGAAAAGTGTGATTTTGGATACCAAACAATGGCAGCAGTAGTCTGATTTTTATAGCAAGAGAATCAGGCCAAATAAGGAATGCCATAAGACAGAAGGAGGAAATCAAGGACGACAGTAATGACCATTAACACTGTAACGTTCAAAAAAGTTTCAGTGTAACAAGTTATCGTTACACATAGTTGGGCTCGGGTCCAAAAAGATAAGCTTCAGCTCAGCTCTTCCCAGAACACAGAACCAGCCCGAGCCCGGCCCGGTCCGGGCAGGCGGCGCGCACGCGCGCGCGTGTGTGGTAGCAAGCCCAAGCTTGACATCCAACCATAAAAGCCAACCATGTAACCAACTCAATAGACAAGTAGAGGAGAGGAATTAATAAACAAAGGAAACCTCCCTTCCATAGGTGATGTGGGATCTTTGGGAAAAACCCAAAGAAGCTTTACAAGCCTTAACTCCAACACTTATTTTGTAAATTCAGTCAAAATCATGCTATTCCTAGCCACGTTTTGTAATCTCCTGTAATTTATGAATTTTATAAATATATTTAAAGTATATTTATAATCATTTTCATATTTATTTCTTTTAATCATTTAAGTGTTGACTATTTTGAAAGTAAAATGATTATTTAAACATTTTAAATAGTCATTAATATTTATTGGGTTGGATTTTAAGTATTGAATATTTGTTAAAGGTTTTGGGTCGTGTTTAAAATGATTTTTAATGTTGGGATGAAAGCCCAAACCCCTTATTATAGTTTGATGTTCAACTTAAGCCCAAACTCAAGCCTAAACCTATTCACCCTAGGTTTTAGGCAAAACCTATAAATACCCCCCAAACCCCAAGTTTGTACACTTTTACTTTCTCTCTTTTACCTCTCCTCTCACTCATCCGCCCTCCCTTTCTTTTCTTCCCTTGGTTCCGGCGCCGTGCACCACCACACACCACCTTCCTCTTGCTTGTGTGCTGCCGCCACTACCGCCTGCACTGCCTCTCGTGTGCCGCCGCAACATTCGCCAACACCACTACCGCCACTCTTCTCTCTCTTAATTCTCTTTTACATCTTTTCATTACTCCCGAATCTGATTGCCAGATTTATGATAGTTTCGATTGTTTATAGCCAAAACTTCCTTCTTCAAAGTTGTAGATCTCAAAAAGTTATTGAACTTAAACTCAAGAATCACTCAATTCCGATTATTATTCCACCAGTTATGGCCTCTATAAATTTGACAGTTTTGCTGCCATTTTTCACTCGCAAATCCGGTTTTCGTGTTTTCTTTTGGTTATTTCTTAACCTTATCCTCTATTTGATGTTTAATTATGGTTTTAATATTAAAGTTATGAGTTTTATGAATTTTAATATTGAAGTTATGAGTTTTAATATCAAAGTTGTGATTTTTATGAGTTTTAATATGTTTTATAAATAAAGTTGAAAACTTTATTGTTTGAATTATTAAAAATCTGACTTTTATTTATTGTGAATATAGAGTATAATTTCAGGGTTTCTTATTTATTATTTAAAGTGAGTTTTAAGTATGAAAGTAATGATTTTTGAGGTTTTAAAGCCTAGATTTATGAGTGTTATATTGAAGGTTGTTAAAGGTTGAAACTTTAATGTTTTTAAAGTATTTTGAACGAGTTTTGAAGCGTTTTAAAATAAATTATATTGCTGTGAATCAATTAGAATATTAATTCATTGTTGTATTATTGTTTTGGTAGGCGGAGAATTTACTATAGGCGATTTCTAGAGTTTAAAGTGGTCTCTCACTTTGTCTACACAAGGTACGTACATGTCCTTATGTGTTAGACTAGTATCATATCCTAATGATTAGGATTATTTATAGTATCATGTATAGGGAACCCTTTTGTGGTTCATACGTGGCTATTGAATGGAAATTACGTGTTGTTGAGCATGTTAATTGCTTATATGTTTTATTACATGATTGAATGGATGTTTTGATTCAAGTATGTTGTTTGAAAGCATTTATATTCTGATCCATCGTGTGATATGAATTAATATTCTTTTATTATTGGATTATGAATTTTTTTATTGTTTCCCTTAGTGGATATTTTATTACTTCTTAAAAGCCGAGGACTTTGTGAGTAAGTTGGATTATTATTGGTTATGGTTATAGTACTACTTTGCAAAGACCGAGGGATTTGTAGGGTATGTGTATTTATTGTAGTTGGACATTTGATTGTTGATTTAAGCCAACAAATAAATTTGGAGGATTAATTCTTGGTCAATTGGAATTGTTTGATCACTTATTTAATCCTAAGATAAAAGAGGAATATTGTTGTATCCATATTATGCGTTGGTTGCTTTTTAGAGTCCAACATCGAATAACTTACTAATACTTAAAGTGGAAGTGAATTGCAATAGCTTTAGACTTGTGCACGTCTGAAGTTTTGGACTAGTATGAGTTGGAGTACATGGTGGTAGCCCATGGCTTTTCTTGGGGTCGGATTGATCATCGTACCCTATTTTTATTTTGAAAGGTTCCTCGATATCGTAGGTCAAGGGGTTACAGAGTCGCGCCCGTAACTCGGGCTTCTACTTTAAAGACTGCTTTTGGTTGGACAACTCGATCCATTGCCTATTCAATTTACTAATATTTATTATGTTGTATGTCTTGTGAAGTCAAGTCTTATTTTACGAGTTGAAGTCTTGCGGTATATTTATTGATCATGTTTTATTGCTTAGTAGTATCATGATTAGTTTTCGTGTTTTATTTTATTTATGTATGTACTCAGCTTTGCTGATTACGTACTTTGCTGTGTGTCGATAATGGTTGTGCCTATTGATCCTGTGATGACACTTTATTGGCGAGCAATTTTCAATTGAGTAATTGCCTACAGGTTTGGAAGGCTTGATGCATCGTCTCAATTACTCATTTGGGAATTGGGAAGCGTTCTTGAGAGATCGTTTTATTACTTTTATTGCTTCTTACCTTTATGTTAATTTTATTAAGTTGGTTTATGGATTATTTATTTTAAATGTTTTAAATTGGTTTTGAATTGCTTTCGAGGTTTGGATAATGATTTGACAATAATATTTTTTTGCTGCAACACTCTGAGTAAGCCGATACGTTTTCACTCGGCGATAATGCCTTGATAATTCTCTGTTTTAGTTGACAAAAATATATGTTTTATAAAGAGAGAATTGTCGGGGTGTTACATGTTTTTAATGTCCCTTGGATTCATTTCCACCGCTCAGCGCCAAAGTTTTCCTATGCCCCTTCACACGACGCCACTATACTAGGTGGTTTAAAGACCCACAGCTCTCATCCATAGATGGTAGCGCAAAGCAATGGAAGTTCACCACTTTCCTTAATTAATCTCCCCGATTTCAAGAACACTAAGATATTCAACGACAAGAAACTTGTGCATTCTATGTCATCGGTTGGGTTACAAATTATCAAGAGTCATTTGTAGAGATCCATTGGCACGCGGCTCCAAGTCTCGACGACAATTTCTCAAGCTCTCCCATGAGTGCACCTCTCGTAAGCAACAACTAGAGTAGTGGGTGCTGTAGCGAAATTGATTGCAAAATGGGAGCAATCAGCCACATTAAAATTACCTTCTCGAGAGGTCCGTTTGATATCCAAAAACTTCTAAGCAACAGTTGGACAAGTGGGGAATGTGGGAGTGAACCAGGCGTAACCGTAACCTTAGTTTCCTGGCCCAAGTGTGCCATTTCGCCTACCCAGGTAAGTCAGGTAAGCCCTATGCTGTCCGAGTTTTTCCTCCTTTTTCTGGTTAACTCTGACCTTAAATCTTGTTCTCATGTGTCTATTTTCCTTTTTACCCCGTTAAGTTTATTCTAACTTTTACTCTTACACCGTCTTTTCCCCATTTTAATCTTGAAAAATTGTTGTCTTGGGTGATAAAACCAATAAAATTGATGGTTCATATCGCCCTCTTTTTTTAAAATACGTAGTGTAGTTTTATACTAAACATTATTGTTTTAGTAGTCATGACTCCGCAAAAAACAGTATGTTACGGTCCTAAGCAATGCACAAAAGTACCTATTTGTCTTTTTCAGAATTCTCACTTTTTTCTCAATAATTTAGGAGGTTTGCTTGCCATTGCCTATGATGAACGTTTTACCAAAAAATAGACACACTATTAGAACCTATCTTTGCTTGGAAATAGACAAGGCTAATCACATAAGCATGCTTGGTGATTGTGTTTCTTCTCGGATCTGGTTATTCCTCAACTTTCTCTCATTGCACGTTAAATTTGACTTATTCTCTTATTGCCTCTCTTAACTTTTACAACCTTTTCCATAGTCATGAATTTTTTGCCATTGTTTTTGTTCAAAGCCTGTACTTGCCATTGATTTGTGAAAGGGGCTTGAGTTATGCCAGACCCAACCATATATTTTACACGAAATGATCTCTTTTTTCGAACAATTGCCAAGGTTGATCTTTAAGTGATAAAATGAGTTTAAAATAAAACGTTTTAACGGGCTGAAGTAGAGGCTACGAGTTTTCCACTCATTTTTGATATTTTATTTGTTTTGTATTTCTTATGTTTATTTGCAGGTCTTAATATTGCAAGCTCGGAATCGAATAAGTAGTATTCTTGAATTGTATAGTGTGATTTGAAATTTTGAGATTTAAGTTTGTAAATCGAGGAGTTTTGTTAGAAACATTATCATATTTTTTTTTTGAGATTCGAGATCGAATGACTCTATAAGAGTTGAAGGTTATATAAAGGTTATTGTTTTGTGGGCCCATAAGCCACAGGTCTAGGCTCGTTTATTTATTGTTGTTTTCGCTGTAAGTTTTATCTAATTAAATTACAATTGATTATTATTGGTTTGACATCGATTGAGGTTTGGGAATGATAAGTTTTTAAGCTTGTAGCTCGTAAAGGTTGGGTTATTACAAATGGTATCAGACCAACCTGCAAAAGTGTGCTAACTAATGAATGTCATAGGGGTAAAAGATCTTTGGGATGTGCGACTGTTACTTGGGTAATCAGAGTTTAAGTTCTAAGTGATAAGAGTTGAGTTTTGCTTTGGGAAACAAAAGTGTATGTTGAGAACATAAGATACGAATTTACAATTATGATTTGGATGTGAGTGTTGGAAAGTTAGATTATTGAATTGAGAATTTATAAGAAGTTGGTTTAGGTATCTTTGTCACGAGGATAAGAGTCATTGGAGTTTGATTCATTTGAGGAATATGTTTTGAAGTTTCGAGGACGAAACTTAGAGTGTAACAACTGAATTTTTAAGCGTTTTTCATTAAGAGTTGATTATATTTTACTAGATTGATTATATTATTTAAGGTTTTCAATATTTATTATGAGTAAATTAAGTTTGATATTATGAAAAGAATAACATTTGTTTCAACTGGCTAGTTTCTGAACTGAAATAAAAAGTGGGCAAGGTTCAAGTTGAATAATTAAGTAATCGATCGCAAATGAATTGAAGTTGTCGAATTGTGTAAGTGATAAGTAAATTGTGTCCAAAGCCTGTACTTGCCGACGATTTGCATGAGGGGATTGAGCTAGCCAGCCGTATATTTTAAAATCAAATGACCTTGTTTCGAAACAATTGCCAATGTTGATCTTTAAGTAATTAAATGAGTTTGAAATAAAACGTTTTGACGTGTTGAAGTAAAGGTTAAGAGTTTTCCACTCATTTTGGATATTTTCTTTATTTTGTATTTTCTTCTCTATATTTGCAGGAGTTAATGTTGGAAGCTCATAATCAAATAAGGAGCACATTTATGTTTAAATTGTATAGTGTGCTTTGAAGTTCAGAGATCTAAGTTTGTAAATTGAGGAGTTTAAATTGCTAGAAACATTATCATATGATTTATTCTTTTGTTTTCAAATTCGAGATTCAATGACTTTGTAAGAATTAGAATGTTATTGTCTTGTGGGCCCGTAACCTATAGGTCTAGCCTCGCTTATTGAAGGTTGTTTCCTCTGCGAGTTTTATCTAAATTGTAATTGATTATTATTGGTTTGGCGTTAGTTGAGATTTGGGATTGATAGACCTGTTAAGCTAGCAACTCAGAAAGGTTAGGTTGAGACTCAAATTATTCCTAACTCAATTATAAATCTCGAAATACAATTGGGCAGGTTGGTTTTCATCGATTCAGGTTTGACCCACTTATTTTCGTTTTATGTATGTCCAGGTTTTATTATCTTTGGGTTGTGATTTTGTGTTCAAGACCCTCCCCTTCTTTTTGTTGGGTCCTATTGGGTCGAGTCAAATTTTGCATGTTATAGAGCTAATTAAGGTTTAATTTGAGAATGTGTTTTTGATTTTAGCGATATAAATTGATATTTATTTAGGGTAATGCTCTTATCAGAAATTGTCCAAAAAGGCTGCCTAATTTTAACATTAGGCTCAAAGAATTATAATCCAGCTGTCATCTCCTATCCTCCTCCAACACGCCATCTTCCTCATTTTCGATTAAACTGATGCCAAAAGAAATTAAACGGGTGCCAAAAGAAATTAGACTGGTGCCAAAAGAAATTAAATGACCATAAAATAAATTAAACTGGTGTCAAAAGAAATTAAACTGGTGCCAAAAAAAGTAAACTGACGTAGCAATAAGGGAAGAGTCGGTATTGGAAGGAGAGAATGGGTGGGCTGTTGGGCATGCCTAATTTTATTGGGCTTGGGCCTGCCTAATTTTAACATTATAATTAGGCGGTCTCTTATAAGACAAGCCGACGCTTTATGGGTTGCGTATAAGAATTAAATACATTTCTAAAGTAGAATTAATACTCCCTCCGTCCCATAATATAAGTCCCAAATCCGCTTTTATTTAGGAGGGGAATCTTGTTGTAGTGTATTTAGGAGATTCGTTGTATTGGAATGCACCTTTTTTTATTTTGCTTTACTAAGAAAAAAAATTATTGTCTTTAACGTGATATAAAAAGCATCGAAAATGGATGATTTATTTCATTATTGAGGCCAACAAAATAGAGAAAATAGAGATGCATGAGATTAATTTTTTCATCCATGCCTCATTTTAAAAAATAAAGTTATTAAAATCACGATTCAAGTCTTAAAATCTTATGATTAGACGATATTAATGTGCAGACTGATTTAAATCGCAACTAGAATCTTAATAAATTAAAATCTTAATTAGAATCTTAATAAATCATTAGAATCTTACGGTTTTAATGATTTTATACGATTTTATCAGAATTTCGAGATTCCATTAAAATGATGGTTCAAGCCTATTTTTATAGCGTTTCTCTCTTTCTAGATGAGTAACACTCACATTTTCAATAAAAATTTCATTAAACTTACTCAATTCACTTTCATAATTCACTCAAACTCGTCTTTTTCATCAACAATGATACTTGTAGCAGTTCTTTCATATACGATTGGTGGCCTTGCACTTCTAATCTTAACCGTATTATTGAGTTATCGTATAATTAAAGGACCAAATTACTAAATAATATGTTTTTTTAATTCATCTAATGATAAAAACGGCTAAATAAGTTATACAATGCATAATAAAACTCTATCTCGCAAAATTTGTAGAATCTTACGATATTACGATTCGATCTACGATCTGATTTCAACATGTCTTTACGATTTAAGTTAGAATCTCGATGTTTACAACTTTGCAACCAATTTTAACAACTGAAAAAGAAAAATTCGACCAAAAAGAAAAATTAAAAAAACGCATTTCTTCGCCCCCCAAACTAACAAAAAATCCCAAAGAACAATTTCTGACAGATGACTAAACAAAATCACTCATTTCTCCCCAAAACGAAAAATCAAACAAATTTACAAAATCCTTGCTTCAAAAACTCAGATTAAGAAGATGGGAACAAGATTAACAAAAGAAATTTGATAATTTGGCACTTACTAGCAAAATCATACCAGCAATTTTAAGTTTTCAAAATCGGAGAAAGGGATTTTTTTCCTTCCATACCTTTAACTGAAAGGTTAACGTTAACATCACAATTTCTCGAAAAAAAAACAAACCCACCAAAAATCAGCACAAGTACTTCAGTGGAGATGAAAAAAAATTGACGGATGAAAAGTGAGATGAAATAAATCTGCAGTTTTGAACGATTAAATAAAAAAAATAAAACAAACCAATGGTCTTCAAAGTTATTGACAGAGAAGATGAAAAGTGAATGGGAAAGGAGAGAAAAATGGAAAATGGGTAAGTGTGGGAGGAGAGAGAATGAGATGGAGAAATAACTCACGGGTGAAAAAGGTGTGTAGACACTAAAAATTTATTAGTTTTTTACATTAAAATTGAATTAATAAGTTTTGATCTAAAATAAATATAGCCCAATTTAATTAATTTAGCCTATCTAAATAACGCCCAAATTAAATTTGGGTTGTAAAATATTTGGGTCAGTCCATATTACCAGCCCAAAACAATGGCTAAATGGACAAGGTAAACAAAGACTGCCAAGTCATAAACGGGCCCAAGCCCACACCACAAAAAAACCATGAAGGGTTTCCCTCCCCTATAAATAGACATCTTCATCTTCAGTTACAGGAGTTGGAAGATCATTTATTCTCAAGAGTTCTCAAATTTCTCTTGGAAATCCTCTCTAGAAGTAGTCAATAAGCACATCAAATTCGTGCCGACTGTTCAGAGAAACTCAAACACATTCGACTGAAATTCAAGCTGTGTCAGCCCTTACTCGAATAAACCCAAACAACAACTCAAACTCAGGTTGACGTTGACAAAACGTCACCCTACACTCAAACTCAGGTTGACGTTGACAAAACGTCATCCCACACTCAGACTCAGGTTGACATTGACAAAACGTCATTCAACACTCAAACTCAAGTCGACGTGGACAGAACGTCGTCGTATACTCAAGTCAAGGTCGTCATCAGCACATGTCGACATCAAGCTACGGAACAGAATCAAATGACTTATTTTATTTTATATAAACTGTAATACAGAGATTGTACCCAATACATTATCAATATAAATTTATCTTTGTTATATTATTTCTTGGTTTATTTATTTAGACTGAGAAATTCGCTGTATACAAGGTGTAAAGAGAGAGAAAAAGATTCCACTATGCATGAAATTAGGGAGGGGCAATTTTTTAGGGTAAAATGAGGGCATTTTAGGAAATTAAACATTTTAATGAGGGTATATAAGATATAAATATATGATTAATACAGAAATAGGACTTATATTTTGGGACACTATATAACAAAACAAGACTTATATTATAGGACGGAGGGTGTAGTATTTACGATAAAATCAGAGAAAAAAAGAGGTGTTATTGAATACCAATACTTCTAATTAGGACTTAGGAGTGCATATATCATTTTTCATTTACTTATAAGGTTGTTTATGACTATAAAATCTAAAAAAAAAACATTGAAATTGGTACAAACGTTATCTGCAATCGTTTCTAGAGGAACATCCTCTCTTCCACAGCTACATTCACTGTTGAAAACCAAACCCCCTTTGCCCTTTGTTATTAGAATCACAGTTTCTTTCTCAGGCAAAAATGGCGGTGGTGTCAATGTCATGTCTCACATCATCTCTATCTTCTCTTTCATTCTCGTCTAACCTTAACTCCAAATCTCAAAATTTAGCCGTTGCGCGCACAAAACCACTCTCATTTATGTCCAATCCCTATGTTGTGAAGCCCCTTATCATCAGTGCAACATCCGCCACTGCGCCTGTGGAAGCGGGTGAAACAGCAGACCTTGAGAAGTTTGTAAAGTCACGGCTTCCTGGTGGTTTTGCAGCGCAGACAATTATCGGCACGGGTAGGAGAAAATGCGCCATTGCTAGGGTTGTTCTTCAAGAAGGTACTGGAAAGTTCATCATCAACTACCGTGATGCTAAGGTCCCCCTTCGCTCTCTCTCTCTTATCATTATCAATTATGTGTTTGTTTAGTTCACATAAAGCTGCATAGGTAGTACTCAGTAGTAGTCACAAAATGAACTGGTTTCCATAGATTAGTCCCCTTGGGTAATTTGAACTTTCTGTTCCAAGTTTTGCATCTTGCTTTCTTTAACCAACAAGTTTTGTGCACTTCCCAGAAATTACAATTTCTATTCGAATTGCAAATTGTTTAACCGGAGGACGACTACTTTGAGTTGGCCAAACAGCTCCAATAAGTGTCATTTGGCATATTGCAATGCCAAGTAGTGCTCCTACTTGATGGAATTTCTAGATGTGCTAGGATGACGAAGTCATACTTAGCCTTATTGTTTTGGACCGGATAAATTGAAAAACATTTCACTTCAGTTTAGCTCCATTGATTTCAGTTCAGAGTTCGACTCCACTAATTTCAGCTCAGTTCAAAACATTACAGTTGTTTCACAACTATAGTTCATTGAAGTCCAGCCCAATTATGTTCAGTTCAGTCCAAAAGAATAGATCCTTAATGTGTTCATTATGATTTCCTTAGGCTTGTTGTTTTGGACCGGATAAATTGAAAAACATTTCAGTTTAAAGTTCAGCTCCATTAATTTCAGCTCAGTTCAAAACATTTTAGTTCAGTTCAGCTCAGCTCAAAACCTTTTAGTTCAGTTCAGCTCAGCTCAGCTCCTCTTTTTGTTTCACAATTATAGTTCATTGAAGTCCAGTCCAATTATGTTCAGTTCAGTCCAAAAGAACAGATCCTTAAATGTGGTCGTCATGATTCCTTTTACCATTGCGATGACTGATTTGAGGAGCGTACATAGTCGAGTGATGCCATATACTTTGGGCAGTGGCCGATCCAAAGATTAGAAGTCGTTTCCATTTAAAGGCGTCTCAAAGCTTTTAAATATAGTTACAGTTAGCTATCGTCTCGCTGGATTTGGGTATAAAGTTTCCGTTAAAAGCATTTTTGATCGCTTTTAATGGAAGCAGTTGATGAAGGGAGGAAGTATTTTACTTGACAGAAGTTATCTAGTCCTAGCAATGTGATCAGGATTAGTGTATTTGGAACGCAACTCTTGTCACAGTTAAAACCTATAGAACATCTATAAAAGCCATAGAAACCTATAGATAGCAATGACATTTGCAAGTCCATGTAGAGAAAAGAAGACCAGGTGATATCGATTCGAGTACCTTATAGTTGTATTGTGTGATTTTTCTTCTATCTCCTTATGTTAGTAAGTCTGAAAAGGTCGATAGCTGATAATTACTATTCTAACTTTTGCGTTTTTGTTACGTCCCTATGCAGGATTATCTCCAAGGAAACCCATTGTGGCTCCAATATGTGAAAACCCCATTGGCTACTCTGGGTTACGAAACAAACTATGATGTCTTCGTCAAAGCTCATGGTGGCGGGCTTTCTGGTCAAGCACAGGCAATATCTCTTGGTATTGCCAGGGCACTGTTGAAAGTAAGTGCAAGTCATAGATCTCCTCTCAAACAAGAAGGTCTGCTCACTAGAGATGCCAGAGTAGTGGAGAGGAAGAAAGTTGGTCTCAAGAAAGCTCGCAAAGCCCCTCAATTTTCAAAACGTTAAGGTAGGTACTGTGATTCAATCAGTATTTGCTACAATTGAATGTTCTGTATAGTTCGTTATCTTGATACATTATATTTTCATGGGTTCTTGTGCTGCTCCTATGTAATGGCTGTTTAACTTTGAAGAATGTGTCGATTAGAACCTAACAGCAATTCAGACTTTAAACTTTCAAGTTCAATAAATATTGTAGTTTAATAATCTTCAAAATATCAAATTGTGAAACATAATGTACAACTAAAGGGATTGGCTTCACTTCTATGGCTAGTGCCTTTAGGATTTAAAGTTTAAGAGCCTAACTCCGCACTACTTTATCACTAATCATGAAAATTATGTGTGTGCTTGAACATAGTGGCAACAAGATTATACAGAAGTTTTGGTCTCATATATGAATTAGAAGTTTCATTTTCTTTCATAGTTAACACGGGTTCACTTCACCCGTTCACAAAAGGTAAGGGATGTAAGTAGCATGATAATAGCTTGTTGGTTGAAGAACAACCATGAAACCCTATCCTTTACTTCATCCATGTTCTTTTGGACTGGATTGATTGCAATTAGTTTCAGTTCAGCTTCATTAATTTCAGTCCGGCTCTGTTGAACTCAACTCTATTCATCTCAGAATTTCAGTTCACTTCAGCGCAAATCCATCAACTTCAATTCAGTTTAGTTGTTCAAAAGAAACAATTGTAATCCCCCAATTTGCTATCTTCCTTGTTCAACCAAAGAAATCCAATTTGCATGTTCCCTTCCCTCAACTGAAGTGAATGCAACTGAGCTTAGCTTAGCTTAATAATAAATTATAATTAAAGAATAATAAATTATTAAAAAATAATTATCAATAATCTATAATTAATTAAAACTATATTAAGTACTCCCTCCGTTCCCTATAAATATTCCCATATGGAATCGGGGAGAGGATTAAGAAAAGTGAATCTTTGGTAAAAATACATTTAAAGAATGCATATTTTAGAGTTTATTATTAAATAGCTATCTTACCAAAGCATTGTAAAGGTAAAAATATCATTAATGCAAAGAAAACACAACATACTATGCAAATTATAAGGGTTATATTTAATTTAAACTAATAGATTGCAAACTGGTTTGACTTTATGTGATTTAAATTTAGAAATGTTGCAAAGAGGAACCACTTAAAGGAACACTAAATCGGGAAATGGGAATAACATTAGGGAACGGAGGGAGTAATAATTATTGATAATTACTATTAATAATTAATGAATAATGATAATAATATTTTAGTTGTTTTTAATTGATAATTATTAATAATTAAATAGTAATCATAATAAATTGATAATAATAATAAGTAATAATAAGTAATTACTATTACTATTATTATTATTATTGTTTATATATTAATACTTGATGATGATTATATGATAACAAGAATATCTAAGTAAATAATATTGCTATAATAATAATAGTAATAAGTAATAAGTAATAATAGTAATAATAGTAATAATAATAATAGTTGGTTGCAATGCACAATGTACTAATCCAAATCCTTTTGGGCTCGGTTTGGATTGGATTATGGGCTTAAAAAAGTGGGTTAATTTGTGCTTTTGACCAAACTGCGAGTTATGATTTTGGGTTGTTCTATAAAACTTATGAACCAAAGTGTACCGCAAATCGCCGAAGTATCTTTAATATTTGACGCAACAATATTTCGTACCTTAAGCAGTAATATTTTCAGCAACTTTATAGTTATTTCAATATCTTCTAGCTTTTTTATAGCTTAACTTGTACTTAGACTCGGACGATGCTCCAGAATTTTTATATATTATAATTTACTAATAATTGAAAACAATTAATGCCATTTAGCATGAGAAAACATCATTATAAAAAAGAAATTTTTTTGTCTCATTTAAAATATGGATTTTGAAAGTTACAACTTATAACTCGTAGTTTACATTTATATATCATCATGATTTTGATAGAAGAAACAACAATAGTATGTTGGTGTAGTGGTTGGTGCTATTTTCTTACATACTCAAGGTCGTGGGTTCAAATATTCACGTAGACAATATTTTTAATATGATAGAGAAGTGAATATAATGCCATCGAAGACGGATAGTGACACATGGCGGATTGCAACGCTTGGCTACGCTTTTTAATATATATATAGATTGTATGATTTTGGTTTTGAATATCTAGTTAGTAGATTAAAGCAACAATTTCAAATTAGAATACTCTTATTGAGATAAGATGTGGGTAAACCACACCGCACTAAACCGTTTAATGTGGTACAGTTTGGGTTGATTTGAAAATATCTCAAACCGTTTTCGTGTGGGTTGGTTTGGCGTTATATTCTAAACTGACCAACTCAAACCATGTTCAGCCTATACAGTAATGATAATAAGTAAAAATATAATAAATAAAATAATATACATCAATAATAATAATAATAATCTGAGTAATTAGTAAAATAAATTAGATTAATAATAAATAATTATATTAACGAAATGGTTAAATAACAAATGAAGCTGAACTAAACTGAAATGATAAAGCTGAACTTAGTGGAGTTGAACTCAATTGAAGTAAAAATAATTTGAAGAGAAGAAGGCCTAACTTTTGATTATTCTAGAGTAGTCCCAACATTTGGATGTTTAGTAAGGAATCGACCCTTCACCTTGATTTTCCCTCTAAATTGGTTCACATTGACACGTAAAACTCATTTATTAGCTTAAGCTAATCGAAAAGGTGTTTAAAAAGTGATTTATGTTATTATTATATGATTTAATAGGTTAATCAAAGTGAAAATTATCTTGGGAAGAAGAGACTCCTACAGTTGGAATCGCTTTGAACTCATCAAAAGTCATGACTTTTTAGCAAATAACCCACTATCTAATGGACATTTACCCACTGGGATAGGTTGTGTTAGTTTTTCCTTATTATTTGAGTTGATGTAAATTAGAGCCATCATTGATTGGATTTCTAAAAACTTATTTATGCTTTGCATTTTTGTTGAGCAGGATTTTGGGAGCAGGAAGCTTCTTCAAGTATCTGGCAATTTCCATCTTGTAGTTTTATGGTGTTTTTTGTAAATGTAAAATTTGGTCAAATGGCAACATTTTTTTGGATTATATTATGTCATTTTAAATTTATGTATATGTTGTTCATTTCATTTTTTTTGGGAAATACACTAATATATTTGGCAGGCTCTGTCGCGAGGGCCTCCAAAGATAATATTTCGCTTACTCTCTTTCACAAATAAATGTAGTAGGGAAGTAAGGGTCGAATTCACGGAGAATCGGGGTAGTTAGGTATTTGGCGAGATCGAGTTGAAATGCAATCAAGCAACCAAAATAAGGGGGATTTTGAAATAAATTCTAATAAACTAAGCTAAACTAACAACTAAGTACAATAGCAAATCTAAGTAGAATATCCTTGAATCCAATTAACAGTAACTTCAAATCAAACCTCGATCATTGAGCCTCTACCCTAATCACTTCTTCATTTATCTATTGTTGAGACCTAGTCTCATATTCTCCTCCTCTTTGTTTATCTATTGTTGAGACCTAGTCTCTTATTCTCCTTAATCATAGCTAAGTAGCACAATCAGCGTGACTACAAAACCTTAACCAAAGGTCAACCTATACGATAGCGCATAAATTCAACCCTAGGCAGCAATAAACTTAGAGAATCAATAGACCTGATAATGGTATTTAGGCAAATAGCATTCAATCAGTTGGTTAAACTTCCAAGATACTAAATAAAATGATATACATCTAGTTTAATCTCTCGGTAGCTGCATATGAAAGGAGAACGAAACAATCCGATTCCATTCTCAAATCCAGCAATAGATCATTAGCATAATCAAGACTAGTAGTACTCCTAGCTTAACTAAGAAATAATCATGGAATAAACATAGAAATCAAACCATAAGCAAAGAAAGTAAATAGGGAGAAAGATCTCACAAAGTAGATTGAAGTTATGAGTTAATCTTCCTCGAGATTAAGCTACAAACTAACTACATAATGAAAGTGGAAGGAAACCCAAGGAGGAAGGAAAAAGATTCCTTTCCCCCTTGGTTTCCTCTCTCTAAAGACTTAAAACTAAACTGTGAACTATGAATGAGAAGCGCCAATGAATCCTCTCCTCAATACATCGAGAAAATACAAAATAAAAGCTGAAGTAAAGCTGGGCGGTGGAGGGTCGCGGGCCGCGGAACAGCTCGCGGGGGGCGACTAGTGCATCCCGGGCCGCGACCTGGGTCTGTTCCCCTGCTTTGCTGGGCTGCTGCTGCTTCTTTGTTTGGTGGTGCTTGTTTGGTGCTGCTGCTGGTTCATGGACGTTGTTGATGCTGGAGGTTGTTGCTAGCGTAGATGCTCTTGTGCCAACTCATGATAATCCGAAACTTCCACAAGCATTACTCGAAAATATATTTTGCAATACAAAGTTCTAAAGTTATAAAGTTAACGTACATTACAAAACAAAACTCCGAACTTCCGCTAAAGCCACATAATTACAAAAACGCCAATAATAACCATCAAATCATATAAGATATGCATGTGAAATAACGTAATAATATCGTATAACTTGAGCACATCAATATTCTTAATGAGGTAATGTCCGAGCCATGCTTATTTTTTTTTAATGTACATGAAAATCTTTGGATTCATGAAAAATTGGGGTTGGGGGAGATAGAGAGTTATAAGAATATTCGTAGTCTAATAGGTCGATGACTTGTTTGGATAACAACCTAATTATAATAGATTGGGATATTTCCTGAGGTACCCCCGGGGTTAGGGCTAATTCCTCGGGTACCCTCCTCGTTTTCGAGCTAGCTGAGATGCCACCAGAGTCAATGTTTGCATCTTAAATGCCATTACTACTAACGCCGTTAACTTTCTCAATTTTAATTCAATTTTCATTGAAAAAAACAGAAAAAAAAGAAAAAAACCCCAAAACCCTCCCACTCTCTCTCCTCCCCTCCCCAAACCCACGACCCACCCCCCAACCCCAACCCAGCCACCCCTGCCACCCCTGCCCCCTTCCCCGAAACCGCCGCACCTCCCCTTCCCCCTTCCATGAATCTGCCGCCCCTCCCAAACCACCACCACCACCCCTCCCACTCTCTCTCCTCTCCCTCCCCTCCCACTGCCTAAAGTAAAACCCCCCACCCTACCACTCTCTCTCCTCAGACACCACCGCCATCGACCCTTCCCTGAAACCGCCAGCGAATCGGTGATGGTGGTTTCGTTTGATGGTGGTCGCGATTTAGGTGATGGTGGCTTCGTTGATGGTGGTTGCAAATCGGACTTAGGTGGTGGTGGTTTCGTTTGATGGTGGTCGCGATTTGGGTGATGGTGGTTTCGTTTGATGGTGGTTCGACGGCGATTTGAGGTGGTTTCGGGGTTGGGTTCGACGGCGATTCGAGGTGGGTTTGGGGTTAGTGGCGGTTTGATTCGAGCGCGGTTGACAGGGGTTCGAGGGTTAGTGGTGGTTGGGTTCACGGGTGCGGTGGTTTTAGGGTAGGGGGAGGGTGGGATGGGGGTGAGGGTTAGGAAGGTTGAGGCTGGCGGTTTTCAGGGGTGGGGCTGGGGGTGAGGGTAGAGGAAGGCTGGGCAGGGGGGTGGGTCGTGGGTTTGAGGAGGGGAGGAGAGAGAGTGGGTGGGTGGGGGAGAAGAGGAGAGAGAGTGGGAGGGTGGGGTGGAGATGGTGGCTGGGTGAGTTAGGGGAGGAGAGAGAGTGGTTGGGTGAGTGGGGGGAGGAGAGAGAGTGGTAGGGGGTGGGGTTTTTTTTAGTTTTTTTTCTTTTTTTTCTTAGTTTAAATGAAAAGTAACTTTAATTAACAAAAGTGAACAGAACTTTAAGGTCTGTTAGTAGTAATGGCATTTAATACGCAAACATTGACTCTGGTGGCATTTGAGCTAGCTCGAAAACGAGAGGGGTACCCAAGGAATTAGCCCTAACCCCGGGGGTACCTCAGGAAATATCCCTAATAGATTTATTTGGTAACTAGAATATAAACAAGATTTATATCCTTAACGAGCATCTATAATGAATTTTATAATACTCTCCATTGGATGTTTATTATTTAATTATGTCTTGTTAAAACCTTTCTAGGATAAAATATGGGACAAAAACCTAGTGAAGAAAAGAGTATACGCATGAGACAAAACTAAGGTTAACGGAAAAATAGTTGAATGTGTATCTACTCCTCCTAATGATTGCGTCATTTGAGATTTTAAGGCAACCCATTCCGATGTAGTGTAATAGTTTCTTAAACAAGGTGTAGGAAGCGCCTAATTGACCTCAAAAGGTTAAATTCTGTCAATTTTTCCTAAACCTCCTACTAATAGGTAGCAAGGGTAAGGTAGGGTCAAATCTGAACATAGCTCTTATTATTATCCTACTAATCTTAGTTCTAATGGTTTTCCTTGTTGGTTGACTGGAGTGAAATTTATCTAAAAATAATTCTTAACTGAAATAAATGCAAAATAACTCAACGAAAAGAAACTCTACGAAGATGATAATAAGACACTAGGAATGTAGCTACATATGACATTGGGGAGTCAAATGAGAAATCAAACATGCTTTACAATTGAATGGGAAAAACTAGTACATTCACAAATTCTCACAACCTCTCCCGAATAGTAGCAAACTAAAACAATTAAGCAACATTAGTCCTCTTTGAAATACGAAAAAAACTAGAGTCCTTTAAAGGTTTTGCCGCTTTTGGTTTGCTTAAATTGGTCCAAGGTCGGATCGGTTTAGGTTTTGTCGCTTTTTTTGCTTTTAATTGGTCTAAAGCTAGACCAATTGAGGAACATCCCTTAGTTTTCTGTTGAAAAAGTTAAGTTAAAGAGAGGTGGTTATATAAACACAAATGAATTTGGGGTGGTTATAAGCATTGTTGATAAAGCTTCTTTTTCTATTTGTTGCTACATGATATCACGTATTTATATAGACTTTTCTCCCTTATTTACAAGCTAATTTGTGCGTCATTGGAGCTCTTGGGAGCTATTTTTTGCTAGCTATTGTATATAGTTGTGGTTTTGTGTTTTAGTGTTGAATTGCAGGTTTTAGGGAGTTTTCACCTAATTCCCGAGCCATTTGGAATCAACCACGGCTTTACGAGATGTTACGAGGCACGTAGGATGGCTCACGAGCTTTAGGGGTAGTTTAGGAGGTCCCAAGACCTCCAAACGAATAGAGAGCCAAAGAGTCAAAAAGGAGATTTCCGTACCCTGATCGGGCAAAAATAGCCCGATCGGGCGAAGATATTATGTTCGGGTAGAGAAGTTGCGGGCCCGATCGGGCAAGGCATGCCCGATCCGATCGGGCGAGCACACATGTGCCCAGACCCGATCGGGTGGTGCCCAGACCCGATCGGGTCGAATGCTCCTATGTCTCATTTTGCTGCTGACTTCGAGGAGAGCGTGCTGGGCCTTAATTGTCTCCAGGCCCGATCGGGTGGTGTCCCAGAGCCCGATCGGGCGGGCCAAATTTCACATACACTTGCTGGCTGCTACGCTGAACGAGAAACAAGGGTGAAAATATTCTACTATGGGCCTGATCGGGTGGCCTTTGGCCCGATCGGGTCCTGTGCATTATTTCGCGATTTTTCGCCTTTTAATTTTTGTTTTTAGCTAGACTTAAGGGGTATTATAAATACCTTTTCCTCATTATTTTAGAGACATCTTTTATCATCTTAGACTCTAGTTTAATTCTCATAGTTCTTAGCTTAGTTTAAACACTTTAGATTAGATTAAAGGTGATTGAACCTATTCGATTTCAATAAAAGTTCCTACTTTCTGTCAATTGGTATTCTTCTTTACCCTAATCTATTTTATTATTCTTAATTGCTTAGCTTAAGTATTTAAGTATTCATGATGCAATTGTTAGGATTTCATATTAGTTTTGTTGTTGTTAATTCGATTATGAGTGAGTAGTTCTCTTTCTAGGGTGTTAGATAGGAAAGCCATGTTTATACCATGATTGTGATTTAGATTTCTATCAATTTCTAGGGCTTGATTAGGGTGATTGTGATGTGGTTTGTTCTTAATTAGTGATTAATGTCAGTGTACAATTTCATTGATTGCTTGTGGTTAATAGTTGTTTGCACAGATCCGTCTTACGACTAGAGGCCTAGGACACGTCAGTAGTTCTGATTACGTTAGTGAACATGCGGCGTATGTTGAACTATGAGCGTTGAGTCTTAACCATAGCTCAACACATGCTCTAATCCCCCGACTCTTGACTTAGGTTTAGATAGTAGTTGACCCTATTTGATTGGTATAAGCATGGTGGACCGACCTAATACCCTGGGTTTTTTAGTCCATAGTCAATTCCTCGATTTATTTGGTCTTCCTTAGCTTAATCTTTAGTTCAGTTAATTCTTCTCTGATTTGATCTGAAGTAGCTGATTGGTTGAATATTAATTTAGAAACTCTGTCTCCCTGTGGATTCGACCCTGCTTCCATTGACTACCATAGTTAGAGGACTGTAGGTTTATCTTTGAATAGGTGATACGACTAAACCCTATCACTACATTGGAACTCGTGGTTACTCCCGACTTCTGAATTGATCATTTGACCCGAGGCCTTCTCATAGATATATAACACATTCTGAATTGCTTGTGCATCTCTGCCATCTGCCCTGCAAAAAATAATATTGTCATCTGCAAATAGTAAGTGAGAAATAGCCCGGAGCACCTTTGCAAATTTTTATTCCATACAAATTGTTCCTGTCGCTTTCAAGATTCAACAGATTAGAGAAAACTTCCAAATAATATGAACAAGTAAGGCGACAGAGGATCCCCCTGTCTCAGACCCCTCTCTCTAGCAAGAAATTCTCCGACAGCTCACCATTGATATCCACCGAATGGCACACAATAGTTATACATTTTAGCACCCAATGAATCCATACCTCATCAAAACCCATTTTTCTCGTCACCTCCTCCATAGAATTCCATTCTACTCGATCGTAGGCTTTAATCATGTCTAGTATAACAGCCATATAACCCTTCCTTCCAGCGCAAACGCTATTCATGTAATGAAAATTCTCAAAAGCTAGCAAAGTGTTAACTGTAATCAAATGGAGTGAAAGAACTCTGATTGACAGATATAAGATCAAAAAAGAAAATTTTCAGCCTATTAGCAAGCATTTTTAAAATAATCTTATAAATCACGTGGCACAAACTGTGGGTCCATACTCATCCATAGAAGAGGGATTTTTATTCTTTGGAAGTAACACAATGTGGGTCAAATTTATTTCCGAAATGTCTCTAGTCCCGTTAATCACAACAATTACGAAACTAGAAACATCTGAAGCAACGATATGCCAAAGAATCTGGAAAAAAATTAGCGTTTATACTAGGGTGAGCACAACCGGGTACCTAATCATATAGCTCGGAACCGGTACCGGAACTGGTTGGACCGGGTACCCTGAAACTGACATTGGAATCGGAACCGATTGGACCGGTTCCTTAATTTTTAGAATTGAAACCGAAATCGATTGAGACCGGTTCCTTTACGGGTACCCAGTCCCACAAAATTGATTGTTATTTGGTCTATTTGGCCAGTTCTAATAACGGGTACCCACTATTTAGTTCCTTTCAAAAGCTATATTTTTCTTGCTGAGCTAAACATAAGCATCATATATAACGTAATTTGATACTTCCATTGACAAGTTCGTCTTAAAAACCTTCAAGCTAAGTCTTCAGCATACATTACATATGAATTCATCACACAAAAAATTCGGTCTTGCAACCGGTTGAACCGGGTACTTAGTGGGTATAGGGTCTATAATTTCACTACCTAGAATTTAACTCACTTCCAAACGGTTCCTAATATTTGTACCCAAACCCAGTTCCAGTTCCGGAACCCCGGTTCCAACCGGTTTCGTGTTTGGAACTGGGTACCCGACTTTTCTGCTCACCCCTAGTTTATACCATCGCGAGAATGCATTTGGAAAGGATCATTTCTTACCTCACTAGGGTCAAAAGGTCGTATGAGCTCGTCATTCATTGCCTGGGAAACCTTGGGCTGAATTCCTGCAAGTGCTATTTCAGTCATTTGGGGATCTGTTGAAGTAAATAGCTCCCTGAAATACTTTACTGCCACGCCCTCAATGTCTTCATGATAAAACACCCACTGCCGGTTCTCCATTTTCACTCCACTTACAGTATTCCTCATTTTCCTCAAAGTATAACTTTCAAATGAAAAAACTTAGTATTTTTTTATCTCCTTCCAAAAAATTTGCCACTCTTGATCGTTGACGCCACATTGTCTCCTCCAACATTAAGAGATCATATAACTCCCCCACACAACTTTTTCGTTCCTCTCTTCCACCATCGAAGAAGTTGGCAGACTTTGGTCAAGAGCTACTAGGTGACGCCTTACATCTTTGATTTTTGTACTTATATTGCCAAACTCCTCCTTATTCCATTTATCAAGCGCATCCCAACATTTATTAATCTTAGTAGACACGTCTTCCTTATCACCAACAAAATTAATCCACGCCTCCTTCACCACTTTAGCACAATCTGGCGACGATAACCACATACTCAAACCTAAATCCCCTTTTCTTTTTCCTTGAACGTCAATTGTTAGGACTAGGACACACCATTAAAGGCAAATGTTCAGATTTATCTCGAGGTAAATGGTGTACAATCAAATGGGGAAAAAGATCAATTCATGCTTACGTAGCAACCCCCCAAACGCTCCACCACATCATCGGGCTCAACTTGTTTGTTCCACCACGTGAACCCATCTCCATAGTAGCCAATGTCTTGGAGCCCACAATCATCCACCGCCTCTCCAAAATTGTCCATCTGTCTTTGAGCCCTCGTGGGACCCCCTTTCTTATCTTCATTGAATAAAATCTAGTTACAATCACCTACTATAAGCCACGTCAACAAACTAATGGCATCCTTGAGAGATCACAACAACTCCCACAACAGGAACTTTTGAGTATTCTCCGACCAACCATAGAACCCTGTAAGTCTCCAAGGCATCACTCCAAACAGCCCCTCAATGACACAATCAATATAGTGGATCGACGCCGAAAGAACATTCACCTGTAAACTCTCATTCCACAACATTCCAAGGCCACCTGCTCTTCCTACCGAATCAACAAAATAACCTTTATCATAATTTAATCTACTCCTAACTACCTCCATCTCCCTGCACTCCATTTAGTTTCCACAAAAAAACCTAACTCTGGCCTCTCTCTACCCAGCAACTTTTTTAGCCTCCCAACTGCCCATTGGTTCCAAGCCACCAACAGTTGTAGCTAAGACAACTCATCGTGATATAAGGGGTTGGGCCTCGCCAACCTCCACCGTTGAGTTAAAGTAAATCAAAGTATATGCATCCAACTTGAGCAACGAACTCCCTTCAAGTGTATCATACATAGGCATATCAAAGCTTGCGGATTATTCAACCATTTTTACACCCCTCTCTGCAATCCCATTCGTAGTTCTACCCCTCTAGAGAAGACGAGCATCTACCTCATTTTTTACTCTTTACAACAACTCCCTTCTCTTTATTATTCAACTCATTTGAACCCCCCTTCTAGCTATAGGATTTTCATAAACATGTAAAGAGCTTTCTACTCTCCTGTTCTCTCCTATCTCCCTCAACTTCACTCCCCCACCAAAGTCAAGCTTCTGTTTTGCATTCGATTCCCTCAAAGCTCCACAAAAGTCAAGACATTGTCTCTTTTCTTCTTCTCTTCGATGATTAGTCCCACGTTTCTTTTTCGGCGGCGAAGTTCTTAACCTATTCCCATAAGGCAAAATAGATTCTTTTTTGTCTTCATCAATCAGTTCACACTCGTAAACCATGGCCAAAACTCCCACACTCATAGAAAAAGTTCATTCAATTTCTCATACTTGAAATCCACCCATTTACTACATTTATTAACCATCACATGCATACCACGTCGCAGCGGCTTATCTAACCTGACATTGATGTATCACATTTATATATAGTTTCTAGATGCATTTAGATTGCATTTAGAACTCCTTTTTGAGCATTTAGGTGCATAATGACATGAATTACATAAGTTGTGTTCTACTACTCCCCGTTTGTGTGTTTCGATGATTTTCAGGTTATTATGATACAAAGTGATCATGACTACCAAGGATGTAGCCTATTAATCATTGAAGATGAAGGTAGCTTGCACAAGGATCACAATGCTTCCGTTTGGGACGATTTTGAGTTGGAATGAAGCAAAGAGTTAGTGAAACAAAAGCCAAAACTGACACACCTTCACTATTTTCATTATAACTTTTGATAGAAAATTGATAATCAATATATTCCAATTGGGTTGGATTCTAGACTTCAAGATCTTTCCAATGATAGGTCACACGCCCCAATCAGACTTCTGGTTTGAGAGATACGGCCTTCGCAAGTTGATGCAGAATTGCAGTTTAGCCACCCGATCGGGCGGGAATTGACCCGATCGGGCCTGGAGCACGGACAGCTCTTTTTCCCGAAATTCTATCTTTTTCTATTCATTTTTTATTAGATTTTGGGGCTATTATAAATAGCTATTCCTCATATTTCTAGAGACATCTTTTTATTCTAGTTTTTCCATAGTTCTTAGTTTAGATTTATTTAGTTTAAACACTTTAGATTAGATTAAAGGTGATTGAACCTATTCGATTTCAATAAAAGTTCCTGCTTTCTGTCAATTGGTATTCTTCTTTGCCCTATTCTCTTTTATTATTCTCATTTGCTTAGTTTATTTATTCAATTATTCATGATGCAATTATTAGGGTTTCATATTAGATTGTTTATCGTTGACTCAATTATGAGTGAGTAGTTCAATTTCTAGGGATTTAGAGAGGGAAGCCATGTTTATACCATGATTATTTGAATTGCTATTAGTTTCTAGGGTTTGATGAGATAGGTTATGGTGTGATTTGTTCTTATTGAGTAATTAACGTTATTGCGCAGTTTCTTTGATTACTTGAGGTTAATAATCATTTGCACAGATCCGTCTTACTTTTAGAGGCCTAGTACACACCAGTAATTCTGATTATGTTTGTGAACATGCTGCATATGTTGAATTATGGACGTTGAGACTTAACCATAGCTTGACACATGTTCTAATCTATCGATTCTCGACCTAGGTTCTGATAGTTGTTTGATCCTTTGATTGGTATAAGCATGGTGGACCGAACTAATTCCCTAGACCTTTAATTCATAGTTAAATTCCGATCTTTATATTGCTTTCTAGTAGTTAATTATTAGTTCAGCTGATTTCTATCTGATTTTTGTCTGAAGTAGCTTTTTAGCTGAATATTAACTTAGAACTCCGTCTCTCTGTAGATTCGACCCTACTTCCCTTGACTACTATTGTTAGAGAACTTAGGTTTATTTTTGATTAGGTGACACGACTAAATCCTATCAGACATCCACTCTAAATCTCATATATTTATTCCATCCCAATGGACCAGTTTCATCGAACTCCACAAAAAGCTCCATATCTTAGACGCCATAGTAACAGTCGTAGACCTCGTACACTTCTCGACTGGGACATCAAAGCTTTGACCCAAAAACGAATAGTATCGAAACAAATCTCCGAAGATTGAATCCCACTTTTACCTCCTTCAACAGCAAAGGGCTCCCTTCAAAAAAACATGGATCGTCTTCTAAAGCACGATTTTCGTTTGTCATCGTAAAAAACAGGAAAATCAGTAGCTTATTCTCAATCTCCTGCACCACTACCCCGTTTGTCAAGCACCAAGCAAACTTCATTGTATTTTTGTTTGCTTTGATACTAAATGGATTACTAGTAAACATCTTCCCTACCAGAGACAACTTCAATTATTCAATTTTTACCTCTCCTATGTCCTCTTCGCGATCAACAATTTCCTCTTCCTCTTCTGTTAAGGAGAACCCTTTCGATTTTTTTCTTGACTCGCCATCCCAAGAAAATCTAAACTCAACGAATCCCCGAAGACCTTCGAAAGCACCTGCAAAAATAAAACCTAGACAACAAGCGACAAAACCACACACCACAAGGAGAATGATTGTGGACAATGAATAGAATAAAATTAATCTCACATACCTAAGAGAGATCGAGAAAAAACACTCCACGAGAAACCCTAAGCGTTTCTCGAGAGAAAATTTTAACCAGTTCAAAGTAAAGAAAGTGCACACGTGAGCATCATAAGAAAGATAATATGCAATATGATTACAAAGATTATTTAAAATTTCAAGTTTGAAAATCAACAATTTTTTTTTGCGGCAAAGCATACAAAATAAATAATTCAAATCATGTCAAGTGATAAAACTATTACAGGCAGGAACACCTGATAAAATGGATTTAATAAGGGAGATTCAATGCAACAATTCACATAACAATCTAATGGAAACCTTATACTTTGAAAAAATATGCTGCTTAAATTATATATTGCGAGACATATTATTGATTGGATAATTAATCGATTAAAATTGATGAAAAGAAATGAGTAGAAGTTTACCTACCATGGCTAGGACATTAACAAAGTGATTATGACTTACAGTTATTAGTTTCAACCACGCTAACTAGAGAACCCTTTCATTTCACCAAAAAATAAAGATAATCTAAATCTAGGTATTCTACTCAGAACCATTTTCTCCTAGTCAAGTGCTTACCAAATTAATCCAAATACTTTGAGGAAGCGATAGGTAAAATATAAAAAAATATCTAATTGGTTTTTCTTATCAATACTACGGCGCTCGAAACTCTCAAAACCTATGCATAACTACTTCTAAAAAAACCAATGTCAAGGTTCCTGAATTTTAGGTACTCTCAATTATAGACTCAAAATGTTCAAAAATTCTGCAATCCACCTAATAAACCAGAAAATTTGAGAAAATTGGGAGATAACATAAAATTGAGAAAACTTTGAACTTTGAAATATAACAATAGGATCAATTGATTCGTCAAAAATTATTTTATAAAAAAACTGATTTTCGAGAGTGTGAAGAATACAATAGGACAAATTTTCGATCTTAAACCAAACTTGAGAAACTGTTCCTTACAATCAAGAGAATAAACCAAAAACAATAAAACTAATTCACACGTACCTTTTTATTTGTTTTTGTAGAGATTTGACTTCTTTAGAAATTCCTTTTCCCTTACAATAGTTTTCTTATCCCAAAGTCAGTTTGGTAGAACAATGGTGCTGATAACCTGTTATAAAATGAGAGTGTATAGAAAGACTATAGAGAGATATGAGGGAGCATAGTTGTTTGTTATTCCACAAGAGAGGGTATATATATATATATATATATATATATATATATATATATATATATATATATATATATATGGTAGGAAAGTAAACGCCTTAGTGACATGAAGAGACTAGGAAACATAAAGCCTAGTTAGCGTGAAGAGTAATGGACATAAATCTTAGCTAATGGGAAAAGTAATGGACATCCATTTAATATTTAATAACAAGTTATAATAAGTTTGAACATTATAATAATCTTTGTAGTTTATTGAGACATTAAAATCTATCTATTAAATATCAAAAACTATCATTATCTTTATTTAAAAAAAATAAATGTAATATTAAAGATATTTTGTGACAGGACAATCTTACGTGGTGCTCCGAATGCTCCTGAAAAATCCTCCTTTGTATATATGCTAGTTATAACTCGTCTGATGTATAAGTCAACTATAATATTGAAAATATTCTCGTTCAATAACAATTTATCCATAAAATATGTTAAACTTTGAGCATTAATTATCAAATGTAACATATACGAAAAGGCATATATGAGAGGATATAATATGATAATCAAGGAAAAGAGAGTATGAAACCTAAATATTAAAATATAGTTTACCTTGTCAAAACTAAAAGTATATAACTTGACTTAGGGTTATGTAATAAAAGTATAAAACTCTTATATAATATAGGGAGTATATGTACGTATATATTTTTCACATAATTACATATGAAAAAGTAATATTAATGTTAAAATATTCCTTGAATTATCTTGCACTAGGATCAACCAAGCATGGGGGTCTCTGAAGTTTTTGGTGTATACATTTTAGTAAACTGTTTATGATTTAGGTTTGGTTTTCGGCTCACTTTGTTTATGTTAATTAGAAAGGTATTATATAAAAATCGTTTCCCTTTGCCTGTGGACATAACTAACCCATTGTTAGTGAACCACATTAAACCTTTCTGTATGCTGTTCTCTACTCATTGTTCTTAATTGCACTTCATATAACAATTAATGATAAAGACTGTCATTTTTCTTTTCATATTCATGAGAACTTTGTTAGGCCCCTGTCTTTTGGACTATAAAGAACTAAACTGAAATTAATGGAACTGAACAAAACTTAACTAATTTTTTGCAAATTGAACTATATAGATATAGATATAATAACTATTAATATTATGATTATACATTATCAATAAAGTATTTATTTTATGGGGAAGTAATTATAATAATTATTAAATAATTATTAATGATATAGATATTAATATTATTAATAAAGTTATTAATAAAATTAAATAATTATATAGTTATGAATGATATATATTCTCTTTATCTTACTAATAATAGAAATAATTTTTGCGAATGATACAATTTAACATTTTGTTGGGGATTGTAATACATTTTTTTTGTAAATAACTACTCTTTTATATGCTCCCCGAAATTTTATATGCTTTGTTAATGACCTTTTTATATGCTCCTCAATATTTTATTTATAGTTTGTTAGGGGATTGCTCTGTCAATAACTATGTACTTTCTCGTAATTAAGATAAAAGATAAAAGAGCATACAATTTTTTTTATTAAAGTTATTGATGTTGGTTGTTACAGAAATCAATACTCCCACATTATTTCAAAAAGTTTCTCCTTCACAATAACTACTCTACTTCTTGTATTCCACTTCTCCTTCCTCTCATATTTCTCTCTTGGTTCAAGCTCTATTTTGAATTCAACAATTTGCTTGAGGTAATTTATCATTAAATTTGTTCTTTCATTGTTTTTATTAGTTTGCTTGTTGGTTCTTTCAACAATTGCGGGATGCTTGTTTTGTGGGACGAGTTGCTAGTGGCATTTGGGATGTTTGTTGTAGGCTGGGATTGGGTTGTTGGTGTTGTTGGTGTTGTTGTGGTGGGTTTTGTTAGTGGTTTAATTGGGGGCGCTTTTCTCGTTGTTGTGTTGTTGGCGTTGTAGTGGTGGGTTTTTGTTGGTGGTTTGATTAGGGGGTGTTTTTCTCATTGTTAGCGTTGTTGTTGATGGTTGTTGGTGGTGCGTTGTTTTGATGATGCGTCGTGGGTTGGGTTTGGGATGGTTGTTGGCGTTGTTGTTGGTGTGTTTTTGTTGGTGGTTGTTGGAGTTTCTGGTGGTTCGATTGGGTGGTGTTGGTGTTGTTCATGATCTCGTTCTTGTTGGTGGTTGTTGTGCTCATTATATAGTTATGTACGATTGGGATGGTTGTTGTTTTTGTTGGTGGTTGTTGTGCTCATCATGTAGTTATAGTTATCTCCTTTTCTCCATATTGTATAAGAAATGCGTTGACCTTTTCTTCTCATGTTACCTGAAAACAAGCTGCAACGATGTTTCTTGTTTTTGTTAATGAATAAATTTGTTGATCGTTCTTATTTTGGTTGCTAAATCAAACATTATCTGAATAAATTTTTTGACTGTTCTTCATCACTTGTGGATATTGGATTTGGAATTTTGTATGAACTTGTTAAATTTGGGTTCATTAATTAAGGATAATGGCAAGACTAACATGGACGAACAAGACAATGGAACAATTATTGATTGTTCTAGCTGAGGAAAAAAAAGGAGCAACCAAGTGTAACTGGGACATGTTCCACATATTTTTAATTTGTAATCAGGGTTAAGTGTTTCCGGAAAACAAGTGTAGAATAATCATGCCGAGTTGAGAGAGATTTAATGCTTGGACGGAGTTACAAAATTTGAGTGCCATATCAATTAATCCTATAACTAAAGAAGTGAATGCGATGGAAGCAATTTTGTTAAAATCGCGATGCGGATCGTAGAATCGTTGGATCCTGCTTGAAATAAGGATCCCTTAGAATCGCCCGTAGGATTGTTAGAATCGATTAGAATCGTTGGAATCGCAATTCAGGTTCGATATTAACCCATCCTACTTGAACTACGTGGATTACCTTTTCTTTTGAAAAATAAATGGTTTTATGTGCCAGGCCCGTAAAAAAATTGTTTTGGTCTGAAATACACTGCCTTATTTCACGAGTATCACAACAAAATTAGCGATTTCATCTCTCTCCCTTCTCTTCCCTCTCAAATAGATTTTCACCACGGCAACTTGAACAGGCTGCTGTAACTTAGTTCAATTTTTTTTTCATATTTTCGAAGGTCTGGAAAAACCATGGCAAGTGAATAGAAACTTCGAAGTTCGACTCATAAAAATTTTCTTAGGAATTTTTTGGTTTGCAACTTGAAAGTTCGAATTTCTTGGTCTCCTTTCAACTCAAACGTTAGCAATTTGCAATTTGCAATTTGCATCAACTGATGACTTATTCGAATGCTCAAACATAGAAAAGACTAATTGAATGACTTATTCCAATAACTAATTTTATTGGTCTAATGGGATTTTGTTTTTTAAAATTTATGATTGATGCTAGAAATGCATTGAATGATGACTCCACTAACTGATGACTCTTGATTTCGAAGCTTTCTAACATATCTTGCTACTGGCACTTGATTTCATTTGATTTCTAGCACTTCTAGCATTTCAACATCGTTCAATTTGCAACTTGATTTCATTTTTTTGTTGAAATAGTTATGTTGTTGGTATAATTTATGTGACCTTTATTGGTTCGAATGACACGACCGACCTTGACGAATTTGGAGATGGAGACGATCTCAAATGGGAGCAACAATGGAAAGGGATTTAGGTAGTGATGACATAGCAATGGTAGTTTTGGATTTGATGATTGACGATTTGCAATTAGAAAAATTATAACAAAAATAGTTCAATGTAGAGCTACTTTTTATTTCTTGTAGTTACTTGATTTTTAAGAAGTCATGTAGTTGACTTGATTTTTATTTACCGATCGTAGTATATTAATATGAATTTTTCACGTGTTGTACTCTATATTGTTGTTTATTGTCTTTTCTTATGACTCTCTAAAGATCTATATCATATAAAAATCATTTAACTCAAAAAAAAATGTAAACAATCGTATATGTCTACATGACTAGCTCCTTTTATTGAATTAGAGCATATTTGGTTGGGGAAATAGCTCAAAGTTCAATATTTAAGTGTTGTTTCACTAGAAAATGACAAATAGTAGCACATTTGCTAATCAAACCTAGTTTTTGACAATATTGGTTGAATCATTCAATTCTACGATTTGATCCTAAGAGCCCTTTTCGATTTAAAGTAAAATCTCGATTCTGACAATCTTGGGCGGAAGTGAGTCTAGAGTGGTGGGACACATTCTTGGCGGTAAGAACTATCCCCTATATTATTAAACATTCTTAATGCTATTGTTGTCTACTCTACACTCATAATTTATTATAGTTGCGTGCAGACGCATCCTAGGTATAGTTTGATTAAAGATAAGAAAGGGTTAGCCAATACCAAGCTCATGGAAATTGTTTTTGGTGGTGTTTCAGCACACGGGGTTAGTGGTTCCTTTGCTCCTACAATGGCTAAAGGAGGTAGCTTTTTGTCTGGAGAGGTGGAAGACTTGACTCTCAAAGATGAAGGATCTGAATATACTGGTGAACATCAAACTTAGGATGTCTGCTGATGAAAGTAAATCCCCTCCAAAAATAGTAAAGTAAAAAGGTCATCAATCCTCTTCTTGCAAGTGGAAAAGTGAAGTGACTGTTTCTTCGGATGAACACAAGAGAAGGCAAACTTGTTTCGATGATGTTGTTCAATTATTATCATGTGGTGCATCTCGTGGTCTATCACAAACTTAATTGGTTAGTGGGGCTCTTGCAAACTTAAATGTATCCGAATAGCGAGGTGGCAAGTACTTTGTTGATGCTATAAAATACATAAGTGATGATAAACTTGTCGATAGTTTCCTAGCACTTCAGACTGATAATCAGAGAAAGAATTCTCTCAGAGTTGGTTTGAACATGGCATATCATACTGGGAAGTGATTTGTTTGATAAGCTTGGATGTGTTGGGAAATGTTTTGGACATTGCATATCATGATGGGGAATGTTGGGGAATGAAGTGTTTTAATTTACGTTTAAATGCATTTTGTTGTGTGTTTTGATTTGTGGTGACTATGGGACACACTCCTTAAACATTATATGTGTGTGTTCTATGCTGTAATTAGTGTGCATTTTATCGAATGCGGATCTTATGTTTGAATGTTTTATATAATGTAGAATGGCTGATAATATTGAATGTGCATCTGTGCTTCTTACATTAGAAGAATTCAGGAGATCACTTCATATAAGTGATTCACCAGATTCATTAATAAGGCAACCTAGGTGAGAATGGGGAAATTGGTGGTGAGTATAATTATAGATTGCTAAATGAAAATGCGACTAATTGTCAAGTCCAATTGAGACTTGGTAGGGATATGTTTGTAAAACTAGTGAAATTAATGCGTGAAAGCAATCTATTAATCCGTGGATAATATATAATTGTAGACAAGCAAGTGGGTATTTATATTAGCCAAGGGACAATCATACCGTGATACTGCTTATACATTCAAGCATTCTATATCTACAATAAGAAAGTATTTTGGAGAGGTATTGGATGCTTTTGTTGTATTGTAGTTTGATATCATTAGACCACATCGTGATCTATGTGAAGTATCATCGGATGTAGCAGGTAACTCACCCTACAGGCCTTTTCAAGGTAGATTTCTAATTATAGCAATTAATTTTGTTAATTTATATTTGCTTATGAATTTGCCTTAATAATAATAATAATGAATAGATATGCTATCTTTAAAAACATGAGTAAGATGTTAATGAGGCTAGCATAAGTGATGCAGATAGCATGCCTTTTAGAAATTGTAAGGGAGAAAAAACTTGGAATGTTATGGCGTCTTGTTCATTTGATAAAATCTTCACATTTATCCATGTAGGATGGGATGGAATTTGTAGTATTTGATTCCATCCATAAATCGATTTCCTTCCCATGAGTTCGAGTTTCAATAAGAAACTTAGTTCGTACTGTTCATATGTTATGATATGAATATACCACACTAATTCCTTATCAGATTCCATTGATACAGAGCCAATTCCAATAGACTTATTGGAGGGTCCCATTGGCGTGCATCCAGTAGGAATTAAACCTACGAATTCGCCACTTATGAGTTGGGCGCTTTAACCATTATTCAGCCATGGATGCTTAGCGGAGATCCTCGTACACGGTGAATAACCAAATTCCAATTGAAATGAAATCTTTAGCATAAATCAATGCAGTTTAGGAGGAATCAATGAAAGGACATCAATTCAAATCCTGGATTTTCCAATCGAGAGAGATATTGAGAGAGATTAAGAATTCTCATTGCTTCTTAGATTCATGGACTCAATTCAATTCAGTGGTATCTTTCATTCACATGAAGGGATGCTTTAACTCTTTGACCCCGAATTTGCTCAGGATCTTATCATTTGGAGGCATACTTTAACTAATTAAACTACGTTTTTTCCCATCCACCACTAGGTATGTGAATATGTTTTCCCTTTCATAGCTTACATGAATAATGAATTTTAAGGTATTTGTTGTTAAAATGTATAGGAAAATACTATTTGGCTTATTTGATTCGGGGTACCCAAATACTGTTGGATATTTGGCCCGATTAAATCGTTTTGATACCATTTGCCTGAGTATTAGAAGAAAGCACCTGAAGGAATGAAAGAACATTTCAACTATCGATAATCATCATTGAGTATGACCATTGAATGAACATTTGGTCAGTTAAAGAAAAGGTAGAAGGTGCTTTATAATATGGCAAAAATGTTGGAAAAATATCAAATGTTTATTATTGTTGTCACTTGCACTCTTCGTAATTTCATTAGAATGAATAAGATTGGAATACCAATTGTGCATAATGAAGCAAATATTCAAGTAAGCGTTAATGTAGACATGTTTGATGACGATCACGACTTCCATGCTCGAAAGAAGAAGAACCTTATCTAGGATAATTTGGAAAGATGTGAAACCGTAGAATGCACGTGAAGATGGTCGTGAACAAGATTATGAAGACGTGTATGTAAGAAGATAATTAGGATAAGACGATTTATCGATGTGGAAGAATGTAATTTACTTGGATTAATATTAATATTATATTTTTTCGCGGTAATTTGCAAACAAATTTAATTAGTATTATATTAATGATGATGATGATGATGATAATCATAATAATTGTGGAAATCTAAAAACGGAATCCATGTTGACCCCTGAGAAAGTGCCACATGACATTAAGGAATAAAGGGAGAATGGGAATCTGACAGGCTAAAGTCGTATCACCTTATCAAAAGTAATCCTAAAGTCCTCTAACAAATGGTAGTCAGGGAAGTAGGGTCGAATCCACAGAGAAATAGTATTCCTTTCCTAATTGTCGGTCAAATCCAGATTATAGGGAACGAGTGTTGTGGGTAATTATACTAAACTAGACTAAAATTAAATCAAGAATATCAATAATAAAGAGTCTAGGGCATATGTTCACCAATGAACAATATTTCGAGATGAAACACAACAATCAATAATGAATAATGCAGTTAAATAGGTTGATTTGCTCTCTTGAATCGAAATCAACCATAGAACGATATTAACAGGCTCTCGCAATTTATTAATACCAATTCTACCTATTGAAACTAGCCTTAATATCAAGTTTATACCTCTCGGCGCATAACCTAATATTACAACACTGTAACAATCAAATTTGGCCAAATTGGATTGAATATAAATAAAAACATTCAATAGGAATCAACATACATCATTAAAAATCAATACTTTATTAACAAACCTTCATAATTGATCATGGATCCCCTTAAACCCTAGAAATAGACTACCCAATCATAATTGGGGAAAACATATTCATAATTAGATAAGCAGACATGAATTAATAATCAAGGATTGAATAGAATTAAGAAGAGAAGAGAAATAATACCAATTGTAGAACCAATGTTGCAAAATCAAAGCTTTTATTGAAAATTCAATATAAATTGGGGAAAAAGCAAAACTAGGGTTCTTAACAAATTGAGAGAAAAAGAATTCTATTCTAAAATGAATTAATTATGGAAAAATCAGATAGAAAATAAGATAGGAAATAATAAAATTCCCTTGAGTCCTTATACCTTTCTATTTCCTAAAACAACTAGAAAAATAGAGCTAAAATCGTCTAAAGATAAGGCCTTAAAGTATCAAACAAGAGTCAGAAAAGCTCAGCGGGGCTAAAGAGGTAAAATATGTAAACAAGTAGAACTCTGGAGCTAAAATCATGAAATGAACGCCTCAATCATATCAAATAGTGTACAAAATCAAGCATCAAGGAGTACCAGGTCAAAATCAGACACAGATTCGTCAGTTAATTAGGCATAAAAGCTGACATGGGTCAATTTGTCTGCACTGTAAAGTTAAAGCCAGCCAGAGATATCAAATAGTCTTACCAAGGCCAATCAACCGTATCACAATAATGCTATGAAGAATCATGAAACCACTGTACAACAAAATTGAAGAGCTGTAGTAGAGATATCAACAAAGTTCTCAAAAGTGTGCCAACAATAGTCCCATAGATGAAAACTAATATGAAATGAGCTAACTAAATGCAACTCTGATGCGACTAAGAAAGGAGTACATTTATTTGGTTACACGTAAAATCCTATTCCTAATGAACAAGCAAAAGCGTGTGACAACTACAAAGCAGTAAAAACTACACTAGAAAGCAATAAATGATAGAATATCCTTCCCCTAAGCTAAATACAGCATAGTGTCCCACTGTGTAGAAAGTAAGGGAAGGGAAACAGAAAGCTCACTCAGCGGGAGCCTCGTCCATCGAGGATGGCTCAATAGTAGTGTCGACGCTAGAAGCGATGATGCCAGAAGCTTCCAACGGCTGACGTAGATCACGGACCTCTGCACGAAGGTCCTCCACATGATGCTCAACAGTCTCGAGGCGAGATAACACCGTCGTCTGAAATAATGCACAAGAACTCATGAAGCTACTGAAGTGGACTTCCATGGGCTCAGGTCACACAGTGGTGCTGGACGAGGGGTCCTTAGAAACTGGAAGTGGAGATGTTCGTGATGTGTGAGAGACAACATCCTCTTGGGCTGATAATGCAACACACTAAGAGCACAGGAATGTCCGCTGAACTATGCAGCCTACCTCTATAGTCTCAGAGATAGTACGGGGATTCTATAACCAAATACTAGAATCTTGAGGATAAGCACTAGGGAGAATATCAAAGACAAGTTGTTTTTCTGTGGAATGACAAGCCTTAACAAACCATATATACTTGTTCTTAGACGAGTGAAAGAGCCACCCATAACGATCCATGGACGCGGTGTCAAGGAGGTTGGTGGAGGCAAAAGTCACTTTGGTGGCTAAATCGATGCCTCTGTCTATAACAATCACGGAAACAAACTCACCCATGGATATATCACCTTTTTAAAAATTCCGTTCCTAAAGAAATCCACCCACGAGGAATTTAGCGAAGTTCAATTTCCCGTGCACAGTCACTAGAGACATAGAAAGAAACCACAGAATTTTGAGATCCAACAATATCACTTGCCCTGATTCTGATTTGGGACGGAAAAACTGAAGTATAAAGCGGTGAAGCATGCGGAGGGCAGGACAACCAATAGAGGAGGACTTGCTAGAACCTGATGCCCAATCAGAACGGCCAGTTATCTTCTTTCAGAAAGTGACGGGATAAAAAATATCACAATTTGGGTCATCTTATAATTGCATGAAGGTAGATGGACCTACATGACCACCTGTAGGCCGACCAAAAAGAACATTGATCTCGTCCCAAGACATGACATGCTCAGTACCCTCATGTGTGAAGACTACATCACCTTTCGACGTCCCCATAGCAAGGAATTCCAAAAATTCAACTACTACCGCAGGACAAATCCGCCCTTTCAATCGGAATACTCGACCCCAATGATGTGTTTGCTCAATGTACTCAAAAGCCCAATCAAATCCTATCTTATGCACATCACTCAGAGAAAAATAGAGGGTGGGGGCAACGGTGCGCTTTTGGAGCTTAGCAAGGCGCGTTTGGGATGTGGAAGGTGAGTGTCAGGGAGAAGGTGGAGGTGGGGGGGGTTGAGGGGATGGGGTGGAGGTAGTGGCTTTGGAAGTGGATGCTTTAGGTTTGGGCGCTTTGGTTTTTGAAGATTTGAATTCTATGAAGGTGGTTTGGAATGGGGTTTGTGTTTGATTTTTTCTGAGTGTTCATTAGGATTGTATATAGGTTTAGGCGGCTTAGACAAAACTCTCGCTGATGATCTCATGGTTCTTTGAAGCAAGATCACAAATGAACGCACAACCAGTAAAACGCAAAACCAATCACAACAACTTCACAATCAATCACAATCACCACACAACCAATGTAATACCAATCAATTCAATCTCAACTAAATATATCCAACAAAGAACCAAAATACAAGCAATTCCAATTAGAAACTCACCAAAATGTAGGCGCTAATAACGATTCTCAATAATAGGCAAGCATAATCAACCGATTATTTTCAATATTTGAGCAAATTGAAAAAAATTGGAGATTTGATACCTTTAGAGAGCAAGATTTATCAAGAAATGTTGTTGAGAATGGCAAACTATGCTTCAAAGATGTCCGATGGAATGATTTCAAATCACCTTCAAAAAACACCCAATTCAATTAAAAAAAAATTGGACGTTTATGAGTATGGAGATTAGGGGTGGAGGTTGTTTTAGGGGCGGTGCTATCCGGCGAGGTCAGAAGGTGCCGACGGTGTGGCTTCTGGCGTCTGGTGATGGTGGGGGGTGTTTGTGCGAGTGTGGGGGGGGGCGATAGGGAGGGGGTCGGGTTGGTGAGATGGGGTTGTGCGATGCGGGTGCTAAGGGACTGAGTCTGGCGAGCGCCGGTGGTGGTGCGTTGCCGGATTCCGGCTGGTTCTGGTCGCCGGCGGAAGTAGTGAGGGAGAGGGAGTGTGGTAGGTTGCTGTGTTGTTACTGTTGCATTGAATGCAGCTGTTCTTCTAAAGTTCTAAAAAAAATTCTTTTAATATACTGCAGCACGCAAGTCCCGCGGGTGCAAGTTGTACCCCGCGGGTGGACCGGTGCAAGATGTACCCCGCGGGCTGCTGTGAACGATGCACGCTAATGCCCCGCGGGCGCACGCTATACCCCGCGGTCTGGCAGATTTTTGGCGAGGAAGGCATGCGGAGCCTGCGGGCGTGGGTTTTCGAGTGGGGGGCGCGGGCTAGAGGATGAGATTGGACGCAAAACCTCGCGGGCGCGGGGTTAATCCCTCGGGTGAGCAGTAGTTTTAGCATGGAGGGTTGAAATTCCTCGGGCACATGATTGAGCTCCCGCTTTCACCTAAGAACAACATTAGCACACCAAAACCACTAAACAACACTTGTTAGCATGGTTAGTATATAAAAATATGAAAATTGAATTCAAGTGAATTCAAAAACTAAAAGAAACTACGAAAAGAAACTAATTAAACAAAAAAATAAGAAACGAATTCAAGTGAATTCCAAAACTAAAATTCGAAAAAAAATTGAATTGAAGTGAATTCAATATGAAATTATTTTTGTTCTTTTCTTTTGTTTTGAGAAATTAAGATTAAAAGAAAAAGGAAGAGTTAGAGATTCCGGTTGCCTTTAGAATAGCGCTGGTGTATGAAGGTCCGCACGACCGTTTACCTCTTTTCAATGACTAGGAGGGGTAGGTGCTTGGAGGTAGAGTACCTCAACTAGACCCACATGAGTTCCTTCATGGTACAACTTCAGACGTTGACCATTCACCTTGAACCCTTCACCTTTTTCGTTCATAATCTCTAGAGAACCGAACTTGTTCACTCTAGTAACTGTGAAAGGGCCTGACCATCTAGACTTTAACTTTCCAGGAAAGATTTTAAGCCTACAATTATATAGTAAAACCTTGTCTCCAATCGTGAACTCCCGAGGTAGGATCTTTTTGTCATGCAACTTCTTGGTTTTCTCTTTGTATACTCGTGCACTATCATACGCCAACAAACGAAACTCATCAAGCTCATTGAGTTGCAGAAGGCGTTTCTCCCCTGCAAGCTTTTGATCCATATTAAGCTCCTTGATCGCCCAAAAAGCTTTATATTCAAATTCAACGGGGAGGTGACACGCTTTCTCATACACAAGCCTATACGGGGAAGTACCAATTCGTGTATTGAAATGCAGTTTTGTAAGCCCAGAGTGTGTCATCCAATTTCGTACTCCAATCCTTCCTGGACCTTGCAACTACCTTCTCAAGAATGCGCGGTTTGAAACCTCTACTTGCCCACTCGTTTGAGGATGATATGCTAATCCAGTATGCTGGTAGACTCCATATTTCTTCAAAAGGGTATCTAAATGTCGTTCATGAAAATGGGAGCCCCCATCACTAATCATAGCTCGTGGGATCCCAACCCTTGGAAATATGATTTTGTTGAACAAAGTTATTACTACCTTAGAATCATTAGTAGGAGATGCCACGGCTTCAACCCACTTAGAGACATAATCAACAGTAACCAATATGTAGCAATTTCCATTGGAAGATGGGAACGATCCCATAAAGTCAATACCCAAACATCAAAGATTTCAACTTCTAGAATACCTGTTTGGGGCATCTCATGCCTTCTCGAAATGTTGCCGGTCCTCTGGCAAGCGTCACATGACATGATGAAAGACTGTGCATCAACATTGTCGGCCAAAAGAAACCCGACTCATTAACCTTTGCAACAGTCCTTGAAGGGCCATGATGCCCTCCATAAGGTGCGTTATGGCAACGATTTATAACTCCATTGACCTCCCACTCAGGGACACATTTTCGAAAAAGACCATATGAACATTCACGAAACAAGTGAGGATCATCCCAAAAGTAGAAATTAACATCATGGAGGAACCTTTTCTTCTGTTGGTAGGACATATTAGGAGGTACTATACCGCCTACCAAATAATTCGCATAGTCGGCAAACCAAGGAATTTGTGCTGTGACTTCATATAAATGATCGTGAGGAAAAGAATCATCTATAGGAGTTGAGTTCATACCATCTTCATGCCTGATCCTTGACAGGTGGTCTGCAACTACGTTCTCTGCTCCCTTTTTATCACGAATTTCTATGTCGAATTCTTGGAGCAAGAGAATCCCTAGAATGAGCCTAGACTTAGCTTCCTTCTTAGAGAGAAGGTACTTCAGGGCAGCGTGATCAGTGTAGATAATAACTTTAGAGCCAATCAGATAAGATCTGAACTTCTCTAAATCATAGACAATAGCCAAAAGCGCCTTTTCTGTAGTAGCATAGTTGACTTGAGCCTCATCCAATGTCTTGCTAGCGTAATAGATAGCATGCAAGACCTTATTCTTACGTTGACTGAGCACGGCTCCAACTGCAAAATCACTTGCGTCACACATTATCTCGAAAGGGAGTTCCCAATCGAGAGAACGGATAATAGGTGTTGTTATCAAAGCTTGCTTGATCCTGTCAAAAGACTCAAGACACTCATCAGTAAAAACAAATGGAGCATCCTTAAGAAGAAGTTGGGTCAGTGCTTTAGCAATTTTTGAAAAATCCTTGGTAAAGCGGCGATTAAACCCCGCATGTGCAAGGAAGCTTCGTACCCCTTTAACATTAGCTGGTGGGGGTAATTGCTCAATCACTTGGACCTTAGCTCGATCCACTTGGATGCCCCTATCAGAAACAATATGGCCTAAAACAACTCCTTTAGTCACCATAAAATGACACTTTTCCCAGTTTAAGACCAAATTACACTCTTCACATCTTTTTAAGACCTTAGTGAGATTAACTAAGCATGTATCAAATGTAGATACATACACACTAAATCATCCATAAAGACTTCCATGCTAGACTCTATGAACTCGGAAAAGATACTCATCATGCAACGTTAAAAGGTGGCAGGGGCATTACACAAACCAAAGGGCATTCTACGATATGCAAAAGTGCCATAAGGGCATGTGAATGTTGTCTTTTCTTGATCATCAGGATGAATGGGAATTTGGAAGAAACCTGGATACCCATCCAAATAACAAAAGTATTTATGACAAGCCAACCTTTCAAGCATTTGGTCAATAAAAGCACTAGTGGAAAAAAGAGTTGTTCTTGCGGGCCTTAAAGGGGTTTGTAGCTGCGTACAAGGGTCGTAGCTATTGAAGGCGCAGCTACTGGTCATTATTTGCGTACATGGTCGCAGCAAAAAAAAAGACTACTAGCTGTGGGCATCTAATTAGACCCGCATCAAAAAGCGCCTTTAGCTGCGGGCCTTATACTATAGCCCGCAGCAATTGTGTTTTTAAACATAAAAAAATATAGGATTAGCTGCGTGCATGAGTTTAGGCCCGCAGCAATGTGCTATTTCTTTTTTAAAAAAAATCATTTTGCTGCAGCCACCCACTGTCCAGTGGACAGTACCCAATATATAGTGTTAAACAATCCACAAACACCACCACCATCTACACATTTCCACCACATTTTGATATCCCAAAACACACAGATATTCTAGAATCACAAACATCACAAAATAAAATACCAAAATACCAATATGCACCAGGAATCACAAAATTAAGTAATGATTAAGTAGTTAGATGAGGAGAAGCATGCAGTAGCACTGCCCAGCAGCAACAACTGAAGGAAGGGAGCTTTAAGAAGCATGCAATATCAACTTTTGGAGCTCTAGCTGAAGGAAAATAGGAACACCACCAAGTTTATCTCAACTGCCTTTCACTTTGAACATGTGAATGGTGCAGCAGGTGCCTTGATTTTTACCTCTTGGACTACAGGTGCAGTTTTAGCTTTGTTGGAGTCCTTTCACTAAGAGTTGCTCCTATTGATGCTAGAAACTGAAAGGAGAGCAAGATGATCAGGATGATGCTAGTAACTTTGTTCATGAGCAGACACAATAGGTATCATAATATAGTAAACCAACAAACTACTTCGGAAGACTAGCTACGTTTACACGCCAAAACAAACATTAAAATCAACTACAAAAATAAAATTAAGGCAAATGTAGAGAAACCCCTTACCGAGCTTTTAGGCATCGAGGAGGTCATGGGTATCAACTTCTTAATTCCAACTAAAGGTAGTTCCTCAGACCTCTGAGTCGACACAATTTGTTGTACAAAAAGTAATCATGCTATTCAGCAGACTGTTATCATCACAGAAACAGTAACAATTTAGTGGTTAAAAAATCCATACCTATGGTACATTTTGAGGTCGCACGGGACCCTGCACCAATGCTTCTGCTATATTAAGACCATCTGGAGTACCTGGCTCACTTGAACTTGAAACAGAAGAAGGTGGCCCTAAGGAAAGACACAATGCCATTAATGTTTGAGCTTCTTTGAGCATTAGTAGAGGAACTTTGCTCAAGAATAGAATAGTTAGGAGCATCGGAGTAACTGCTGTTATTCAAATTCCTATTTCTTTTTGGAGGTGCCAACAACGGACCATCTAAAAAAGTACAAGCATACACACATGTCAACAGAATATCAATTATCCTTGCTTTGTACAACCTATTGCTACACTGAATTGCAAATTTTCAGAAGCAGGTACAATTAATAGATCTAGCAATTTCCTATATTGGTCCTTATATAATTCATCAATATCCAAAAGTTTTGACACTCTAACTTGGTCATCATTAGCACCATAAAGCCAGAAACTAATAGAATGATAAGTTCATAAATGATTCGTTACGTCTTTGCCAACTATTGAAATTATGTTACCACCGTGACAATCAACTATTGCCTCATATTAAAATCTTTGATTCTAATACTGCCACTATAACTTGAAGCAACCAAATTGTACATTCTAATAAACTTCAGTCATGGACGAAAGTACTTTTTCTGAGCATTGACCATCGAAAACTGCGGATCAAATAAAGTTGGGGTTGAGATATGTTATGGGCACATATGTTACCTGTATTTCGGGTTGCAATAAGTTGTATCTAGGTAAAGCACGTTGACCTTGTTATTTACAAGAAGGGGATAAGTTTGCATGTGTGTACAAGCTCTGAAATCTCCAGTGTGTAAAAAACATTGTCCATCTGGAAGATAGAAGTAAATTAAGGCTGCGTACATTGCTTGGACTCTTTATTGCAGCTCTATAAACTTGACACTCCAAATGAGTATGCACCGTTCAAGTGGGACAGAAAAGGGAAATCAATACCTGCCTACTAAAACTATTTATATGAAGAAGGAAGGTCCCTCATATACCTCCCCGTATCACAATATTAAACACTAGTAAGCATGTCCTCATATCATCAGCTAAGAATTTCCCACGACAGATCTTTGGGACCAAAATGGTTCCAGCACTCACATCAAGAGCCCGGCCTCACATCAATTAATTAAAGATAAGAACTATGAAAGAGCCAAATTGTAGAGGACGGGAGGAGTAACTTAGATGGCAGTCCGAGAAGTAATAATAATATATAAGTATGTAAACAAGAGTTGATTTGCATTTACTCTCCAAGATTGGTGCTCAAGACTCCAGATTCTCGCCATTGTTGTACTTCGCGTTGAATATCATCCACTCTATGTCTTTGCTTGTATCGATGGTAAAACTCCCAATGGCGCTCAACATCACGATTACGATCTATTTGAGCTCCGTCCCTTTTAGCGAGTTTTTGCTACATACAACCAATAGTTCCATAATCCAAACAATAATCTAGGCAGAAAATTGTACTTCCTCCAGGTACTTTCAATTGCAACAGTATGAATTTTACACTTGTCAAGTAACAACTTTTACCTTAATAACTCTAATATACATAAACAAAATTAAAAAAGGTTGATATTTTGAAAATATATATTGCGATGAGTTCAACAACATTAGCTATGGTTGAAGCTAGTTTATCAATAGTGTAAAAGAAAAATGTTGCAATAGAAAAAATGGAGAAAGTAAAACATTACGTACTACCAACTTACACCCTAATTTCTAAATAAGCATCACTAGCTTCTAACTAGTTCGAAAGTTATATACTCCCGCTGTCCCAAAAATAATGCTACATTTGCTATTGGCATAGATATTTAGGGACATAAGAAAATACAAAAACCAGGGAGTGGTTAGGTATGGGGTCAAATTTTACAGAAGAAGTAGAGAGTCTAGCTAATTAAGGTATGTCGCAAATAACTTGGAACATCTAGAAAAGGAGTATGTAGCAACCACTATGGGACAGAGGGAAGGAGACAAACTAGTTGACGACGATACCTTAATTAAAGACACCAAACCAGTCTTGAACTGGGGGACACCTCTGCCTTCACTGTTGGGATCCAGATTTTGTGCCATAGAATACGCCTGCTCACACACTAGAAAATAATCCAAAAAACGCACAATCAAGCGGAAACCACATAGATTGCAGAGTTGAAGGCATAACATCCAACATTTCACATAACATCAGGATGCATTAGTAATGATACTAAAAATTGTAAGTAAATACATGACGAACAATTAAATGATTGGCTTCCCTTTGAATATTTCAGCACCTGGGTAATGATTGGGTTCCAGCAGTGTCACTTTGACACCATCAATTAAATGTTTAACATCCAACTCCAGCGAACAAATGTATCTGTCGGCAACAGGCCAGAACAATGCAAATATATACAATACACATTAATTGAAGTCGTTCATACAATATGAGAATGAAAAATGACAAAGGTAAGACCCTAAAAAAGGCAGTTTTGTATAGAAAAGGACTTGAGAGAGTCAGGAAGAAATCTTTACATTGGATTAACATGGAGACACATTTTGACCAGACGAGCAGTGATAGAGGTGCAATAGATAGGTCCATGGGACCATGCCATGGTTAGACCACCATAATGATCAGCATCCTGCGAAGTTTCCTATCACATCCAAATCCACCAACTCAAAACACTTAAGCTCAATCATACAAGATATGTTTTACTACTGAATATCTTACCTGCACTGTCTATATGTAGTTGCACATACCTTTGCTACTGAATAATTATGTTTTAATTTGTTTTATTCTAGATCAGAAGGACATAACACAAACACCCTCTACATAATTAAAGGCTTGTAGATGACTACGGTCATTTTCCTCTAAAATTAAATATTACTTGCACTAATACCTGCTTCTTGTCTAAACAATATACACCCATAGCGTCAGTGTAAAAATCAATAGCATATCTAAGTGCAGATTTTAGTCCAGTTCATAAACGATGATAGCTAATCTATTCAAAAACAAAAGTTGAACAATTGCAGAGATTTAGAGGTTAATTGACAAAATGTTATTGAATTAAATCCCTAAAAACGAATGCCAAAATAATCATTAAAGAGGAAAGCAAACCAAACCAAAACAAAAGCAGCTTCAATGGGAAAGAGGGCGACGACAACGAACTTCAGAGGAACAAGAATGCTCCTTTTTTCCCATATCCTACTTTCATATTTCTTCAGTTACTCCAGAATCCAAAAGACAACCAAAAGACGTGGTAACAACAAAAGAAACCAAAAAAATGGGAAGAAATGATGAACCAGTGATGTATAAAACAATAATTTCCTAATCAAACATGTTTTCTCACTTATTGTTTCATCTATAGCCAATATATTCCACTACCTAGAGATAGCAACAATTTCAAAGCTCCGAAAAATCAGTACAAACAGTGACATAATAAAGCATCATCCACACACACATTTGCTTAAAAAAATCCAAATTCAGCAACAAAAACTCTAGATTACGGAGAAACCATACAAATTCAAACACAACATTATAGAGAAACCCTAGCTGGATAAGGAAGATGAAAGGAAACACGTGAAATCTGAGATTGAATGAATAACGAGAGGAAAGCAAACCAAACCTAAAACTTGCAAAAAAATAATAATTCTCAAAAGTATCGATTTTTTCCTTTTTCTTAGAGAATTCGAATAAGAATATTCTTGTATAATTGAATTGATGGAATCGCAACAATAATGAAAAATTAAACAGAATCAATAACTACAAAAACCCTAGATCACAACCTTTAATCTATCGCTTGCTGGATTGTTGAATAGTAATCGATAGCCAAGGGTATAAACCAGAATTCTTACCGAAAAAGCTAAGATTAAGCGATGAGAAATAAGGTAAGCGCAAAAGCCACTGCAATTGGAAATCTCAGACGCAGATTCAATGGGAGAGAGGGAAAGAAAGGGAAAGAGAGGGCAAAGCTTCGCGACCCTTAATGCGTTACACCTAAAATGAAATTAGAATTTGAAACTTTTTTTTTGGTTGCTGTAGCTGCGGGCTTCTCTACACGCCCGCCGCAAAAGTAAGCTAGTTGCGGGCTTACTTACATGCCTGTAGCTAGAAGGGAGCAGCAATAGATATTTTTTCTACTAGTAAAGGCAGAGGGAAGTGGTCCTTTTTAGTGGCCATGTTGAGGCTCCTATAGTCTATACACATACGCCATCCAATCACAGTTCTAGTAGGAATTAACTCATTCTTTTCATTTTTCACAATATTCATGCCACCTTTTTTTTGGTACTACTTGTACAGGATTTACCCACTTAGACTCAGCAATAGGGTAGATAATACATGCATCAAGTAGTTTCATCACTTCTTTCTTAACCACTTCCTCCATGTTTGGATTTAGTCTCCTTTGTGGTTGAATGCACAGCTTATGATCATCCTCAAGGTGTATCCTGTGCATACAAAAATTGGGGCTAATACCCTTTAAATCATCAATATTGTACGTTATAGCCTTCGTGTGATTTTTCAAAACAACTAGAAGTTTGGAAAGTTGGCTACATCGAGTGCAGCACTATCAATCACAGGATTTAACTCTTGCTCATCTAAAAACACATACTTCAAGTGAGAGGGGAGAGGTTTAAGTTCGGGTTTCTTTCCCTCAACATTACACACAGATTGATCTAACCTTTTTACCTTTTGGCATCTATCAAGGTCAGATTCTTCACTTGCTAGCATCTTCTTAATACATCTACTTCATTGCTCCATATACTGCCATCACTATGGAAGAATCAAGGCAAAGTACCGCCTCCAAGGGATCTCCATAGAGAGCTTGGGGGAATGTTATCATGGCAAATCACATCAACCACATCAATACTATAGCACTTTTCCTCTAGCATAGGACTTTTCAAAGCAGTGCTTAGATTAAAAGTGACCTCATCATCTCCAACTGATAGTGTAAGCTTACCATTTTTCACATCAATGACGGCACCTAAAGTATGAAGGAACGATCTACCCAAAATGATTGGAATTTGCCTATCTTCCTCCATATCGAGTACAACAAAATCCACGGGAATAAAAAATTTACCTACTCTAACAGGCACATCTTCTAGAATACCTAGGGGGTATTTAACAGAACGGTCAGCCAATTTCAGAGTAATATTGGTAACTTTCAAACTTCCCATATTCAATTTGGACGAAACAGACAATGGCATAACACTCACACTAGCACCCAAATCACATAAAGCTTTATCAATGAATAAACTACCAATGTGAAAAGGTATGGACAAACTACCAGGATCTTTTAATTTTGGTGGAGATTTATTTTGTAAAAGGGCACTACATTCTTCAGTAAATGCAACTGTCTCCACCTCATTAAAAGCCCTTTTCCTAGTCAAGATATCTTTCATGAATTTTGCATAAGCAGGCACTTGAGTAATTAATTCCGTGAAAGGAACTATTAACTGAAGATTCTTGACGACTTCCAAAAAATTACCAAATTGCTTGTCCAGCTTACTCTTAAGGTGACGATTGGGGAACGGCGGTTTGATAGGAGGAACCTCAATAGCAGGCTTTTTGGCTTCATTTGTCTCTTCATGTTCAGTTGCTTGCTTAGAGTTCTCCTTGTCAGTTTTAGCTTCATCTTGGACCTGTTCCTCATCGTTTCTCACACTCAAAGTATCATCAATAGGCATGGGTGGTCCATTATAGTGAGAACCACTTCGGAGAGTGATGGCATTTGCCGAATCTGTTGGATGAACAGGTTGTGCTGGAAGAGCACCTTGTTGTCGAGTAGAGTTCGAAGTAGCCAATCATGCCAACTGATTCTCCAACATCTTATTGTGAACTAGAATGGACTCAATTTGTGCCTTGTCAGCTTGTCTATCTTTTTGCATCTGTAGCATCATATTTCTCATCTCAACCATCATTGGAGCGGCATGAGGTGCTTGTTGAGATGGATTGAAAGGTGGTCTAGAGAAACCAGGAGGGTGTTGAGAAGGTTGTTGGTAGTACCTCTGGTTCAATTGTTGTGCCTGTGGTTGTGGTGTAGGAGGATTTAGGACATTAGTGCTCTTGTAAGACATATTAGGATGATTTCTCAACCTTGGATTGTATGTGTTGGAGTATGGGTTGTTCTGTCGATATGATTGAAAAGCATTAGCTTGTTCGAGAAAACTCCGACACTCTTGTGACCAATGTCCAACTATACCACAATTATCACACAAAATCACAGATGTAGTACCCAAAGCAGCAACACTTGCTGGAGAGGAGAGTTGAATATTATCTAGCTTATTGCTGATGGCATTCATCTGTGCAGGTAATAGGGATATAGAATTTATCTCATGCTTGCCACCCTTGTTAGCTAGTCCTCGAGGGTTGCCATATTGAGAGTTGTAAATAGCCATCTCCTCGATCAAAGCATGTGCAACATCAATTTCTAGTTTCATGAATCTCCCATTTGCTGCAGAGTCAAGGATAAGTCTCGAGTTGTTCCCCAAACCATTATAGAATCCCTGAACTATGAACCATTTTTGTAGACCATAATGGGGGCATTCTTTCTGAAGATCTTTGAATCTTTCTCATGCCTCATGTAAAGACTCATCATTACCTTTGGTGAAATTTGAGATTTGACTACGTAACCTAGTAGTCTTCTCTGGAGGTTAGTACTTTTTGTAGAAAGTTAGGGCCAAGGTATTCCAATCTGTGATCCTAAGAGTGGCTCGATTAAACCCATTGTACCACATCTTTACCTTGTCTCGAAGTGAAAATGGGAAAAGTATCTTCCGAATCTGATCTTATGTCACTCCCTGCTGCTTAATAATAGAACAATATTGGCACAAATCCTGATAATGGAGATTAGGGTCTTCATTAGGTCCACCACGAATTGATCTCAAAATTAACAGCTTCTATTTCAGCATTTGATTGCTCTTGGGAAGTTCAGCCAAAGAGCGCTGGGAAAAGTCAGTAAGTCTTCGAGCCATCTATGATTCTTGTGAAATAATGGAAACAATGCTGCTAGAATTAGAGTCAGAATCCAAGAGATTATCTTCCCCAGAATTATCTCACAACTGTTTGAAGAAGTTCTTCTGTCTATGAAAGGATCTTTCAATTTCAGGATCAAATGGCAAGATGTCTGAACTCAAACTCCTGCGCATAGAAGAACTAAAGAACAAACAATTAAGATATTTTGTCCCAAAGAACAAGTGTTCTCTGAGACGAGAGTATATAATCTAGACTCTAAAACAATTAAAGAAAATGGAACAAATCCGTTTCCCCGGCAACGGCGCCAAATTTTGACAGGCTAAAGTCGTATCACCTTATCAAAAGTAATCCTAAAGTCCTCTAACAAATAGTAGTCAGGGAAGTAGGGTCGAATTCACATAGAAAGAGTATTCCTTTTCTAATTGTCGGTCAAATCCAGATTATAGGGAACGAGTGTTGCAGGTAATTATACTAAACTAGACTAAAATTAAATCAAGAATATCAATAATAAAGAGTCTAGGGAATAGGTTCACCAATCAACAATATTTCGGGATGAAACAGAACAATCAATAACGAATAATGCAGTTAAATAGGTTGATTTGCTCTTTCGAATCAAAATCAACCATGAACGATATTAACAGGCTCTCATAATTTATTAATACCAATTCCACCTATTGAAACTAGCCTTAATATCAAGTTTATACCTCTCGGCGCATAACCTAATATTGCAACACTATAACAATCAAATTTGGCCAAATTGGATTGAATAGAATTAAAAACATTCAATAGGAACCAACATACATCATTAAAAATCAATACTTTATCAACATCCCTTCATAATTGATCATGGATCCCCTTAAACCCTAGAAATAGACTACTCAATCATAATTGGGGAAAACTTATTCATAATTAAATAAGAATACATGAATTAATAATCAAGGATTGAATAGAATTAAGAAGAGAAGAGAAATAATACCAATTGTAGAACCAATCTTGCAAAATCAAAGCTTCTATTGAAAATTCAATGTAAATTGGGGAAAAAGCAAAACTAGGGTTCTTAACAAATTGAGAGAAAAAGAATTCTAATCTAAAATGAATTAATGATGAAAAATCTCTATTCTATAAGTGAAGAGGTGGGGGACACCAAAAATCTATATTTTTCTTTTTTCTTAATTCCTAATTAAATGGAACAAATCTCTCTCTATTACTAAGTTTTTCATTTTGAAAAATATATTTTAAAAATTATCTAAATTTCCTTTCTACTATCCATTTTATATCAGTTGGTAAATCATACACCTTGGTGTACATAGAACTAGGTGCACCAAGCCCAATAAGACAGCCCAATCATTAAAAATGAAAACCGCCCACTAATAACCCACAAAGAAAACCGCCCAAAAATCAAAAAAGAAAAAAAAAATAAAAACAAAAGTGATTCACTCTCGCGCTTTTCTCGAGATTCATTCTTTCTCTCTCTCCATAAACTACCTTCCTCCCAAAATCTCTCACCATTGTCACTCCGACTCACTCTCATTCTTCTAAATTTCTGGAAAAGTCAAACAAAGTTGCTACGAATTCGAAACAGAAAGAAGCAAATCAAACTTCGAAGAAAACAAAATCATGCAAACTCGACAGAAAGATCGTCAAGATGATCAAACTGCTGAAAATCCAAAACCTAAGTAAGTAAAAAAGCTTTAATTATACTGTTAGATATCACGAAATTCGATTGCATGCATTTATTCTCGAATTAAAGTTATGAAATCAGTTCAGAATGCAATCATTTTTCTCAATTTCTACCTAATAGTTGATTGAGTATGCTAAACATCAATGTATATACCTAATTAAGTAGGTAAACTGAATAACAAGTAAATAATCTGATGAAAACTGGTCAATTGAGTATCATAAACATCAATGTAAATGCGTTTTACACATACTCATTTAATACAGTGAAAATGAGTATGTAGTTTCTCAAATTTTTGTTAGCTAAACTTCGTGAAATGAGTATAATAATGCAAAAATGAGTATAATAATGCAAAAATGAGTATAATAATCTACTCATACTCATTTGATACTGTAAAATGAGTATGAATCAGTTAGATCTGTTCCAATTTATGAAAATGAGTATGCATCATAAATTGAAATGAGTATGAAAACTGGTCAATTGAGTATCATAAACATCAATGTAAATGCGTTTTACACATACTCATTTGATACAGTCAAATGAGTACATATGAATAATATGAAATTAGTTAATCCGATTATCAAATGAGTATAATACACTAAAATGAGTATGTAGTTTCTCATGTTTTTGTTAGCTAAACTTCGTGAAATGAGTATAATAATGCAAAAATGAGTATAATAATCTACTCATACTCATTTGATACTGTAAAATGAGTATGAATCAGTTAGATCTGTTCCAATTTATGAAAATGAGTATGTAGACATCTAGTGAAATGAGTATATTAATAAATCTATTTGAGTATTCCTCATAATCATGCTCATTTGATACAGTCAAATGAGTATGCATATGAGATATACTCATTTGATACTCTAAATTGAGTATGAATTACATACACACTCATTTGATAATCTGTTGGAAAATGATTGAAATGTGTATGATAAACCTAAATGAGTATAACTTTCTAATTATGTTAGGGATCTTATTCACAGTTCTTATGCTTCTATGTATATTGTAGGAAAAAGATAATAATAAAGCATCCAAAACAACCATCAACTGCATCAGCAATGGTTATCAAAAATGAAGTAGTAAAGACGACTCTAAAGAGAAAAGGTAAAGAAGTCTCCATTCCAGAAATGAGATACCAACCAAAAAGCAAAAAAGGGATGCTAAGAAAGAAAAGGAGATAATAGAGGATGAAGAAATGATAGATGAAAAACCATCATTAGATTTCTCGACTGTACATAGTAGGATGTCTCCTCAAAGCCTGTGTAAAATCTTGAAATTAAAAGGGAAGACACATAGGAAAGCAATAACAGATATAGGATTTGAGCATCTGTTACAGCTTAACATAACTAGGATTCCATCAACCATTACTTATTGGTTGTTAGATAGCTTTGATCCTGAAACCTCTATCCTCAAGACAGAAAAAGGATCAATTGAAATTAGTGAGTTTGATGTCCACTACACATTGGGGTTCCCTATAGGAGGTCAGACAATCGACTTCATAAAAGCTGACAATGTGAATGAAATGTTAACCTTAACACAATGGCGCGAGCAGTTTAAAGGTCATCTTGATAGGGGAACAAATGTACTTGAGAGTATATTGGTGAACAAACTAACAGAACCTAAGGTTGGTGAAGCTTCCTTCAAGCGAAACCTAATTGTCCTCATTGTCTCTAAGCTTATAGAAGGGAACAAAAATGTGTTTGCTAATTAAAGAATTGTAAGATTTCTGACACATGTTGACCAAATAAGGAACTTGAATTGGAGCAAGTTTCTTTATGATTCATTAATTGAATCTGTCAGAATTTGGAAGAAAGATCCATCAAAGTCTTACAACGGTCCTATGCTTTTCTTAGTTGTAAGTAATCCTTCTCTTTACCTAGCTTTGTTTATACATTGTTAAATTACTTACATAATAACCAAAATAATTTCATCTCGTATTACAGATTTTCTACATTGACCGTGTTGTTCACAAGAACTCGGAAAAGCCTAGTAGACAGTTCCCAACATTGGCTGGATGGACAACAAACATGCTTGTGATTAGAGTGACTAATGAGCTCTCAACTGGAATATTCGGTTCAGGAAATATCATAAAACCATCATTCAAAGTACTACAAAAGGAGAATGCACTGCCACATGAAGCTGAAGTGAATAACACTGTTGCAAGTGAAGAAAATGAAGAAACTGAAGAAAATGAAGAAAACAAAGATGTTCATGAAGAAACTAAAGATTTCAATTAAGAAGCTGAGATTGATGTTGAAAAAAATGACAACAAAACTGAAATGGTAAGACTTCATAATTCAAATTGCTTATATGGTTTAGATGTGGTCTTGATTTTATTATTCACACATTGGTAATGAATCTTATGTACAATTGGTTATGCATGTATTCCATACTCATTTGATTGTGTAAAATGAGTATGGATGAATCTGTACAAATGAGTATGAATCTGATTCATACTCATTTGGCTGTATGCTAAAATGAGTATGAATCTGATTCATACTCATTTGGCTGTATGCTAAAATGAGTATGAATCTGATTCATACTCATTTGGTGTATGCTAAAATGAGTATGAATCTGATTCATACTCATTTGGTTGTATGCTAAAATGAGTATGAATCTGATTCATACTCATTTGGCTGTATGCTAAAATGAGTATGAATCAGATTCATACTCATTTTACTGTATCTTAAGCATAGAGCTAAATGAGTATGAATCTAATCTATACTCATTTGACTTTAACCCTAAAACATATAGTCAAATGAGTATGAATAATTTAAATAAGTATATATCTTAGTATATAAATTTCAACATTAAGAAAATGAAAAATTGATGGTCATGAAATGAGTATGAAACTTTATAAATGAGTATGAAAGTTCATAAATAAGTATTCAAAATGAGTATGAAAGTTTATAAATGAGTATGCTAACTAGAAATATATATCTACATTGAAATAGGATGAATTCAGATAGTTTGCTTTGGTAACATCAAAATTGGGGGATGCTATAAGTAATTTCTTAGACAAATGTCAAGTAATGTAAAAGAAACCCAGTAATGAAAATGTCGAGAAATTGAAAGACTTAGCATTATTAGTGATTGGTATGTGTTTGAACCAAGAAGTAGAAGAAATTGAGAAGACAAGTACACCTTCAAGCCAAGACGCTTTCTTTAATGATCCTGCTGTCATTGAAGAAATTAATGCCGCTATTCTAAATTTTGAACGAGCTCAAGAAGCAAATAAAAAATATTCTGAAAATAGGAAGGATAAGGTTGATCAAGATATTCTCAGCTTTGACTTAGGATTGTCACAAAAGTCGGATGAGCTGAATGCTACATGTAGCCTTGTCGTTGATATAGTCAAAAGCTATGTGGATCTTGATGTTGATAAAACAGCAGAAGAGCAGTTTGAGGAAGCCACGGAAATGGTTTTGGGAGAAACATCAGAACAAATGCCAAACACAAATGCTAAAGAAGAAGAAATTGTCGACAAGGGAAAAGAAATCACAATTGAAAGTGATAATAATGAGGAGAATGATGGCAGTGAATCAAATCTGGAGAAGAAAGATGAAAACAAAAGTGAGAATGATAAAAAAGAGAAAAACATTGAAGAGCAAGGAGAAAAACAACACAATTCTGAAATTTTAGAAGAGCCATCAGTTGAAGACAACGAGAAACAACATGATGAAGGACAACAACCTGATGAAGGTGAACAACCTCATGAAGGAGAACAACCTCATGAAGGAGAAAAAGAACAAAATTCTGAAAATTTAGAACAGGCATCAGTTGAAGACAATGAGAAACAACCTGATGAAGAAGAGAAATTGAAAAACATGTCAGAAGACCAACCGACTTTGGCAGAGGCGGCAGAGATTTCAGCAGAGGCAGCAGTTAACAATGAAATAGTGATGGAAGGTAACGAAGAACAGAACATTGACAGTGAGCAACTCGAAGTTCAACACAGTGAGGACCATGAATTTCAGGACAGTGAGCATAAAGATCAGGAGGAGGAAGCATCAAAATCAAATGTTGATGAACAAATTCTGGTAATGGTAAAATTTCATAATTCAAATTGCTTTTATGGTTTAGTCTTGATTTTATTATTCACACATTGCTTATTATGGATGAATCTGTACAAATGAGTATGAATCTAATTCATACTCATTTGACTGTATCCTAAGCATACAGACAAAATGAGTATGAATCTGATGCATACTCATTTGGCTGTATGCTAAAATGAGTACTCATTTGACTGTATACTAAGCATACAGCCAGATGAGTATGAAATCTGATTCATACTCATTTAACTCTATGCTTAACCCTAAAACATATAGTAAAATGAGTATGAATTATTTAAATAAGTATATATCTTAGTATATAAATTTCAACATTAAGAAAATGAAAAATTGATGGTCATGAAATGAGTATGAAACTTTATAAATGAGTATGACAGTTCATAAATAAGTATTCAAAATGAGTATGACAGTTTATAAATGAGTATGCTAACTAGAAATATACCAATTTCAGGATGATGGATTTAAAACTAACACTGAGGAAGAGGCCAACATTGATGATAAAAAAGGTATGGAAGGACAAGAAAAGAAAGATAACAGTAATGAGAAACAGAAAGAAGTCGATCAAGAAGAAGAACAACAAGTTGAGGATAGAAGAAACGAAAATGAGGACAGTAATAACAAAGAGACAGATGCAGGAAATGAAGATGAAGACAATAATGACAAAGGGAAGAAAGTTGACAAAAAACAAGATCAAAATGTTGAAGATGTAAAAAATAAGGAAGATACGGGAAAACGATAGTTTTAGAAGAGAATGTTAACAAGGAGCAGGAAGCATACAATGTTGACAAGAGGGAAGGAAAACGGCCATGACAACCTTCAGCTCATCTTCGATCACCATTTATAGAGCGAGTACAAGATGCAAATACGCCACCAAATGAGAAAGAATTATGCATGACAAAATTTGCATTTGATGAAAAGAGAAAAATATGGTAAATTCCTTAACTTATACCATAACTTGTTAATTAATTTTATAAATAATATTCACTAACATGATATGTTTAAATCATGAATTTTTAAATGTTCTTTGCAGGGCAACCTTATTTGATTACAAGGGATTCAAAGGAATTAGGGATTTTTTCCTAAGTCTTCAAGAAAAATCATGGATATCATCAAACATGATAGATATCTATTCATTGATATTGAACCATAGGGAAGTAACTAAGAGTGATGATTCACCAGTTAGATTCTTCTTTACAACTGAAGCTGCTGTAAGTATTAATTTTTCATAAATTTTTTTGTTCATAATTATGCATTTGTTGAAGTGGGTATGTATGGAAATGAGTATGCTATTTGATGCATACTCATTTGACTGTATCAAAATGAGTATGACTTAAATACATACTCATTTGAATATATGGAAATGAGTATGCTCTTGATACATACTCATTTATGTATGTATGGAAATGAGTATGCTATTTGATGCATACTCATTTGACAGTATCAAAATGTGTATGACTTAAATACATACTCATTTGCATATATGGAAATGAGTATGCTCTTTGATACATACTCATTTATGTATGTATGGAAATGAGTATGCTCTTTGATGCATACTCATTTACTCAACAGTTTATCATACTTATATATTTTTATTATAGTTATCTACATACTCATTTACTCAACAGTCAAATGAGTATGAATAATTTGATATTCATTTGCAAAATAATGTAATTTTTTTTAACTCTTCAAATGCAGAACAAAGTGAATTGGTTCGAGAGAAAAACAGCAAAGCAAAGGAATGATATATTTGCAGCTGAAACAAGCATTGAATTTGACAAGTGGTGTTCATTCCCAATGAAGAAAGTGAACATGTTGGTTCTTCCAGTGCATGCTCATGATCATTTCTATGTGATGACTTTCAACCTCAAGCATAAAAGATTTGATATAATCGACAACAGCGATACCTTTGGAAAATCGTTTATTAAATATGGGAAACTACCCTACAATCTGGTATGCATACAAAACTTTTACATCTCAAATTTTCATTATAAAAAATAGCCTAACTTTATCTTCTTCTTTTTCACACAATTTCTATGTTATAGAAAGCTGCAGTAGCATATTGGTTACTTCTCAGAGATCATCCAAAGGCAATCACAGTTAGCCTTTTGAAACCAGTGCGTTTACAAATGAGCTGGAGAAATACTGAGAATACCGTTGATTGCGGAATCTATGTAATGCGGCACATGCAAACATACAAAGGAGACGGGGCAAAAGGCTGGAGAACAGGACTGGTTAAGGATGATGTAAGTAAACAATAATTTTCCTTATATAAATGTACTTTAAACATATTTTATGTGGAATGAGTATACTTGTGACACATACTCATTTCACTGTGTAAAATGAGTATGCTTGTGACACATACTCATTTCACTTGGTGTAAAATGAGTATGAATGTATCAAAATGAGTATGTATACTCATTTCAGTGTATCAAAAGAACAATGAGTATGTATTACTGAAATGAGTATGCCTTTTCTTTTAATTTTTTTAAACTTTTCACTTCATTACTTTGCAGTTCACACCATTAGCAAATCTAAGGATCAAGTACTGCTATGACATCTTGACATTTGAAGAAAATCTGCACAGGAAGAAGAACATTGAAGCAGCAAAAGAATATTCAGTTTGACTTTTATTCATGCAAACTTAAGTAAGGATCATGTAGTGTTTTGGGGATGTTTTAGTAGGATGAAATACTTCAGTAGTGTTTTAAGGATTATATTTGCAAACTTTACTTGATGCAAAGTATATAATATAATATGCTGACATTTTGGTGTATACAAATTAGTTACACTCATTAATCATTCTCAAAAATGAGTATGAAACATTAATATATGGTATGCATGTGATATAAAAATGATCTACTTATATAAGTATTTAAACTCATTTATGTATATATGAAAATGAGTATGCATTTTGATACATACTCATTTATGTATATATGCAAATGAGTATGCTCTTTGATACATACTCATTTGACTGTATAAAATGAGTATGTACATAAGTATAATAAAAATAAATATGTATGGTAAACTATTGACTACAAAAATTTGGCCCTGACCCAACCCTGAAACCATCCAAGTCGGTTCAAGGCTCAGGATTATGTTTTTCTAAACCTGAACGGATACGAGCACAGTTCGAGAACAATTCGATGTCAATTTAAGGTCAATTTAGTGCCAGGTTCAGGGTTGGGTCAAGGATAGATTTAGTGTCAATTCAGAGTTGGTTTAGTGTTGGTTCAAGGTTATTTCACCAATCGCAACCATCAATAACAAAAGCTCATAATCACAAAGGTTACGATTTAAGATTTGAATTTATGGTATAGGGTTTTAATGACGGTTTAGAGGCGATTCAAGCACTAATTCAAGAATGGGCCGATTCAAGGACTGGTTCAAGAACAAGTTGGTTTACAAGCCGGTCAGGGTCAGGGTCAGTTCAGGGTCAGAACCAGTTTAGGACTGGTTCTGAAATTTGAAAACATGAAACTGAAGCGAACTAGTTCCTTGATCAACCAGGCCGGTTCAAGGTTGATTTTTTCCGATATAAGGTTGGACTGGTTTTTCACCGGGCCGGTTCAAGGTTGGGTCATGGCCAGCCCGACCAATGGCCACCTCTACTGTTGAGTATGCCTCTAATTCATACTCATTTAATACAGTCAAATGAGTATGAATAATTTGATACTTAATAAGTATGCTCTTTGATACATACTCATTTCACTGTGTCAAAATGAGTATGATTTAAATACACACTCATTTGCATCTATGGAGTATGTATGTATGGAAATGAGTATGTATGTATGAAAATGAGTATGCTCTTTGATGCATACTCATTTACTGTACATAATGAGTACACAACTAATGCATCATCATTTACTGCAATTTAATAGTCATTTCATAAATATCAAAACCTTGATAAATTAAAAAAAATCCAATAACAATCCTAAGAAAACATAAAAACTAATGAGAATTAAAAGTACATTTGACACTAATAATCTATTGGAAAGCAACTCGGAGAACAATCTAGTAACGTAGGAACTTGTACTATCTCTTCTCTTTGAGTTTTATTTGCTCGAGTCTCGGCAGCTCTTTGTCTTCCTCTAGCCACATTTCTCTTCACCTCTTGTATGCCCTTTTTCCTTTTAAATCTTTCACCCTTCGTTGTCTTTCCTCTTGGATTTTGAACACCATCATCAAAGTCTTCTTCACCATCAGAGAAGTATATACTACCAACAACTGTTTCAACTTCGTGTCTCGCCACCTCAAACATATTTTCAACAGCCTTTCTTGCTAAGTCATTTGAGTCACTAGCACATAACAACTTGGTAATCTTTCTTTGAAGTTGAAGTCTTCATGTAGTAGAACTAGTAACAACTCCATCCATTGGCTCACAAGCAACTAAAGTTTCATCATCATCTTTATCTCTAGCTTGTCTTGTCCAACGCTTTAAAATATATAGGAAAAATTGGCGCCAACAGCACCAACAATTCGTTTGGTGCGCAAAACAGCACAAACTAATGAAGGTGCAGTGCACAGCACAAACTTTATGTGATTGGTGCACAAAACAACACAAGGAGATTTTGACCTGAGATTCTACTTAGAATTCATGTTGTTTTGTGCACTCATCTCATAGAGTTTGTGTCATCCACCTACCACAATATTCGTTTGTGTTGTTTTGTGCACCCGTCGCATAAAGTTTCTGTTGTGCACTGCACCTTATTTAGTTTGTGTTGTTTTGTGCACCAAATCAATAGTTGGTGCTGTTGGAGCCAATTTTTCCAAATATATATATCATGAACTTTATCAACACAATTGGCATGGTAAATCCTAAGAATATGTCGGCAAAGAAATCCAGTTTCAGTAACACGTTTGCAACTACAAGAAGGATAATGCGATAATGTGTCAAATGTCACATAATGACCATACTCTTCACTTTGGGGTCTTTCTACAAAGAAAACAAGAGTCTCTCCAACCTCAAAACCATTTGATACACATTTGAAATTATATGACATTCCCTTCAAAAACTCCAACTCAAAACGTTTGTAAGCCTCAATTGTATAAACTTCTGAGGCTTGCTCAAGTATCTTCACATATGGGACGGCTAGTTCTGGTAACCCTTCCTAACAAAGCTCATTGTCCTTTCTTTCAACACTTTTTCATTCACTAGCCACCTCGCAATAATTATCATAAAACTCACATAAACTAGTTGTTTTAGAAACTTTTCTTGACAACGCATGATTGGTAGACTCACTCCTATGTGATGACAAAATACCACCAGAAAAGTAATCCTTGCTATAAGTAAGACACCACAACTCTCTCAATCCCCACAATCTATCCAACCAACCATTAGATGCACAATTGTATGTTGTTAACATTCTACAAGAAAAAAAAACAAAACATTGAAATAAGTATAAATAACAATGCATACTCATTTACCATGATAAGCAAAATGAGTACACATCAATGCAATTATAAAACACATACTCATTTTACTGTACAAAATGAGTACACATTACTGTCTCATTTAACACATGCTCATTTGCCTATAAAAAATGAGTACATCAAATAAATACTCATTTTACTGTACTAAATGAATACACATTACTACAAGCCTCATTTAATACTCATTAACCTGCAAAAAATGAATATGTTAAATGCGTACTCATTTTATTGTACTAAATGAGTACACATTACTGCAAGTCTCATTTAAGACATATTCATTTGCACATAGAAAATGAGTATCCATCTTATGCATACTCATTTGACTGTGTCATATAAGAAAAAGACAAAATGAGTATGAAACAATCAAATGAGTATGAATATTGGTATGATATCAGAGTTATGTAACAAGAGAAACAAAATACCTTTGCCAAAAAAACTTCAATTCTGCTTCACTGTGACATTTCTTCATAATTCTACTGAACAACTTATTGAAGTTCGGTTCATCATGCAAGGACCGAATATGATTTAGGGAATTCTTAATGATGTTCCATATACAAAGTTTATGCTTCACTAATGGAAAAACTCTCACAATTGCGGCTGCCATAGAGAATGCTTGATCAGTCATAATGGTTTTAGGATGAACCCCTTCCATTGACTTCAAGAATGTTTCAAAAAGCCACACAAAAGAATCTATACACTCATTAAGAAGAAATCCACATCCAAACATACAAGTACGTGTATGTTGATTAATACCAACAAAAGGAGGACAAATCATAGAATATTTATTAGTAGTGTAGGTTGTATCAAAGACAATTAAGTCACCAAATGCTAAATAGTCAGCCTTCATCTTCTTATCTCTAAAGAAGAAACCAATCAATGATGAATCAAAAGGATCAATATCAAAATCATAAAAAAAATCATCCTCGGATTCTCTTCTTCTCTTAAAAATCTTAACCAAAGTCCTTGTATCATTTCCATCCCAATTTTTTTTCAACTCTACAGCAACCGCATTATATGCATCCCTTTTCTCAAAACCAACTGCCGGAGAAGAACCAACTTCTCGACGTAAACAACGAAAAGCATCAGCTACACCGATGCCACTTTTTTCATGTGTGTAAGATACTTCAATTGGCCACTGCTCACTTTCCTATGTGACCTTATATGATGAACTTCAGCATGAGGACAAAAAGAGTGGTTGTGAACCATAAGATGCCGCACACAAACTCACTTATCCTGATCATTCTTTCGAAAATAAATCATAGCTTGACAACCAGTCCTACGATTAAGTTTCACAAACTTCCTACCTTATTTTCCATGTTGTAGCTTCTTCCCTTGTTTACTACAATAAAATTCTCTCCCTAGAAGCTCTTGATTAGCAGAATATCTGAGTTTAGACATCCTAACACCAAATCCTATCCTATAAGCATAATCATTGTAAGCATTATATGCTTCTTTTTCTGAATCAAACTCTTTCATTTTCAATTTTGAAGATTCAGATTCATTGACCAAGTACACACCAGAAGCAACAACTGAAAAAATAAGAAATAAAATAAAATGAGTATAAAAGTAATACATACTCATTTGACTGTACAAAATGAGTATACCACACTACAAATATGAATGCACAAAATGCATACTCATTTGACTGTACAAAATGAGTATACCACACTGCAAATATGAATACACAAAATGCATACTCATTTGACTGTACAAAATGAGTATACCACACTGCAAATATGAATACACAAAATGCATACTCATTTCACTATACAAAATGAGTACGCAGAAAATGCAATTATAAAAATCCATCAAAAAATGCATACTCATTTTACTGTACTAAATGAGTATAGACAAATGCAATTGAAAAATACATCAAATAAGTACTCATTTCACTGTACAAAATGAGTACGCATAAATGCAATTGTAAAATCCATCAAAAAATACATACTCATTTTACTGTACTAAATGAATACAAAAAAACTGCAAATGCAAATCCAAATCCATCAAGATATACATACTCATTTCACTGTACAAAATGAGTACATATATGATACATGCTCATTTGACTGTATCTTTGTAGGAAACTCACAAATGACTATGAATCATTCAATTGAGAATCTTACTTCAAAATCAAATACGAAAATAAATGTACTAATAAAAAAATAAAAAAATCAGGTTAAAAAGAGCATTAATTAGGTTAAATGAGTACAAAATTACGAGAGAACAAAGATGAAATTAGGTTAAAACTTAAAGAACATTCAACAAAATTCAAGAAAAAAAGGAAAACAATGAATTAAACACAAACAAAGATGCATTAATTACCTGGTTTGGGAGAAATCACGAGCTACATGGCGCCAGATCCGAGAACACACAGCCGCCAAATGAAGAAGCTCTCTTAAATGCGCTATTAACTCTCTCAGATAGCGAAATACCATTATTACCCCCACAACTTAAACAAAATTGCAAAAATACCACCGGGAGTACACAACTCCAAGGTGCACCTTATAATTTGCGATTTTATATGCATTTGCGCGCAACGCGTGCATTTAATACTAGTAAGATATAATATAAGATAGGAAATAATAAAATTCCCTTGAGTCATTATACCTTTCTAGTTCCTACAACAACTAGAAAAATAGAGCTATAATCGTCACAAGATAAGGCCTTATTTGACTATAGCTACACGGAATAACCCGCGATTCTGCAAAACATCGCCAACTTGCAAAGACCATATCTCACAAACTAGAAGTCGTATTGGGGCGTGTGATATACGATTGGAAAGCTATTCAAGTCTAGTTTCCAACCCCACTAGAATCACTCAATTCCGATCTCTGGATAATGAGTTATGATCAAAAGAGTGAACATGACTCAATTTCCATACTTCTTTTAATATGTTTCCGCTATGTTTGGGTTGCAATCTAACTCGAAGATGCCCTCTGGAATTCTCATTTGAATTAGCTCCTTCCTAGATGCTTATCATGATTGAACTTGTCCAATAATACTCCAATTGTGCTCTCAATACCTGAAAACTATCAAAAACACCGAAAACACACACAAGAGTAATATTTTCTCAACTCAAGTAACTATATGCAATTATGGACTAAAATGCAACTAAATGATCCTAAAATGCAACCTAAATGCATCATGAAAGACCTATATCAATATGAATCATCAGAATCAAGCCTCCGAAATAGAGGAATATTCTTTAATTTACCTTAAATGTCCATCATTAGACAATCGGGAATAATCAGGTCCAAATCCCTATAAAAGGATGCAAATGATGGGCTATTTTCACTTACTCAATTATCTCATGCCACATGGCACATTATGATTGCATAGCCAATCATTTTAGAGTGGCAACATTTGGTAACCTTCTAAAACCAAACACTATAAATAGTCCCTCAAGATTAGGTAAAAGGTAGATTCACTTACTCTACCAAAATCTACACTCAAACTTCTCTTTCTTAACTCACCTGATTACTGACATAAGTTTCGGAGGGGGAACCACCCGCCAAACCTCTGGGTTGGTTTTCTTACCTGGAGGTTCGGAATGGAAGTAGAAGCATCTCTTCACAAGTCTCCAATTTGAATTCATCAACAATGAGAAAGACCGGCTTAAATTTTTTAAGAAAACAACAACAACAACAATAATACTTATTAATGTTGATAATAATAATAATACTTAATAATGATAATTATAACGATAATAATAATAAAAATGAATAATAAAAGTATAAAAATAAGTTAAAGTAAAAAGGAGCTGAAATTAATGGAATTGAACTAGGAACTTAATTTAAGTTCTTTGAAGGCCAAAAGAACAGGGCCTTAACCTTCATCTTATTAGATATTTATCTTTTTATATACTTTATCCTCTAGTATGTAGCTATTTTATCTTTTTGGGTTGAGTCACAAGCTCACAAATTTATTATCAACTGCCCATCAAATAAGTTATCCAGTATTGACTACCCCTATGTAATAAGAAGATAAGTATATCAAAATGAGTCTTATTTTAAAGTGTATCTCAAGTTGAGTACAAAGATATAAAAGTAATAATTTTTTGAGTCGTATAATTAATGTTACAATTATTTTATACGTAGATTTTGGTAGTTTATCGAGACACAAACTTTAACTTTTATTTATCCAAAACTTTAATTATCTTTTTAAAAAGTTTTAAGATATAAAATAAAATACATTTTGTGACATGATCATATATTGATCTTTTTGGGGGGAGGGGAGTGTAAAATGTCGCCCCAATATCTCTAGGCGCTACCCTATTTTTTTTTACACTTTTTCCTATATACCCTTCACATGTCCTCTCTCTCATACTTTTCCATTCTCACCCAACATTCATAGTTTCTCACTCCCCCACTCAAATATTTTAATTTTGTCCCCCATTTTATACTTGATTTTTATTAATTAAGATATAATTATAAATGATTGGTTAGGTAAATATAATTAGCTATTTAATCAATAAAATAAGTTAATATTAAAAAAATCAAACATAAATCTATTTTAAAATTTACATCACTAATATATTTGTAGAAAATGTAATATTTATTATTTAATTAAATAATTTTAAAATTCCAATTTTTTCTATATATAAAAAAAACGTGTGAAAAACACGTTTGGACCTACGTGTGAAAGTACGTCTAGACCTAGGCCTAGACATGTTTTTCACACGTTTTGTTTTTTCTTAAAAAAATTGAAAATTAGCAACGAAATTGCAAATTATATATTAGTAATTATATTTTCAATATTAACATTATCTTAATTATATATTAAAAGTTGACAATTCAACAATAAATACATTTTTACAACTTTTAATACTCCCTCCTTTTTTTTAATATGCACCTAAGGATTTGCACTAAAACCATGGAAAAAGTGCAAAAGTAAGAGAGAAGGTTAGTAAAAGTAAGGAAAAAGTGAAAAAGGTAGAGAGAAGGAAAGAAAAAGTAGAAGAGAAGTGTAATAATTAGGTGGGCCAACCTTCCATTTATGGCAAAAGGTAGAAAGGTGCCAATTAAAAAAACACACCAAAATGGAGAAATGTGCATATTAAAAAAAAAGGAGTTAGTATTTAAAATCTTTTAATAATATATTAATATATTATATTTGGAGGGAGTGTGGGTTAAAAGAGAGTGAACTAGTAGGAATTGAACGAGAGAGAGAAAAGATAAATTTGTCCACTTTTCAACGACGTATGGAGACTTTAGGGCGATGCTTAGTTGCTATTTTTTGGCCTCATATTTTATAGCTATGCTTCGCATGAGTAAGGCGATAACCTACTCATCAACGATTTCTTTCACAAAAGATGTCAAAACATTCCACGTTATCCCCATCCTTAATTCTAATACATTATGGAAACTCCTCATACATAATAGCTCGTAATATTGGGGGTGTTGGCAAATAGCTTTCGGCTTTTATTTCTGGTCAAACAGCCAAAAAAAGTGTTTGGTACACAAGCTGCTTTTACCAGCTTTTATGGTTGACTTTTGGCTTTTGCTTTCATTCTGTACTAAACAGCAAGCAATAACAGCCAATTTTACCGAACACTTTTTTTAACAGCCTGTCAAACAAGTCACTAAAAACAGTCGTCAAACAAGCCAATAAAAACAGCCAACATATAAAGCCACCAAACAACAGCCACCAACCAATTGCCAAAAACCCACTTATCGTCTTTGGCACTTTTTATTATCTTCCCAACAAAAAAAAGAAGAAATGGTTGACGACTTGAGAGTAGTACTTTGGTACTTGGAATACTTGTTAGAAATAGGTCTGTTCATAAATAATAAAATAATACAAAAAAGAAAAGAAAAGAAAAGAAACAGCTTTTCCCCCTCCCTCCTAACTCCTTACTCCTTACTCCTCCAAGGCTCCAAGTCCTCTTCCCCTTCCGATTTTAGTCCTTGAACACACCCCCTCTCTCTCTCTCTCTCTCTCTTCTCTCTTCTTATTCTCTCTCTCTCTTGGGGTTTTTGTTTTTGCTTCCACTCCAAGCTCTCCCTCTCACTCTTCTCTTCGATCGCCGTCAAAAACTCTCATCTTCTTCTTCCCCATCCCAATTATCATCCTATTGTTATCATCAATTTCAATTCTTTTCACTCTAACTTTGCCTTTTTCACTCTAATTCTTACTTCAATTTTGTTATTCAACTTTCCGGCGAATTCCATGGAGGATTATGCGGATAGCGATAATGACTGCTATTATGATGATGATGATGATGAAGATGAAGATGATCGCAATTCTGTAAATTTAATACCAGACATTAATAATCACGTTTCCTTCACTCATCACACTGCTTCCTCCATCAAGGTTTTCCTTTCTTCTTCTTTTTTCTCTTTCTATTTTTTACTTTCAAATTTCCTTTTACTGAGTCTGTTTCTGTTAATTTTACGCTTCTGATTTCTACTGTTACACCTTAGGGTTTAAATTTGAGTTCTCGTTCTTAGTTCAAATTGTGTTTACTTGTTATTATGATTAGATTTTAATTTGCTTTTTTCCAGCAGGAAAACAACAAAAAATCATTTTAGAAAGGTACAAGTTGTAGGTTGTATGGACATTGTCCTGATTAGTTTCGGTTTGATCGTTAATTTCTGGTGCATTACTCTTTAATTTGAGTATGGACACACTTAATATTTGTGGAGTTTAATTCATCTCTTGTCGCGTTCGTCGAATTGGTGTCTTGTATTCAGTGCTTTTCTGAATCTAGTGTTTGTATTAGCCTAAGCTCTCCTTTGTTGTGTTGTTTTTATTGACTTTCTGGCTGTTATGTTGGGTTTGCCATTTGGCAGGTGATTACAAGAGAATCACTTCGAGCAGCACAGGTAAAATATTATTCCTTTTTGTCTCATTGTTGCCTAATTTTATTTATCTGGCTTGGTACACTCTATGCCGAGGATTGCTGTTACAGTTTGAGCTTTTGTGTGGCTTGGAACTGAAGATTTTGGACTGGCTCTGTTGGTTGCAGACAGAAGATTTGCATAGAATAATGGATTTGCTGTCATTGAAGGAGCATCATGCAAGAACCCTTCTCATACATTATCGTTGGGATGTCGAAAAGATATTGGCAGTACTTGTGGAAAGAGGAAAAGATCAATTGTATGTGGAAGCTGGTGTCAGAGTGACGGATAATGCCAATCCCTGTTCGTCATCTTCGTTTCTTATGTGTGACATCTGTATAGAAGAACAAGACGCCTATAAATTTACATCGATGGATTGCGGCCACTACTTTTGCAATCATTGTGAGTCGCTTTTCTAGATTAAACTGTGTGTAGCTTATGCTCAATCATTCCTCTAAGATTCTGAAGAGCAATATAATGTAATTTTGCATGTGAAACTATTCCATATTATGCTAAACTATATATCACTCCAGATATTTTGTTGGACAGATGATAACTGAACTAACATTTTAATTGTGAAGGTTAATAAACATTATTTAATACTTCTTTTTAATATATTTGCCTAGTTTCTCTAAAATGGAAATTGCACATTACTTGCATCACTTTCTAAATTGGCATTGGGTTCTCTGCGCCTCTCTCTTATAACATGTGTTTTCCTTCATCTCTTTTTCATCTCTCTCCTCTGCATACGGGCCTTTAGAAACCCATGCACAAGCTAGATGATGCAAATATTTAAAAATGGAAGTATGATTTCATAAAAGTTAGCACCTTTTCTCTTTCAGGATGCTAGCTTTTGTTGGCACGTTCAGTCACCTGTATCAAGTATAACTATTAATTAGCATATGCCCTTGGCAACTTGCCAGACTGGGCTACTTGTCATCTCCTTAGCAGAAAACAACACAATTGAATGATCATTAAACTTCATAGTGCTAGAATACTTTGGAGTCCAATAATTATTATTTTTCTCTTGGAGATAGTTGTTGGAAGAGGTGGCTGTGTGTACGTCATCTTTTTGCGTATATTAGGTGTTGTGGTATCCTAAATATAGGTGTGTATGATATTGGGGTTAAACTTGGGTGGGTGGAAGGTGGTAGGGTTGGGTAAGGATGTTATTTGTGATAGGGGTTGGCTAAAAATGGTGTTCATGGTAAAGATGAGTGATTTGGTTGAATTTTTAGCCATATCAATATATCATCTTGATCCTGTGTTGTTTTTCTTTATATAATTTTGTTGGAGGTTTATGAATATTAAACCTTGCTCTTTCTGATGTATTATATTACCAACTAATTTATCTTGCATGTTTCTACTAATTTTTTTTTAATTAACTAGGTTGGACAGAGCATTTTATTATGAGAATTAAGGAAGGTCAGAGTAGACGTGTTAGATGCATGGCACATCAATGCAATGCGATATGTGATGATGGAAAAATAAGAAAGTTGGTTAGCATGAGGGACCCTGCTGTGGCTGAAAAATTTGATCGTTTTCTTCTGGAATCGTACATAGAGGATAATAAAAGGGTTAAGTGGTGTCCAAGTGTTCCCCATTGTGGGAATGCTGTACGTGTCGAGGAGAATGATTTTTTTGAGGTTGAATGTACATGTGGCCATCAATTTTGCTTTGGCTGTTCATGTGAAGCACACTCGCCTTGTTCTTGTATAATGTGGGAGCTTTGGACGAAGAAATGCCAGGATGAATCAGAGACTGTGAATTGGATCACAAGTCACACTAAGCCTTGTCCCAAATGTCACAAACCTGTGGAGAAGAATGGAGGATGCAATCTTGTTGTATGTGTTTGCGGCCAAGCATTTTGGTAAGCACTTCTGTGAGTAGTCCCTTTATGCAAATCCGGTGTTTCTTTCACGAATTTCTTCATTTCTTGATGATATTGCTGTAATTTTGATTCATTCTTGAAGATAGATTTCTATGCACCTTCCTTCCTCCTTTATGCATCTTTCTTGGCTTTTCAATTATCAGTATCTATTAGCATCTCTGTGCTGTCACCTCTTTCACTATAAATGTTATTTGCCAGCAGTATAAGAATTAAAGAGTGGTTTTGAGCACAAGATTTGTTTGGCATGCATGGTTAGTTCGTTACACACACGCGCACACGTATGTGCTTCTGTCCCATCATATATGCATAGGAATTAAACATGCCTATTTAGATGCTAATGAAGAAGTAACAGTGAAATTAGATGTTAATATTTTGACTCTTGAACTCATTATTGTTAATGGTGTTGGTAATGTGAAAATGAGTTATACCCTTTTTCTCTTTCATTTTCCCAATCTAATGGAAGTGCATTCATTTGTACTGGCTTTTACAAAGGGTGTACTATGTAGAGGGAAAACAAATTGATCTGACACCGTAAAAGTAGAAACTTCAACTAGCCATATCTGTGTCCAATTCTCGATCAGTGTCCCTGTCTCTTATATACCTGATATTGTCTAGTTGGACACTCGGTCACATAGTCGTGTCCGATCCTCTTAGCTGAGCTAGGTAATATGGCAGCCTATAGCTTTTTCTATCTTCTATCTTCCCCGACCTAGATCTTATTTATGCACCTTCTGGTATTGCAAGTTTTTTTTTTTAGACAAAAACTCCCAATGAGACAAAGTAACTTTAACTAGTCAAACTATCAAATTCTTGTTGCACCGACTTTGGAGCCGGATCAGCGCCAGCCTCCCAGTAATTGAACGGAAATTTTGATGCGAAGGCTTTATGCCTCGAGTATGGACTGGTTATGACTCTTCTCCTCTCAGTGAGAAAGTTAATTGGGAAGCTTGCAGTCAAATTGAACTATGTTTTCATTAAGGATAGATAAGGTAGGAATACTAGAAAAGGGTCATATCCCAATTTCAGCAGCATTTGGGAAATTGCAGACCAATTGAGTGATGTGTACAACTGTAGAAATAATTGAAAATAAATTTACTTTCTAGTTTATAGCTTGTCTGAATCTTTCGGTATACATTATTTTCACTCTTTGAGTTGATTATATCAAACTGTATAAGGTCATGAGTTGTATCATGACTTTGAGATTTCTGGCAAATCATGTCGGCATCAACCATCATCTTACTGGGTGCTTGGTTTCATTGATGGAAGGACATAATCTTAAGTATGGGATTGAGCAGGATAACTTTATGTGTTACATATAAAATTACTTGGCACAAATAGTCATATTGAAAGAAATAGAAACCATTTCCCCAGCCCTTGTACCAGTCAACATATAATGGAAATGTTTTCTTGTTTCCCATTCCAACACTTTAAATCTTATACCAAATATGCTCATTATGTGAACAAGATCTAAAAAGAGTGAGTATGTCAAGGGTGGAAGATATTTTGATGGAAAGTTGATCTAACCCAAATATCAAATAAGAACGAGCAGTCTCAAAAGGAGCAAGATATTTTGATAGGAAGTTGATTTAAATTTAAGTGTAATGAAGGAGAGTATATTTCCCCTCAATCGCTTTTGCTTATTGCGGGGAGGGGGGTGTGAAAACATCTTTTTGACCCGAACCCGATTGTAAATCGAACCCAGAAAAACCGCTTTTTATCCGACCATCCGGAAACTCATTATATTTATAGCAATAACATGAAATTATGGGAATTTTATTGCTAAAACTGCCTTCAACTAGAGTATTTGGTTCAAAAAATGATTTTTATTAAATGTAGACGTAATTTTATATGGTTGAATTTAACTATAAATGACTATATTTATTACTTCCTCCGGTTCTCAATACTTGCAACATTAGCATAATAACCACTATTCATCTACGAATCTTATGTTATATTTCCTCGTTAGTGTGAAGTGTGTCTTATATGATTCGTCTTAATTTATACTTTCATAATCTCAACGTTTTATAATTTTTACTTATCAATAGTTAGAGATATTAAGATTCAATGTATTGCATTGGATAGCGTGCAAACAAGAAACGTTGCGAGTATTGTGAAACCGAGGAAGTATTACTTACTATTTCCAACATCTATTATGTATATTTTGTTATATTTATGACCCAAAAACTAAACTAAAGAAAGAGCAAATTCAAATTCTTTAACCCGTTGGGTCGACCCGAAACCGAACATGTTGGGAGGTCATGAACAAGGTTTATTCGACCCAACCCAGAAATATTTTATTTTGACCGACCTGTTTGACAGGACTACTTATAGATGCGTAGAAGCGGTTGCAACCTTGGGTCGACAGCCTAAAATTTACCAGTTTTCTGCTTGACACATTGTTGACATGGCGTTGAGACTGCGATGTGTGAATGGATATAATATCTTTTGGTTTTGCGGTTTAACTTCGTTGACAAGTTCCGTATTCCTTTAGTCCCTTCATGTTGCAATTTTATCACAATTTTAAGTTATTGGATTAAAACTTTATCATACAAAAGTTGATTAAATGCTGAACTTGGCAGTTTATATGCGTGAAAGTGCTGCCATGTTGATTGTTCGCAATGGAAGTATTGACGTTACCTGTGATTATTGTTAATTTGTAATTGACGCGGAGCACTTCTATAGTTCTTCTGTGAGGATTAATGTTCTATGTCGCCTTGGGTTGCAGTTGGCTTTGTGGTGGAGCAACTGGTAGAGATCATACGTGGTCTTCTATTGCTGGTCACAGTTGCGGGAGATTCAAAGAAGATGATCTGAAAAAAGCTGAGCGTGCAAAGAAGGACTGGTGGCGTTATATTCACTATCACAACCGCTATAAAGCTCACACAGATTCTTATAAGCTTGAAGCTAAGCTAAAGGAAACTATACAGCAGAAGATAACAAGCTTGGAAGACAGGGAAACAACATCTAAGGATTTCAGCTGGGTGACAAATGGACTCTGCAGATTGTTTAGATCCAGGCGTATATTGTCATATTCATATCCGTTTGCTTATTACATGTTTGGCGATGAGCTGTTTCGGGATGAAATGACAAAGAAGGAAAGGGAAATAAAACAGAACTTGTTTGAGGACCAGCAGCAGCAACTGGAGGCCAATGTTGAGAAGCTCTCATTGTGTCTGGAGGAGCCATTTGATACTTTTGAAGAGGACAAAGTCATGGAAACAAGAATGCGGATAATAACGATGACGACCATAGTTGACGACCTATGCAGGAAAATGTAGGTTTAAAAACAAATTCTTTTCAGTTATATACTTATATTTTACTAGGAATATGTCAGTTTTTGTTCCGTTCCACTTTTTTGAAGTGCGTAAATCAGTGGTCCTTGTGGTACTTATGTGAGTTTGTGTTGCAATATTAGTTGATGATCTTTGTTATGTGCTCATTTGTGTACTTTATGCAGGTATGAATGCATTGAGTGTGATCTGTTAGAATCCCTCCAGCACACAACCCACAAAATAGCCCCTTATAGGTCGAAAGGTGTGGAGAAAGCATCACAGCTTTTTGATGGACAGATCCAGAGCTATACTAGTGAAAGACATCATAGCTCAAACGGTATGGACATTTAACTTTCTAATGTTCTTTTTTTTTGGAACTAAATTAAATAGATACACTATATCCTCTGTGATAATTGCCCTAACTTCAAAGCTGACCTGAGGTGCATGGAGGTATTGGAGATTCAACTCTGTGTTAACCCTTAACCTAAAGATTTTACCCAAACTTGTATTCTTTTTTTAATAACTTTGTTTATCTCAGTAACCTAGAACATGATCCAGTTATATTGTCTTGTGCATTATTAGGGACAAAAGTACAACTTTTGTACTTCGTACAATGCAATTTAATTCCTTAAGAACTCTTAATATCTACTACAGCACAAAGACTATGCATCTCTTGTAATATCCACTCTCAGTGCTTTTTGTGTTAACTTGTACCCTTTTTCATGTCCTTTTTCTTATTGTTTTCACGAGGTAGAACTCCTGCTGTTAGTTGTTTTTAAACCTTATTACAGATTAATTTTTTAATTATATACGGAATATGTACTCATCAATTGTCAAATTGATGAGTCAATAGGAGGAGTAAGAGGCGGTATTAATATATTTCATCAATCTGAACCCGCAAAGTTCTTATTAGGACAGACCTACTTGATGCTCAAATATGTCAGCCCAATGTCCTGGCCAAATTTGCATTCAGTCAATCTGTACTTTTACGTAATTGACCTGTTTGGCAGGTCTAGTCATAACCTCTTTTGGCTTTCAGTTATTTTACTGAAGAGAATTTGAAGATAGATTAAAGCCAATTGGTCTTTCGAAAGCTACTGATACATACATATATAGGAGGAGTGAAGGGGTCAAAGGAGTCATCAACAGGCTTGGTTCTGAATCAACATGAAATTGGATGCTCTTCAAGAAAACGTGCTAGGGCAGATCTTGGAGACAGATTTTTTGATTTAAACTTGCCTGCTGATATGATCAACAACAGCTGAATGATTATTTCTAACGCAAAGGGTTTTTGATATAACGCATACCCTGGTGTGTGAAACTGCTGATTCTAATGTTTTGATGTATACTCACTGCAACAAATGTGAGTACGTTAAAGTTCACTGTTATTAACCCCTTTTTTGGCACTAGATGAAGTCTACTATGTATAGATTGAGCTTAGTATGCAGGAATTATGTAAAGTTTAGCAAGCAGCATTTAATGCAAATGTCATTGATGCATCCAGCATTTGAAATATCTAACTATACATCTTTTACTTGGTCTGTCTAAAAGTGTGGCATAGAACTGGCAATAGAGTGAACTGTTGGAGCATCAATGGTTTCCTAATTGGTGCATACTCCTCTGTCCTCTCCGGAAGAGTGAAAAAGTGGGAGATCGCTTTGTCTGCTAAGATGGATGGGCATGTATAAGAAAAAGGACCCTCGAGGGTTATATAAGAGTAACTTCAGCTGTATATTTTCATATATGAACATAGTGATCTTATCATACATATGAAAATGGAAAAATTTGACATTATGTCTGTGATCGCTTTGCTTTGAAAGGTCTCAATATTTGCTTTCCCAGAGGATGGTCCTAACTTGGAAGATCTTTTTCACCTGGATTACTACTAGCTCTGTAAGCATGTGGTGAAAGCTGTGGTGGATTTAGAATTTGGAAGTTCGGGTACGATTGCAAAAAAAAAATCAACCATCCACCAACAAAATAAACCAATTAAATATTGCAAAAACCAAAGTAAACATAAAAATTAACTTTTGAATTGCAAATAGTTGAAGACAGTGCCATTACAATTATATCATCTCAAGTGAAATCTTACAATTGCATCCTACGAATTTTTCATGTTCTGGAATTGCATCATCATTACTAAGTTGTAAGAAAAGATCTCTCTTTTTTCAAGGGAAAGGGAAAGTTGCTTAAAAATGAAGATGATCTAAAGGATTTTTTTTAATAGCTGCTTCCTTTTCTTTTTCTCTCTTCTCTCACAAAACCCTAGTTTTTGATTTAGGGGCTGCTGCTATCCGTTTGGACGGTGGTAATCCCCTTTTTTCTTTTACTTAATTATTTCATCGTTATTGTTGCTAATAAAGTTCAGTATCTCTCTAATGGAGAGTTTTTCTACCCATCTATTTGGTTATATCTATCCATATATTGGGTTTTATCTCTCCATGAGAGAGTTTGGGGAATTTGTTTTTGTTGTTTGCATGATTTTGATGGTTGCTTTGTTAATTGGATTTTGTGTGGGGTTGCGACAGACGACAATGCTTCATTTACAATTAGTTGATTTGATTGGTCCTACTTCAAAACTACAACAGCTTGATAGACCCTCTTGTAGAAGACTACAACAGACAGCGATATGTGAGACAAGGGTTTTCAGTTTTGTTAGATCTCCTCAACGATCGTGGTTTTGCTATGTTAGAATTTTATTTGTTTTAGTTTGGTATTTATTTGTTAGTTTTGACTCTATTGTAGATGTCGTATGATATCAAATCAATGAAAGAATTCTTATTTAAAAAAATTGATATAAATGAATTTTGTGATTTCCCTCCACCTCCTTTTGAAAAGAACTCCAAACTTTTATTTTTAATCTTTCAATCCTAACAATTATATAACCATTATCAATTATATATTTGAAAGAGAGAGGAGAGATGAGCACTGAGCCTCTAAGGTGAGTGGCGTGAGATTGAGAGAATTTGATTATTGGACTAGATTTGTTTTGCTCCAAAAGATGGGGTTTTTAAGGTCTTCTTGGCTCATATTCACCTTAAAAAAGCTATTTATACATATATTATGGGCTGGGCCTTTCGTTTTTTTTGCTTGTTTTTTATTTTTCGGAGTCGAGGTACGCCTGTACCCCAATGCTCTACATAAAAATAGGATAAATCTTCAGTTGCTAAGGGTATAAGTTCTTTATATATATAATATATATATATATATATATATATATATATATATATATATATATATATATATATATATATATATATATATAGTTTACACATGTTATACTCTTTCAGTTTTTAAATTAAATTTTAAAAAATCTTCTAGAAGAGTGTTAGTGCTCTTGTTAACCAGTATTTAGCAAGCAAATTAATGTGAAAGATTGTAAAACTTAGACCTTTTAAAGCAAAACCAGTGTATTGGGACAGATAATGATAATTTTTCCTATGAAAATAGGTAGGGATAAGATTTTCGTACTTGCCCTTAATAGAAAAAGAATCAAGCTCCTAGCCATCTGGAAAAAAATAGAGCGGAACTCGGAAAAAGAAAAAAGAGAATTTTGGAAACCCTAGAAATTGTGAAAAAAGTACTCAAAATCGCCTCATCTCTTCTTTTGGATCCTCCGACTTAGTCTGTTCTGTAAACAAACATGGCTGCTCACCTCATTTAAAGATCTTGAGAATATCAACTCAATTTTGAAGCTTCACTCTGAAACCCATCTTGCTTTATCGCTTTCGCCTACCAATGTAAAGAGCCATCCCCTAAAACTTTTATCCTCTAAATTGTCTGTTTTCTAGAGAAATTGAATTTTGCAAACTGTAAATCCATCTTCCCAAAATATCGCCTAAGCTACTATTCTAGTATTAATTATTCGGATTTTCTTGATTTCAAATCTTCATGTGAAAATAGCTTGAGTTCTTATAGCAGCTTTACTAATCATGAAGGTCTACAATACCGACTTGGCAATTGTACTAATAATAATAAAAATATCTTGATCACGAATTGTATTCTGACATATGTCGTTCCATGTCACACGCTAACATGGAGCCACTATACATTTCACATGTCAATTCATTCCTTTTTAACTAACAAAATGCGTGTAAGAGAGTTTGAACTCATGACCTACGATTTGGAATGTAATAACTCTACCAAGCTACATCTTTTTTAACTGTCATACTCAAATTAGCAATCCTTTTATCTTAATATAATTTTGGAAAAAAGGAATAATTTTTTTTATTCTCTTTATTTTTTACTTTAACCCATAACTTTAAAACCTCTACAACTATCACCCCCATCTTCTCCCCATTCTCTTACTCCTCCTCCTCGAAATTCCTTGCAATTTGTTGGGAGTATACTTCGAAACCAAGGTCCGGACACAAGCAATTTATTGTTAATCTAATGATGAATACTACTAATGAAATATACAACAATTCTCCCCTCAGTTGCGCCCTTTTATAAATTGTTCAAATTGTTGTTATGCTACACCTTGAAAATCGCTTTCAGAAAATTACAAATTTGCTTATTGAAATTACCTCCATATATTATTGTCTAATCTTCTTAGCCTAATTATGATGTAAGCCAATAATGACCCGGGGCATCGACCGGGCCCACATACTAGCTTCCTACTATAAAAGGAAGTACTTGGTAAGCTTTTCCTTTGCACTTCTTTCATATCTCAAATTTCCTAAGTGTTTAGCTACTTCTAATTTCTGGTTTCCTAGCTTGTTTGCTCCCATGACTTTTAATATGAATTTTAAAGATGATATTATAAATGGTCCCCTTAACAGAGATGGTATCACTCTTGATACTGCTTATGTTGATGTCCCTCCCTTAAATATTCCTTTTGTTAATCCCATTATTGATTTTCCTGATTGTGAAATTCATGTTTCTCTCAAACCGTCTCTATATGATCTTCCCCAAGTCCAGTTCGATACGGGGGAGCTCTGAAAAGTTTGCATAATTGGCAAGATTTTGGGAGATCCTATGGATTTACCTACCTTGATTGCAAGAACTAAGTCTGACTAGAAAGTGATCAAGGGGGAGGTAGAGTATATAGAAATGGGTACCATTGTTAATGCTTAGATTTCCTAATCCCTCTAAAATGCAAATTGTATGGTCTAAAAGACTGATGAGTGAGATATATTGCACTTATAGGGTAGGGTTTTGGTCCATTTTATTGCTTTTTCTTGATGTTTTCTTACTTCTCATACCTAAATCTATCATTTCTATCCTACTTGGGGTCTTCACTATTTCTTTTGATCTTCTCTTCCATGATTTTCCTTCTTATTTTCTATTCTACATGCTTTGGATTGTGTTTTTCTTATATATTGGACTAACATGTAGGAGGAGAATGAGTACAAAAGCAAAAAGGATTGAAGAAAAGAGGAAAGGGGTCAGAGTCCAATCCAAATGAAGAGGAAGTCCAAGTCCAAGGAAGAAAGGAATGGAATAAAAGAAAGAAAAAGAAAAGAAGGAAGAGGAGAGCCCAAGCCCAAGGAAAGAACGGCGATCTATTATGCGGTATTCTCCAAAAGTTTTCGCTTTGTCTGATCGGACGATCATCACTGTTGGATCTCCCAATAAACTGCGGAATTGCAGAAATGTTTATTTGTATATCTTTTTCCCTTTTAGCCCTTAGTTGGGGGTCGTATAAATACTTTTTGACCTAAATTTAGAACTATTCTGATTTCCAATTTCGAACATTTAGTGAGTTAGTTGAGGCTACATTTTGCTTGAGCTGTGGGTGTTTTTCAAGGCCATTAATAGAGGTTTGAAGAAGAAATTCAAATTTTTGAGGAATATTAATGAAGCTTTAGTAACTCTTTTTCTCTCTACCCTCATTTATTGCTTTGCCTTTTTCATTTATTCTTTCTTTTGATTTGTTAGTTGTTTTAACCTCATTTACTCACTAGATTCTCAACTTTAGTTATTCCCTTTCATATGTTTTATGCTCTTTTCATTATTTTTCTTCATATGACTATTGCAACACTAAATATGAATGATAAAAAAATTAATTTTCCCCTCATTAATCTCTCATTTGCATTATAGAATTAATTTTGTTAACATGAGAAGCGACTTTGAGTAATCTTTTAGTTAGGGGGTTGGGTGAAGGCGCAATGAATATTATTTTATGGTATAAGGCCCTAAATTAGTGTGTTGGATTAGCAAATCAATTTGGTTGACTAAGGTGAAGTTGAAAGGCCTAATCGGCCTTAACTCAAATCAATGGATTGCCCTTTAGGTGTAGATTATTGAGATTGACAATGAAGTTGGAATTGGTATCTCTAAGTAAAGTTGAGTAATAAATCCCACCTTTCTTGGAGTCTCAACCTGATCAACATCCGAAAGGCGAGATTGGGTTGGACTTAGCTAACCTCGACCTCATGTTCCATTATCGACAATCTAACCCCTAATTGTGAGTGTTGTCTCATCTCGAGCATCCTTGAAAGAGGAGTTTGAGGTTGCAACATCTGAATTCAATTCCCTATTACATACTTCTTTGATCTCATTTTATAAATCAACCTCATTGCATTGGAGCCCTATCACCCCATAACGCCTTTTTCCATCGATTTACAACCCCTTGCAATTGACTTATTAGTGATTCGAAATCAACTAACTTATTCTCTTCGATTTAGCTTACATGCTTACTTACGTGCCTAATGTCTAGTCTAGTCTCTGAGGATCTTGACCCTTACTTACCACATACTCGTATTTGGTTAGTTAGCTTTGATTTAGGATTTTTGTTTAGTGACGCAAAAACTCTCTATCAAATGGCGTTGTTGTCGGGGACTAGTCATTAGCATTAGGTTTAACATAAGATGTGTGAGTCTAAACCATTTCCTTTTCTTTTACTCTTGCTACTATATACATACTTGTGATTGTTATTGCTAACCCCCTCCTTAGCTTGGTGTTGTATGCCCCGTTATTCCGATTGAGCTTTGCCCTTTATCCCTCTTGATATTGAGCTCTAGAGGACGGTAAAGTCTCTCAAGCGTGAGCCAAGGAAGATAGCCAACAAGCACAATATTCTTGTTCAACACCATTTATAGAGGTGGAGGGCGACATAAGCTCCACACTCTCTAGTCCTCACACACTCCCTAACTAATATCCACTCAAGCTACTCGAGTTCATTCCTTTCTTCGGACACAAATATGGAAGATAATAGAACTTTGAGGAACTATGGCACCCCAATGGCCTATGACCCTTCTAGTGCTATTGTTCCTCCATCTACACAAGCGAATGACATTAAGTTCAAGCCGGCTTTCATCCAACTCATCTCCAACAACGAATATGGTGGGTCTAGCTACGAGTGCCCCCAAGAACATTTGCGAAAGTTCACCGAGTTTTGCTCTACGGTGAAGCACATGGGGTCTATCAATACTTGATCAAGCTTAGTATATTCAAGTTCTCACTCAAGGACCAAGCTTCACATTGGCTCAACACGTTCCCTCCGAACTCATTGACCACTTGGGATGACGTCACAAGAGCCTTCCTTAGCTGGTTCTTTTCACTATAAAAGACCGCCAAAATGAGGGCAAATATTATGAACTTCTAAGACAAGGAGGGAGAGAATTTATATGATGCATGGGAGAGGTTTAAGAGTTTTTTTCCCTCTCTCCTTCTAATGTCTACATGCTTCGTCAATCCTCTAATTCCAATTCTTATGCTCCCCCCTAATGTGCAACAAATGAATCAATGTGGCTATGGTCTAAATGGTTTGAATAATAATAATAATAAGCTGATTAATTGCATGTTTTTTGATATTTGTGGGTCTTATGACTATCACCCTCAACAATGTAATAGCATTTAGTCTCAACAAGGTCATACCCCTTCAATGGAGCAAGTTAATGCTTTAAACCAAAATTTTGATCCCTACTCCAACACTTTTACTCTGGGTCGGTGTCAAAATCCCAATTTTAGTTGGAGATATCCAATTCAAAATGCCATCCAAGGCTATAGTCAGGGTCAAACCCAAGGTCAAGGTCAAAATAATTTCTCTCCAAATTTCAACCAAGGTCAAAATCAATTTAATCAAGGCCAATATGGATACAACCAAGGTCAATACCGTGGTCCGTACCCTAATCAAGGCCAAAACTCAAACTCTTCGGGTTTCAAAGGAAACCAACAATCGAATTCAAATGCTCTTCCTTTGAATGCTCCTCCCCAAATTGAACCATCCACCACAATTGCTAGTCTTGAAAGTGTGATGCAAGCTTTAATTACTACTCAAACTAAAGAGACTAGTGAGCTAAAAAAGAGCCTCAAGCAAATGTAAGTTCACACCAAAATGCTTGAGACTCGATTAGCTAAAATGGCGGGGTCCATTAAGAAAGGATCATCAACTAAGTTGCCTAGTCAAGGTTTGAACCCAAGAGAGCATGCAAATTCCATTGTGACTAGAAGTGGGAAGAAATTGAATGAAGTGGAATTACCGAGTGTTGAAAATGATTTCGAAAAAATCAACCGGTTGAAACTACTTGTGGTGAGGGAGAAATATTGAGAAAACAAAGAATGACCCACCTCCTTTTGTGGCAAAGTTGCCTTACCGTTCTCGGTTTGCAAGTTCCAAGCTTGATGCTCAATTTACCAAGTTCTTAGATGTGCTCAAGAAGCTTTACATTAATATACCCTTCACTGAGGCCATTAAGCAAATGCCCACCTATGCCAAGTTCTTGAAAGATGTGTTAAGTAAGAAAAGGGACCTAGATTTTGTGGAAACTGTTAACTTGACCGATAATTGTAGCACCATTATCCAAAACAAGTTACCCGCAAAACTTAAGGACCCCATAAGCTTTTACATCCTTTGTGCTATAGGTGATATGACCATTAACAAGGCCTTATGTGACTTGGGTGCTAGTGTAAGTTTGATGCCCTACACCGTTAACAAAATATTAGACTAGGTGAACTCAAGCCTACTCTCATTTCTCGCCAATTAGCCGATCGTTCGGTTAAGATGCCCATAAGGAAGCTTGAGGATGTGCCCCTTAAGGTTAGGAAGTTCTACATTCTCGTAGACTTTGTTGTACTTCAGATGGATGAAGATCCAAATGTCCCCATAGGACGACATTTCTTAGCTACGGTGGGGGCTATTATTGATGTAAAAGAATGAAAAAATTGAGCTTCAAGGTAGGAAGTGAAAACATTGAGTTCAACTTAAACCACATCATGAAATGCCCTTCTCACATGGACGACCATTGCATGGGCATTGATACTTTAGATCATGGCATTGTTGAATGCATAGCCATGCATTTTCAATCTTCTAACAACGTGCTTGAGTATAATGTGATGGATGACGAGGAAAAAGAAAAGCTTGATGTGGAGGTGGATGCAATCAAGGAGAATCTTGCACTACCTCCCACTTCGAAAGCACATGAGGAGGAATATCATTGCCTAGAAGAGGAAAGGAAAGATGAATCGGCCAATGAAGAAGATACCCCCAAGGCAGAGCTTAAACCTCTACCTTCCAATTTGAGGTATGAATTCTTGGGATCTTCTTCTACTTTTTCGGTTATTGTGAATGCAAGTTCGGATGATGCTCAAACCTCAAGATTGTTGGATGTATTGCTATTGCATCGCAAAGCGCTGGATAAGTTTGAGTGATTTGAAAGGAATAAGCCCAACACTTTGCATGCATCGCATTTCATTGGAGGATGATGCTAGACCTTCCATCGAAAGACAAAGGAAGCTTAATACTCCAATGATGAAAGTGGTGAAAAAGGAGATTCTCTAACTACTTGCCTTTGGTATCATCTCCGATAGTAGATGGGTGGCACTGGTGCAAGTAGTTCCTAAAAAGGATGGGATGACGGTTGTTAAAAATGAAAAATCCCAGCTCATCCCTATGAGGATTGTGACGGGGTGGAGGACGTGCTTTGATTATCAAAAGTTGAATGCCTCCACCAAGAAAGACCTTGAAAAGTTGGCGGTGCACAAGTACTTTTGCTATCTTTGTATAACCGGGGAAATATAGATAACTTAAATTAATTCTAACAATAAAATAATAATTACAGAATTATGAAATATAAGTCTTATATATGTAATTTTTGTACTTATATGATCACTTTAGGTGATATTGTGTGTTTTCTTGGCTTTGTACATTTATGTGGGACATAATATGCGAATAAAGAATTATCTTATTGTTACAAGTGAAAATACCATAGTGTATTATATTAGGTAAGGATTAATAAAAATATTAATTACTATCTTATAGGTTCATAAAAGTATCTAGTAGAATTTTAAACAAATTCCACTTTAGATTAAAATACTCATATCTTAAAAATGGTAAATCCTATAACCCTTGTTTTATAATAATTGAAATTCTTAATAATTATTCTACCTTGGACTAAACAAGTACTAATCATGTAATAGATATTTGTAAATATGATTTTTAATTTGGATCAATATGGGAAAATTACTTTTAAGTGTAAAATCCAAAACTCTTACACTTTGAGGTGTAATAACCAAAATTCCACTGAAATTGAGATGTTGTGATTTTAGGAGTGCATTGTTTATGTATTAGTAAATGCATGTATGTTTCCTTAAACTAACATAGCGTTTTCATTCTAGAAATTAGTTAAGAAAAATTGTATACGTAAAATATTACCTACCATATTCATCTATATATAACCTCAAAATCTTTCTCTTGAAAAGACATCACAAAACATCACAAAACATCACAAAATTAACTGCAACCCATATAGACAGTAATTACAAAAAGGGAATACCTTAACTACTAAGGTACATTCTTGATTATCCCTTAATATTGTTGTTTTGTTAAAATGTTTTAGTTATACTAATATTCTTAGATAAACTTTTATTGTGGAAAAAATGAATTTCCGTACTAATTTGTTATAATGATTTTAATGGCAAAGGTACATTGCTATTTGTTAATAATGGGCTAATATTAAAGCTTATGTTATAACTATGTTATGATTTGTCTACCATATGTGATAAATTTGATAATAATGTTATACGAAGTTGTTATTAAAGATGTCAATGGGGCGGGGCGGGGCAGATGTTGGCATTCCTATCTCCATCTCCGCCTAAAAAACTCATCCCCATCCCGCCCCATCACTCATGGCGGGGAAAAATCTAGTCCCCATCCCCGCCCCAATGGGGACAAGATAAAATCTATCCCCGCCCCATCCCCGCACGAATCCTTGCACCGCCCCATTCCCGCCCCAATCTATTAGGGTTAAGGGAGAAGGAAAACAGAAGTTTAAAAGTAATTTTGGATTTTATCATTTGGGCCTTTGGAAAATAAAAGTATCAAATGAAAGCAGTAAACAACTAATAACATTTAGGATTTTAGGCCTTTGGAGAATGCCTATGGCGGGGCTCAGACGGGGCGGGCGGTACGGGGCAGGTCTCCACAAAATCTGGCCCACTGACATCCCTAGTTGTTATTATAAGATGAAAGGTATATGGCAGAGAAATGATACTTGTATATTATTCAGAGTGATGTACGTCAATGAGGAGGTGTGCACACGGATTTGTCAGGAGAGGCTAAAAGCTCGGAAATGAAAAAAGGAAAAGGAAAGATTATGATTATGACCAGGGAAAACCTAAGGTGGGCTTTAAGCCCAGGATATTTCTCTTGCCTAACCAGAAGTCATAAAAAAATTTGAGAAACTAATTAAAATGTTACGATATTATTTTCAAAATGTTTGACAAATTGTTGCTACGTGATATTGGGAATGTACTAGACTCTTTTGGGTTGACTTTTTATTAAATGTTTCATTTTCAGGTACAAGAGATGGGAGGGCCAAGCGTGAGGTTTTGATGTATCACATTTATATTTAGTTTTTAGATGCATTTAGATTGCATTTAGAACTCCCTTTTGAGCATTTAGGTGCATAATGACATGAATTACATAAGTTGTGCTCTACTACTCCCCGTTTGTGTGTTTCGATGATTTTTCAGGATATTTTGATACAAAGTGATCATGAGTACCAAGGATGCAGCCTATTAATCATTGAAGATGAAGGTAGCTTGCACAAGGATCACAATGCATCCGTTTGGGACAATCTTGAGTTGGAATGAAGCAAAGAGTTAGTGAAAGAAGTGCCAAAACTGACACATCTTCACTATTTTCATTATAACTTTTGATTTAGAAACTTGTAAAATCCCAAGTTCAATTCTCTAAAACCCTCTATTGATAATCTAGACTTCAAGAGCTTTCCAATGATAGGTCACACGCCCCAATCGGACTTCTGGTTTGAGAAATACCGCCTTCGCAAGTTGATGCAGAATTGCAGTTTACCCACCCGATCGGGCGGGATCCGACCCGATCGGTCCTAAAGCACGGACAGCTCGTTTTTCCAAAATTCAATCTTTTTCTATTCATTTTTAATTAGATTTTGGGATATTATAAATAGCTATCCTTCATTATTTTTAGAGACATCTTTTTTATTCAGTTTTATTTCCCATAGTTCTTAGCTTAGTTTTATTTAGTTTAAACACTTTAGATTAGATTAAAGGTGATTGAAACTTGGATTCGATTTCAATAAAAGTTCTTGCTTTCCGTCAATTGGTATTCTTCTCTACTTTAATCTCTTTAATTATTTCTTGATTACTTAGTTTAATTATTTATTCATCCATGATGTTGATATTAGGGTTTCATATTAGAATTGTTATTGTTGATTTAATTATGTCTGAGTAGTTTAATTTCTAGGGGTTTGGTTAGGGAAGCCATGTTTATACCTTGATTGTTTGAATTGCTATTAGTTTCTAGGGTTTGATGAGATAGGTTATGGTGTGATTTGTTCTTATTGAGTAATTAACGTTATTGCGCAGTTTCTTTGATTACTTGAGGTTAATAATCGTTTGTACAGATCCGTCTTACTTTTAGAGGCCAGTACACATCAATAATTCTGATTATGTTTGTGAACATGCTGCATATGTTGAATTACGGGCGTTGAGACTTAACCATAGCTTGACACAGCTCTAATCTATCGATTCTCGACCTAGGTTCTTATAGTTTTTTGATCCTTTGATTGGTATAAGCATGGTGGACCGAACTAATTCCCTAGACCTTTATTTTATAGAGTAAAATCCCTTTTTATATTGCTTTCTAGTGTCTAATTATTAGTTCAGCTGATTTCCATCTGATCTTGTCTGAAGTAGCTTTTTGGCTAGATATTAACTTAGAACTCCGTCTGTCTGTGGATTCGACCCTACTTCCGTTGACTAACATTTGTTAGAGGACTGTAGGAATTATCTTTGAATAGGTGATACGACTTTAGCCTGTCAAATTTTGGCGCCGTTGCCGGGAGATGGCTAGTTTTCTAAGTTTTTGTTCGATTATTCAGACTACTTTTCTTGTGTAAATATTTTTTTTTATTTTTATTTTTGTAAATTTATTCTTTCTTTCTTCCTTCCTTACTCATGAGTTTACATGGAGTGGCCTGATTATCATTCGTACGGGGAAGGTTATCCTAATTTGCAAGGGAAGTATGATTTTGATAATGGATATTGCAATAGTTATGTGTCTGATGCATCTTCTTATTGTCAATATCTAAATAATGATTGCATGCACTCTCCTGAATTGCCTCATATTTTTTGCGAACCCCACGTACATATTAGTAATTCTAGAGCAATTTTTTCTTTTCCTCAGTATGAGAACGAAGTGTTTTGGAAGTACCATCATAGGTTTGGTAAATTTATTGGTCCTAATCATGAAATTGAACTGCCCGATATGTTCCTAGTGATATATGAGGGTTTAAATGAAGAAACTAGAAGGGTGGTAGAATCTATATCTGATGGAGAATTTCTACTCCAAACACACCTGATTATTGTTGGGATTTGATTGTGTGGTTGGCTAGAGATACTTACGAGTGGGAGATGTCTTCATATGATTCAAATAATGTATGCATGAATTCCTATGAATTTAATCATTTCCCTAATGAGTCTTATGCAACTGAAAAATTTAATAAAGACTTGATGTGTGACCTCGAACGTATCTAAAATTCTCTTCAATCACTTGCTATGCAACTTGATAGTCAACAGGCGATTTGTGATGATAATGATTGTGATGATGATTGTGTTGGGAATACCATGTTAGAGGTGAATGATAATAATCTGACTCCCGATATTGAAAAGAATGATCAGACTGAGGGGAGTGTGGATGTAATGAATGTTTTGATAGAGGAGGAACTCTTGGTTGAGGGCCCTTGTGTTGACGATCCCATTATTGAGGATGGTGAAATTGTAAGTAAAACCGTCAAGGTTGAGGCTATTATTCCCTGTCCCTATATTCCATCTTCACATAGACTTGATCTTGTCCCTTCTCTCCCTATTCGCCATGCCCCATATTTTCTCATAGTTACGGTTGCTCCTATTCTCTCCTTGAGACCCTCACAGCCTACGCCACCAAAGGGAAGTTGTTCATTGTCCTTCTTTTCTCCCTTTTATTTTGATTTTACTTATCTTCACAAATCATTTGTTTTCTCTGATATTATTTATGTGAAGATAGATGCGCTTGTCATCAAGCCATATCTAGTGCTCAATGACATGTTTGCATGCGCATTTGATAAGTTACTCAAGGCATTGGACTCTTCCAATGATGATAGGATAAGATCGTGTATGGGCATGTTGGGGTACTATTCCTACAATCTTGTTCCTCATCTGACTGATGGTTGAGGTATTATGGTCGTGCGGGACCTTTATAAACCAGCACTGTCCGAGAGGTAACTCGTGATTTCCCCTTATTATTTTTTATTTTTTATTTTATTTTATTTTATTTTTCTTATTTTTTTTAGTGAGCGAGAGTGAGGGTACTAACGTTGTTTTTCCTCTTAGCATCGTCCTTTGTTACCTTTTGGCATTGAGGACACTGAGAAATTCAGCTTGGGGGAGGATTTCTGTTTGTATTCTCTATCACTAGTACTGCTTTCTAGGATAGATTTACTGCTTTCGAAAAATACTGAAAAATCAAAAAAATATGGTTCCCATGACTGGTTTAGTTGCCTCCCTGTGCCCCTTGGAGTGCTCTTATTGAAAATGATTTGACTTTGTTTTCTGGATAGCTGGGCATATGTGATCTTAAGGCTATGATTTGATGTTTGATTGCTGTGATTTCGAGCGAATTTGGATTATATTACACTACATTGTGCCGCATGCCTGAATTGGTTAGACTGTGAGGCCTCTTTGTAGCCTATTGGATTCATATTATTATCCAGTCTGTTTTTGTGTGTTAGTTCCTCTTTAGTTTATTGATCTTGACTTTGACTTCGTACTTGTCTGATGTTCGATGACTTTTAGCATTTGCTGTGATAGAGGCGTTCTTTTGTCTGATTCTAGAGCCTCAGAGTGAATTTTTGATATACTTTTATCCTCCTTAGACCCGCTGAGCCTAATGACCTTTTTTTGTGTTACTTAAACCCTTATTATGAGCCTATGGCCTTTATTTCGATACTATTTCCAAGCCTAGTTTGGGGGAGCTTTTGTATGGGTTGAGTTTGAGATTGGTTTCATGGTTTGGTTTGGTTTTTGAGGAATTAAAAGTGTATTTATGTGGTTTGAGTGTGAGAAAAAGAAAAGAAAAAGCAAAGTTTGAGTTGCGTGAATGTTTGGTTCGAAAAATGAAAGAAAAAGAAATGAAAGTTCAAAAGAGTTCAAAGTTCCTCCATTCACGTTGTTTATAAAGAAAAATGTGCTACTCTGCTTGAAAATTGGGTTTGTTGTGAGTTTTCATCTATTTATAAGAGTTCGGTTATGTTTTGTGGTTATATGGTGTTGTTGGGAATTGTTTCGGCCATCTTCGGCTTGGTTTGAGTGATCTTTGCTCCCCTATTCTTGGTTTTTCCACCGCATTTCCTAAAAGTATGTCCTACCTCTTGCCTAAGACCCATTACAACCCTATAAAGTCCTCTTGAGCTTATGTTTACATTGTTTATTGGATTGATTTCGAGTCAGTTTGTCAAAGTTAAAGAGTATGTCTGCTATTTGAGTCGACTTGATTAGGGTGAGCGTCGTTTAACCTTCTTAAACACATGAGAGTGTGAGTGGGAAGGGATATTATGGTCGGGTCGGTGAGTGTTCGGGCACATTCTTTGCCACCACAAAATTGAGAGGAGTGACACCATTGTAAGCACCTTTTCAGGATTTGTATGCCTTGTGGATAGTTAAATTTGACGATTTGCTTGGATGATTGGTAGTTGGATGGATTTGAAAAGTTGAACTTGAATTTTGCCTGCTTGAACGATTATTAATCTTGAAAATGTTTTGAGCTTCGAATGTTTTATCTTTGGGGTGAGGCAATTTATTCCATGTTCATGTTTTATTTGCTTGAGGACAAGCAAAGGTTTAGCTTGGGGGAGTTTGATGTATCACATTTATATATAGTTTTTAGATGCATTTAGATTGCATTTAGAACTCCCTTTTGAGCATTTAGGTGCATAATGACATGAATTACATAAGTTGTGCTCTACTACTCCCCGTTTGTGTGTTTCGATGATTTTTCAGGTTATTTTGATACAAAGTGATCATGAGTACCAAGGATGTAGCCTATTAATCATTGAAGATGAAGGTAGCTTGCACAAGGATCACAATGCATCCGTTTAGGACAATCTTGAGTTGGAATGAAGCAAAGAGTTAGTGAAAGAAGTGCCAAAACTGACACACCTTCACTATTTTTATTATAACTTTTGATAGAAAATTGATAACCAAGAAATTCTAATTGGGTTGGATTCTAGACTTCAAGATCTTTTCAATGATAGGTCACACGCCCCAATCGGACTTCTGGTTTGACAGATACCACCTTCGCAAGTTGATGCAGAATTGCAGTTTATCCACCCGATCGGGCGGGATTCGACCCGATCGGTCCTAAAGCACGGACAACTCGTTTTTCCGAAATTCAATCTTTTTCTATTCATTTTTAATTAGATTTTGGGCTATTATAAATAGCTATCCTTCATTAGTTTTAGAGACATCTTTTTTATTCAGTTTTATTTCCCATAGTTCTTAGCTTAGTTTTATTTAGTTTAAACACTTTAGATTAGATTAAAGGTGATTGAACCTTGGATTCGATTTCAATAAAAGTTCTTGCTTTCCGTCAATTGGTATTCTTCTCTATTTTAATCTCTTTAATTATTTCTTGATTACTTAGTTTAATTATTTATTCATTCATGATGTTGATATTAGGGTTTCATATTAGAATTGTTATTGTTGATTTAATTATGTCTGAGTAGTTTAATTTCTAGGGGTTTGGTTAGGGAAGCCATGTTTATACCTTGATTGTTTGAATTGCTATTAGTTTCTAGGGTTTGATGAGATAGGTTATGGTGTGATTTGTTCTTATTGAGTAATTAACGTTATTGCGCAGTTTCTTTGATTACTTGAGGTTAATAATCGTTTGTACAGATCCGTCTTACTTTTAGAGGCCAGTACACATCAATAATTCTGATTATGTTTGTGAACATGCTGCATATGTTGAATTACGGGCGTTGAGACTTAACCATAGCTTGACACTGCTCTAATCTATCGATTCTCGACCTAGGTTCTTATAGTTGTTTGATCCTTTGATTGGTAAGCATGGTGGACCGAACTAATTCCCTAGACCTTTATTTTATAGAGTAAAATCCCTTTTTATATTGCTTTCTAGTGTCTAATTATTAGTTCAGCTGATTTCCAACTGATCTTTTCTGAAGTAGCTTTTTGGCTGGATATTAACTTAGAACTCCGTCTGTCTGTGGATTCGACCCTACTTCCGTTGACTACCATTGTTAGAGGGCTGTAGGAATTATCTTTGAATAGGTGATACGACTTTAGCCTATCAGGTTTATAAAAAAAATAGGAAATATATATGCTATAAGTTATCAATACTGTTATCATAAGTTTTATTATGTCATTAGTATGCTTTACTTTCGCCTAGTATTTCTATTTTTAGGAATATGGCAGTAATGTCCTGTAAATATTATAATATCATTTTTAAATAAATATGATGTAATATTTTGGTCTGATCGTGGTACTGGCATGTGGTATTCAAAAATATTGAAATTACTGGGCGTTATAGTTTGGTATCTGAGCCACGTTAACAAATATATGAACATATCTATAATAATAATAAAATAACTAGTGTGTGGCCCCCAACGATGCCCGGGGTTCATTTTTTAATTGAGTTAAAATAATATTCCTCATAGATTTAATTTTTTTAATATTAATTTTGATGGTATAATTTTAGAATCAAATAAACAAATTAAAAGGAACATAAAACATTGTAATGAATGAGGTCTCTTTACTTTTTCCCAAAGCTTAATCAAGGTAAAAATAAATCTTACTTACAAGATGACAACAAAAAGGGATGTGGCTTGATGGTAGAACCTATGACATTACAACTAATAGGTTGCGTGTTCAAAACCCATTACTTGCATTTTGCGTAGCGTTTTAATATATATATAGATTGTTAGAAACCAACATGAGAGAAAAGAGATATTTGGAAATTTATTATTTGTTGCATAATTTTTTATATTTTTTATAATGCAGATGATGATATTATATTTACCATGTGTCGATTTATTTTAGAATGGCAGGAAATATAAGTCCCAACATGTTAGCAATGGATCCTGGTTGTAGTATTATGTAACATACTCACCATCTAAAAAGGTTTTTCGACAAATTTAACGCACTATTTCCGAAATTTGGAATGACCACAAAGTATTTAGCTTATGTAATGATCCAAACACTTCAGATGAGCTTCCCGTGGAAAATTTTCAAAACTAAATATTCTGTCTATTAGTCAACGGGGCGCCCAACTGGAAGAAGTATGCACAATTTTGATTGGGCTAACCAAGGTGGACTCCAAATTTTATAGAGCTAGTTGGAGAGTTGTTGCCATTTGAGGGAGAATCATATTTTATACTTACATAATTCAGTTTGACCTTAAGGGATTTGATGTTATTTTAGAGATTGGGCGAATAAACATCGTGTCATAGTAGACTGTCAAAAACAAATCGTAACCTTAGTAAATTCTGAGGGGAATGAAGTGATTTTTCAAAATAATGAAAGAAAATCTGAATCTAGAATCATTTCTTTTCTTCAAGCACAAAATATGTTAAAACTAGGCCGTGAAGGATACCTTTGTGATGTTCTTAGTACAGAAAAATTTGAATCTAAAATCTCTGATATTCCCATTGTTAAAAAAGATGTCTTTCTTGAGGAAGTTGTAGATATGCCCCCACAAAGAGAAATTGATTTCACTATTGAGTTAATACGTGGGGTAGTACCTATCTAAAAAGCACCATATAAAATGGCACATGTGGAATTAAAGGAACTAAAGATACAACTAGAGGAATTATTGGAAAAAGGATATATTTCCTCCATTTTTTTATGTGACACTTTCCATCTAAGGAAGTTTAGAATTAGTTGTGACACTTTCTTTTTTGGGCAAATCTTTCTCTCTATCTCTCTCCTATCTTATGGATCCCCTTCTTTCTTTCTCTCTATATATTTCCTCTCCAAATATTGCCTAGGAGTCCTTGAAATTAAAATGTCACATCTAATAAAAAACGGAGGAAGTATTAAACCAAGTGTGTCACCTTGGGGAGCACCTGTTCTATTTGTGAAGAAAAAAGATGGAAACTTAAGGTTATGCATAGAATATAGGGAGCTTAACAAGATAACCATCAAAAACAAATATCCTTTGCCTCGTATAAATGACCTTTTTGATCACTTGTAGGGTGTGTTAGTGTTCTCAAATGTTCCAAAAACTGCTTTTAGGACCAAATACGGACTTCATGAATTTTTAGTTATGCCTTTTGGTCTTACTAATGCCCCAGCTGTTTTTATGGATCTCATGAATCGAGTTATGAACCTTATTTAGATCATTTTGTTATAGTTTTATTGATGATATTCTAGTATATTCCAAAGATGAGAAGGATCACGACAAACATTTGAGTATAGTCTTAGAGACTCTGAGAAAGAACCAATTGTATGCAAAATTTAAAAAGTGCAAACTCTGACTAGAGAAAATATCATTCTTAGGACATGTGGTGTCTAAAGATGGTGTGCAAGTGGATTCTCAAAAAATTGAAGCAATCACTAATTGGCCTCGACCTACAAATGTGTCAGACGTACGAAACTTTTTAAGATTAGCAGTCTACGATTGTCGATTTGTGGAAAACTTTTCCCGAATAGCTGAACCTATCACAAACCTTATAAGAAAAACCACAAAGTTTGAATGGAGTGATAAGTATGAAACTGCATACCAAGAGGTCAAATTTCTTCTTACCACAGCTCCAATCCTTACTCTTCCTAGTGGTACAGAAGGTTTAGAAATATATAGTGATGCCTCCGAACAAGGGTTGGGGTCGGGTGTGTATTGATGCAGCATGGGAAAGTGATATATTATGCATCCCGTCAGTTGAAACCTCATGAACAGAATTATCCTACCCATGGCCTTGAACTTGTCGCAATTGTATTCACATTGAAAATTTGGCGACGATATCTATATGGGGTTAATTGTAAAATTTACACCGATCACAAAAGTCTTAAATAATATATTCACTCAACAAGAGATTAACATGTGACAAAGAAGGTGGTTAGAATTCATAAAGGATTACGAATTAGATATTCAATATCACGCTGGAAAGGCCAATGTGGTGGCCGATGCTCTTAGCCGGAAAAACTATGTTGCCCTTAATCTACTTAGCACTCAATCTATTATCCAAAGAGAAATCCAAAGTTAGAAATTGAGTTGATTATAAGTGGTTTGGAAGGATCTTTAGCAGCTCTAGAAATAAAACCAACCTTGAGTGAAGAAATTAAAGAACTACAAAATACGGACCCACAATTAGAGAAGATTCGTGAAAGGGTGTTGCTTGGAAAGGAAATTGGTTTTGTAGTACAAGAAGATGGGTCACTTCGTTTTTAAAGAAGAGTGTGTGTACCAGATCAGGCAGATATAAAGAGAAAAATCATGTATAAAGCACATAATACCCATTATTCATGACACCCAGGAGGAAACAAGATGTATAAAGATCTGCGGAGTATATTTTGGTGGAGCAATATGAAACGAGAAATCGCAGAATTTGTTGCCAACTGTCTGACTTGCTAGCAAGTAAAAATAGAACATCAGCACCATTCGGGACTTTTACAGCTTTTAGATATACCCACTTGGAAATGGGAATCGATAGCAATGGATTTTGTTCCCCTCAAGGGATGAATTCCATATGGGTAATAGTAGATATGATGGAGGTCCATCTATGTCCATTGATCCTAAGATTAAGAACATGGTTGCTTCTATTCTAAGGGATGTTCTGAATTCCTTTAAGTCCTTTGAGTCTTTAGAAAGTGTCCTTAGCTTATTTAATTAATTTTAGCTAAGTTACTATCTTTTAATTGCTTTATTAGAGTCAAATTATTCTAGTTAATTTATTATGTCATGTTAAGTTAATTAGAGTAATATTTCATGTTTTATTTATGTAAGTCCGAATTAGTTAGAGACTTGAGTTGTAATTTGTTTTATTTCTTTTCTTATAAAGTTAGTGAGTCAAATTAGGTTGTAACTACCCTATGGACGTGTGAGAGTGAAGCTACAAGCAAGGAAGACCAGCTACAAGCAAGGAAAAAGCTTTGAATGAAGAGAATGAACCTAGACAAGCTTTGAAGATGGACCTAGACATGAAGGAATGAGTCTACAACAACCTCCTAAAATCTAGGCGTGCAAGTGTTAGGAATGGCGCGTGAATTTGAATGCAAGGCTGATGTTGTTGAGGTTGTTACAACCTCTTCCCCTTTTTCTAGCCGTCCACCCTTTCTTCATAATAGGCGCCTAATGCAACAACCTTTGAATGAGTCTCCTTCTTTCAAGGGATGCTGAGGGAATCATGGAGAATCCACATGTGAAGCTACCAACGGCTATCTACACGTTCAAGAGCATAACTACACTACTTAGGACATGTTCCCATGTACTTAGCTTAGTGTGTTAGTGGTAGTTATTTTAGTTTTAATTAATTAGTTTTTATTTTCCAAAAATAGGACCTAAGGACATGTATTTAAAGGACTTCGAGCTTAATGAAAAAGATATGACTTTTAATCCAAACTTTGAGTTTTATATTTGCTTTGATTAATAATATAATTAATCTAAGTGTCTTTGCTAGCTTAATTCTTTAGCTTGAATTAAGTGGTGTTCTTGGGAACCTTCCAAAATCTTCGCTTTAGCAATTCGCTAACGCCCCTTAAATGCAAGCATTAAGCAAGCGCCTACGCCCTTATTTTAACTTAGTGGTGCATCTGTATCTAAGTTGAACTAAGCTAAGCTAATCTATCATAATACTTCTTAAATTTTGACTAACCTATGGTTGGAATATAACAAGATATGCTTACAAAAAGCGCACATTTCCAGCAATTCATATACTTGGAATCTGGAACGGTTAGCAAAGAAATATGTTGATGAAATTATTAGGCTTCATGGAGTGCCTAGTTCTATTGTATCCGATAGAGTCTCTCGATTTGCATCTAAGTTTTGGCAGAAGTTACAGAATACTTTGGGTACACAGTTAAATATTATCATTGCTTTTCACCCAGCTACAGATGGCCAAACCAAGAGAACTATACAGACTGTGGAAGACTTGTTGCCAGCTTATGTGTTAGAATTCAAGGGTTCTTGGAAAAGTATTTACCATTAATAGAGTTTTCCTATAATAATAGTTGTCATGCTAGCATTGATATGTACTAGAACCTTTTGGGTTGACTTTTTATTAAATGTTTTGTGTTCAGGTACTGGAGATTGGAGGACCAAGAGTGAGGTTTATGTATATATGCTATAAGTTATCAGTATTGTTATTATAAGTTTTATTATGTCATTAGCATGCTTTAATTTCGCCTAGTATTTCTATTTTTGTGAATACGACAATAGTGTCCTATAGACATTATAATATCCTTTTAAATAAATATGATGTAATATTTTGGTTCGATCTTGGTACTGACATGTGTTATTCAAAACTATTAAAATTACAGGGCGTTACAATCTGAACGGGTCCTCGGGATTCTTCAAATCCCAATTCATCCCGATGACCAAGAAAAGACTACATTCACTTGCCTTATGGTACTTATGCTTATCGTAAGATGCCATTTGGGTTGTGTAATGCACCTGCCACCTTCCAACGTTGTATGATGGCTATTTTTGCCGATATGATTGAGAAGGAGATGGAAGTTTTTATGGATGACTTCTCCGTTTGTGGAGGGTCTTTTGATGATTTCTTTGTGAATCTCGTTCGATGTTTGGAGAGATATGAGAAGGCTAATTTAGTCTTCAATTGAGAAAAATGTCACTTTATGGTGCAAGAAGGAATTGTTCTTAGCCATAAAGTGTCACATAAAAGAATTGCGGTTGACCAAGCTAAGGTTGAGGTCATTGAGAAACTACCCCCTCCCATAAAAATCAATGGAGTGAGGTCCTTCTTGGATCACACCTGTTTTTACCGACATTTCATCGAGAATTTCTCAAAGATCGTCAAATCGCTCACATCTTTGCTTAAAAAGGAGAACGAGTTTTAATTTGACGATGCGTGTTTAGATGCCTTGCTAGAATCAAAAGTGCTCTCATTTCGGCCATAATTAATCAAGCACAGGATTGGAGCCTTCCCTTTAAGCTCATTGATAAGAGGTTTTCATTGTGTCGTTAAGGCACTAAGAACTACTTTCCAGACATTATTTATAAACCTAACAAGCAACTATTATGAACGTAGTAACGACAAGTCAAGGGTCGAACCACAGGAAAAAAGGGATTAACCAAGGTCTATTAAGTCTAAAACTACCTAAGTGAAGGGTATTTGGGGGGTGTGAAGGATTCATTCGACTATCAACTAATCTTGCTACGGAATAACAACTAACAATCAAATACGAGATGTAAATATAATAAGGCAAACACTAGAGTTCGGGCTACTAGTATGAATCTGCGCTAGGCAACAACAACCAAAGTAATTACAGTTCAAAGGCGAATATCATGCAAAGTTAAGCTCTCCTCTATATTACTTGGGTCCTCTCTCGAATGGCCCTAAAGAGTAATCAATTTTTCAATCAACTAGATCCTCTCTCGAATAGCCTCTAGTCAATTGATTAATGGATTCAATAAGCGTGGAAAACCCCTAATACAAAGATCCTCTTAATTTCTACCCAATTCCTTGGTCTAGAAATTAAGTTGATTCAAGGGAATGACAAAGAAATCAATATTCAATTAAGAGGAATTGAAATCTAAAAGTCCTAGCATAAACATGATCAATATCTACCCTCGGGTGTCAATACACCAAGATCAATGCATAATAATCAATAGAAAACACAATTACATGAACATCATAATTAAGCCCTGAATTCATACTTTCGTCCAAGCCCTAGATAATGAACTACTCACTAATCATCGATTCTAAGCAATAGAGATTAACAAAATTAAACATGATTAACAAAAGCAATGAAAACATAGAGAAGAGATTAAAATAAATATACTTGGATTAATTGAGCAAATGGATCTTCAATGAAAGTATCAGTGTAAGAGAATAAGAGTTTGAGAATGTTTAGAGAGAATAGCTAAGAGATTAGAGTTGTAAAATGTCGACTCTTCCAAAATAATTAACTAAACCAATTTATATTAGTTCCGAAAATAAAGACGGAAGATTGGGAAAAACCCGAACTACAAGTCTACACGGGCGTGTCCAAAAAGACACGAGCTTGTAGACCTGATTCTCTGAAATCAGCGTCTTCAACTAAGTCTTCACAACAACAACCGTTTCCATAAAATTTAGGCAACATGGGCGTGTTGGCCTTATTCTCTCAAATCAGTAGGCAAGAAGCAATGACACAGAAATAAACTGCCTTCGTGGAAAAAGCCCAACACGGGCTCGTCCATTTCAACACGGGCGTGTGCCCTGTAGACAGCGGACAACTCAACTTCAAACGGTTGTAACTCCTGCTCTGGTGCTTTCTTTGAGACATAATATATCGTTGGAAAGCTATCAAAACGAGGTAACACCTCCAACTGGAATTACCATCATCCGATTTATGGATCAAAAGTTATGTCCATTTAAAGTTCCCTATACAAGATTTCATTGCGTTATTTGCTCCTTTGTGCAAGCGGACATGGGGCATGTGCAAGTGAACTATTTCTCATTGCGTGCTCTATCTTCATTGCTTCCTTTGTAAACTATTCTACTCATAGTCCAAAAATCCACAACTAATCTTCCAATGATTATATGGCTTCAAAAACCTTCTAGTTAGCCTAAAATTCATCCAAAAATAAGTAAACATATAGTGAAACAACAATGTAGCTCAAGTGTTACAAAAAACCATGCAATTCTAGATCTAAATGCGCTAAACTACGTGCAATGACACTGATTATGCTATACAAATAAGCACAATTATGTGCTTATCACTCATGTGTGATGCAAGCGGTATCGTCGTTGGGGCGGTATTGGGTCAAATAAAGGAAGGGAAGCTCCACATCATCCACTATGCCAGCAAAATACTCAATGATGCCCAAAATAACTACACCAGTACAGAGAAAGAACTACTAGCGGTGGTGTATGCTTTTGAGAAGTTCCAGGCATACCTTGTGGGGTCTAAGACCATTATTTACACGGACCATTCCGCCCTCAAGTACTTGATGGCGAAGAAAGATGCCAATCCAAGGTTGATCTGTTGGGTGTTATTGCTTCAAGAGTTTGACATCGAAGTGAGGGATAAAAAGGGGTCCGAAAATCTAGTAGCAGATTACCTCTCAAGAATATTTTGTGATGAGGATGATTTCCCGGATCTTCCCATTGAGTTAATATGAGGGCCGATATTTTGTATGTGGTCGAGAGCACAAGCTTGCCATGGTTTGCCGACATCGTCAACTACCTAGATTGTAGCGTGATTCGTCCGGATTTCATAAAGCAACAACGTCGGAAACTTAGGCATGATGCAAAGCGATTCATTTTGGATGAGCCATTATTGTACAAGAGAGGGTCGGACAGTCTATATAGGAGGTGTGTGCCTAATGAGGAAGTTAGAACCGTCTTGGAAATCTTCCACTGTTCACCTTGTCGAGGCATATGAGTTCTAATAAGACGGTTGCCAAGATACTTCAAAGCGGTATTTATTGGCTAGCCATGTTTAGAGACACTTGGAGCTTCGTCAAGAGTTGTGATAGATGTCAAAGGATGGGAAACATTTCAAGGAGACATGAGATGCCGCTTAACACTCTTCTTGAACTTGAAGTGTTCGATGTATGGGCAATTGGTTCATGGGCCCATTCCCCTCCTCTTGTAGCAACCAATACATCCTCGTAGCCGTTGATTATGTGCCAAAGTAGGTCGAGGCAATTGCATCTCCTACAAGTGACTTCAAAGTACTAATGAAGATGTTCAAGAAGATAACCTTCCCAAGATTCGGTGTTCCTAGAGCCATCAGAAGTGATGGTGGCTCTCACTTCGCAAAAACGTCATTCCAATCGTTACTTGCGAAGTATGGAGTGAACCATAAGGTTGGGTTAACTTATCACCTTCAAACTAGTGGCCAAGCCGAGATTTCTAATAGGGAGATTAAGACCATCTTGGAGAATACGGTAGAGAGGGCGAGAAAATATTGGTCTTTGAAGCTCGATGATGCCTTGTGGGCATATCGCACCGCTTTTATGACACCATTTGACACCACCCCTTACAATCTTGTTTATGGCAAGTCTTGTCACATATCGGTTGAGCTAGAGCATCGGGCACATTGCGCTATCAAGCACATCAACTTTGACTTGAAGAGTGTCGGTGAGAAAAGGTGGTTAGATCTTCATGCTTTGGAGGAGTTTAGGCAAGAGGCCTATGATTGTGCAAGCATTTACAAGGCAAGAACAAAGGCCTTTCATGACAAGAACTTCATGAAGAGTTAATTTGCAAAAGGGGATAAGGTGCTCCTATTCAACTCCTGTTTGAAAATTTTTCTGGACAAGTTGATGTCTAGGTGGAGTGGACATTTTTAGGTGGTCAATGTACTCCCATATGGTTCGGTGGAGATAAAGAGTGAAACAACCGGCTCCTTCCAAGTTAATGGACAAAGTTTGAAAATCTACTATGAAAGAGACCAAGTGAGAAAAGTGTTCTCCGTCAACCTTGGGGAATTTGACACCTCATCCCAAAAGAAGTGATATCCTTTTATGGTCAAGATAATTACCTTAAAAACTAGCGCTTATTGTGGGACAACCCAATTTTCTCACATTTTCTTTTGACTTTTCGCTTATTTCACTTGACACTTGTCTAACCTTGAGTTTATTTAATTTTTTTTTTTTTTGGTGTTTGGATGTTATGGCTAGTGCTTGTTGAATATGAATGGCCATGAGCATTTGGGGTTGACAATGTGAAGGATGATGGTTTGAAGTGGAAAGTGAGTTGAGAAGTATGAAGACAAAAAGGTGATTAGAAAAAGGGAGATTAGGAAAAAAAAGAGAGGAAAGAAAATAAAATAGAGAATAAACATTTGAAGATTAAAAAAGGGAGAGAGGAAAGAAAACAATAGAGGAACAAAAATTGAAAAAAAGGGGTAAAGAGGACAGCGAAAAAAATAAAATAGTTTTTTTTAATATCAGCTGATCAGCCCTGAGGACCGGGAGATCTAGTGAATCAGTAGCTATGCAAAACTCAACAAAAATCAGCCCGGCCGATCACTAAGGAGACCGCCCAATCCACCTATCTGCTCACCCGATCAGACACCATCCCAGAAAAAAAAAAGAAAAAAATTTGGCTCATCAAAGAAAAAACTGAACCCCTTTCCTTTTCCCCTTCATTCTCATTTACCTCTCACACTCATCCTCACCTTCATCTTCATCCCTCTTTCACTCCTCTCAAACCCTAACCTTCAAACTCTCAAATCACTATCAATCCCAAACTCTGACAAAAAACCACATCCCTCACATTACTCCACAAGATCCACCTTTCTTCACCATTTTCTCACTCATTCACACAAAACACCATTTAATCCCATTTCCATTATCTTCAAGAATTTCACATTTTGGCACTTTGAAAGGCAAGGGTAGCTTAAAAAAGTTTGGAGGGACGATCAAAAGGTTGAAATAAGGTGTGTACTCACTAGTTTGATAAACAATTTGTCTATTATCTTTTTGTTCATTACTCCATTTTTGATTGAAACCTTGCTCATTCTCTTGCCTATTTGTGAAAGAAATTGACTACACTTGCTTAGTTGTATCTTGAGCTGGTTATTATTGGTTTTTATTGGAGTGTTGAGTGTGATTTGCTATTGCTTGGAGTAGTGTTGGACAAAAATCTTCGGTTATCCATTGAAGTGTTGATTTGTTATACTGTTGATTTGTTGGGACTGTTATTTGGTCTCATTTAGTTGGATTGGTGTGTGATTTGGTTTGAGTTTTTGGATCATTTGCATGGTGAATTGTATCGGAAGGTTTGTGATTGGGCTCCTTTTTCAATTGTGGTCGAGTTATTCTCCATAAACTCCACACACCACCACCAAACTCACTCTACTCACAAATGGCCCCAAAAATCAAAGTCTCAGAAACCTACAAACGCGCGACACCTTCCACCTCCTCCTCACAAAAAACACCATGGGGGAAAATGGGTATCACCCTTACCTCCAAAGTACACCAAGACCGATTCATGTCCCTCAAAGGTCGTGCCATCAAGCGGACCAAATTCTTTGATGAGGGCGTACTTTGAAGTTTAAGTGTTCTTGAGGAAGCTCGGGTGCTTTGTGATCATTTAGGGTGGACCAACTTCGTAGTCATGCCCTCTGCATTGACATATGAGCGTCTTACATTTGAATTCTTTTAATTTCCACACTTGAGTGTACACTTATTGATGAAGGTGAAGAGGATGGTGATGATGAGGGATACTATAAAATCACCTTCAAATTCTTCAACATTGAAAGGGAGGTGGACTATGAGGTCTTTACCGAGATTTTTTGTTGGGATAAGAACTCCCCCCTAACTACATATGTTACCAATGAATTCAATGGGTATGATTTTAATGTATGATCACGGGAAACCCCCACCCCCTCAAAAACCCAAAGTCCTCCCACATTTTACACCGGGCCGTCTGCTACGTCCGTCGGCTCCTTGTGTATTGCATTAATGGACAAGCGGACCTTGGCAACACGAGTAAAGATGAGGGAAATGCTATTTGGGTCATGTGTCGGCCAAACAGAAGCATCGTGCCAATTTGTGTTGTCGAGCACCCCATACAAAGATTCATCAAGCTGAGCAATGGTATCCATCACTGCAAAGATATCATCATGGGTGGCATGATTGCCATAATTGCAAGACATTGGCACGACCATTAGGATTTTGCCACTTTGGCACCGATCTCCCAATGCATGCTCCTTGATGATGCCTCCTTGCATCAAATAAACTTCTACCGATACATCCAAGGTGACCATGATTGAATTGTTCGGTTAGTGCGTGAGTTCAGCTACTGTCACCTTTTCGAATTTTATGAATTTTATGAATTTTATAAATATATTTCAATTATATTTATAATCATTTTCATATTTGTTTCAATTAATTATTTAAATTCTGACTATTTTGAAAGTCAAACGATTGTTTAAACGTTTTAAATAATCATTAATATTTATTGGGTTGGACTTTTAAGTATTGAATATTTTATTAAATATTTTGGGTTGTGTTTAAATGGTTTTTAATATTGGGTTATGGAGTCCAAACTGTTTAATTAGGGTTGGATGATCAACCCAAAGCCCAAACCTAAGTCTAAGCTAATTTTTCAGAGGTTTTAGACAAACCTATAAATACCCCCGAAACACCAAATTTTGCACACTCTTAATTCTCTCTTTTTTCATCTTTCTATATTCCCGAATCTGATTGCTCAGATTTCTTGTAGTTCCGTTCATTTTTAGCCAAACTTTCCTTCTTAAAATTTGTAGATCTCGAAAAGTTATTGAACTTAGGCTCAAGAATCGCTCGATTCCGATTAATGTTCTACCAGTTGTGGCCTCTGGAAATTCTGCCATATTTTCACTCGCGATTTCGGTTATGCACTCTTTTTCTCTCTTTTTCTTTTGATTATGTTTCCTCCTTTTCTTATATATTGATTTCATATATATTGATTTAATGTTTTTAAGTACTAGTTTATTTATTTATAGTTAAAGTTTTAGTCTTTTATTGTTTAAATTGATTCATATTATATGTTCCATATTATTAAGCAAATAAATTTCAGATTTAATATTTTATGTTTATGGTGAGATTTAAATATAAAAGTATTAATTTTTACGATTTTAAAAGACTAACTTTGTGGTACTATATTAAAGGGTACTAAAGGTTGATACTTTAGTGTTTTTAAAGTATTTCAAAACGAGTTTTGAAGCGTTTTAAAATAATTTATATTGCTGTGAATTAATTAGGATATTAATTCATTGTTATGTTATTATTTTGGTTGGCAGACTATTTACTTTAGGCGACTTTTAGAGTTTTAAAGTGGCCTCTTACTTTGTCTACACAAGGTACGTACATGTCCTTATGTGTTAGACTAATATCATGTCCTAAGGATTAGGATTATTTATAGTATCATGTATATGGAACCCTTTCATGATTTAATGGATTTGTTCCCTTATTATTATTTTATTATTTCTCAAAGGCCGAGTACTTTGTGAGTAAGTGGGATTATTATTGGCTATGGTTATTTTACTACTTTGCAAAGACCGAGGGCTTTGTAGGTTATGTATATTCATTGTCTTTGGACATTCGATTATTGATTTAAGTCAACAAATGAATTGAAGGATTAATTCTTGGTCAATTGGAATTGTTTGATCACTTATTTAATCCTAAGATAAAAGTGGAAATTGTTGTATTCATGTTATGTGTTGGTTGCCTGTTTAGAGTCCAACATCGAATAACATATTAATACTTAAAGTGGAAAGTGAATATCAATAGCTTTAGACTTGTGGACGTCTGAAGTTCTGGACTAGTATGAATTGGAGTACATGGTGGTAGCCCATAGCTTTTCTTGGGGCCGGATTGATCATCGTGCCCTATTTTATTTTTAAAGGTTCCTAGATATCGTAGGTCAAGAGATTACGGAGTTGCACCCGTAATTCGTTTTCTGTATTGAAGGCTGGTTTTGGTTGGACAACTCGATCCATTGTCTATTAATTTATTTACTTCCTCCGTTTTTTTTAGTTGCAACAATTGGGAATATTTGTGAGAGGTAAAATATTCCATTGTTGCAGCTAAAAAAAACAGAAGAAGTAAATAATTATCATGTTGTATGTTTCGTGATGTTGAGTCTTATATTACGAGTTGAAGTCTTGAGTTCTATTTATTGATCATGTTTTATTGCTCAGTGGTATCATGTTAGGTTTTGCGTCTTGTATTGTTATGTATGTATTCAACTTTGCTGATTACGTGCTTTCTGTTTGTCGATCATGGTTGTGCCTATTGATCCTGTGATGACCCTTTATTGGCGAGCAACTTTCAATTGAGTATTTTCCTACAGGTCTGGAAGATATGATGCATCATCACAATTACTCATTTGGGATTATTGGGAAGCATTGATGAGGTATCGCTTTCGTACTTTTATTGTTTCTTGCAGTTAACTTACTATTAAGTTGCTTTATGGATTATTTATCTTAAATATTTTAAGTTGGTTTTGAATTATTTTCGAGGTTTGGATTATGTTTTGACAATTACTATAAGTTTTAATAAAAGTTTATTTGTTTTTCCACCGGAAAACTCTGAGGAAGCCGGTACTTTATCACACATGCGATAATGCCTTGATAATTCTCTATTTTAGTTGCAAAATAATGTGTTTTATAAAGAGAGAATTGTTGGGGTGTTACAAAGTGGTATCTTGGAGCTTAAGGTTTATTGGTCTTTCGTGACAAAACTATTTTTAGGCGCCTAGCTATTTCCAAAGTTTTTTTATATGAAAATAAGCTCCTATTCTTTATAAGTGCTACATTTTCCTTTTTAGGAAAGATCAAAATAAGTGCTACATTACCCAATATGGTAAGCTTTTGAACATTAAATTACAATACTACCCTTCATTAACAACATAAGTTTCTCTAATTACATTTTATTAATCCAACCCAACCCAACCCCTCAATAACCTAGACTTATCCCCACCACCACCCAGCCCATAACCACCATCCCCAACCGACAAAGTCTCACCAGAGCAACCACCCCTACACACCGGAACTCACCAAAACCACCACAACACCCCCCAGAATCAATCGAAACCGCTTCTCCGGCCACAATCAGCCACCTTCGAACCCCCCTCTCTTCTTCCACAAGCACACACCTTCGAAAACCCGCGACCTTCGAATTGGTGGTGGTGGTCGAATGCGTTGTGGTGGTGAAAACGAAAAGGGGGGTCGGCGAATCGGCGGTGGAGGCACTTAAAACAACCAGATCTGGTGGGTGGGGCGGGTTTCGTTGGGTTCTCATGGGTGGGGTGGGGGTTTCGGCAGCAACTGGTGGATGGGTGTGGGGTTTTGGAGGGTTTCGGCGGGTGAGGTGAGGGTTTTCAAGGGTTTCGGCGGGTGAGGTGAGGGTTTTGGAGGGTTTCAGCGGGTGGGGTGAGGGTTTTGGAAGGTTCCGGCAGGTGGCTGGTGTTTTTGGCGGGTTCTGGCGGTGGGCTGTTGTTTTCAGCGGGTTCCGGCCAGTGGACTGGTGGTTCTGGTGGGTTTAGGTTGGGTGGGGCTGGTGGCTCTGCTGGGTTGGGCGGGGCTGGTGGTTCTGGGTGGTGTGGGGAGGTAGATTATTTGTTAATTGATGTAGTTAATTTAATTAGTTGTCATTTTCTCTAATAAGTGTGGTAACCACTTTCTCTCTCTAAACTTCCTTAATCTGCGTGCCCTTTCTCTCTGTAGCACTTAAAAAAAAAACAGAAATAGTATATATTTCTTAAACTTATTTTGAAGAATTCGAGGTTTGTTTTTCAAAAAGGTTCGAATTTTATTTTGATTGGAAATTTTTATTTTCGAACTTTATTATCGATTTTATTGATTTTTCGATTTTATTTCTATTCATTTTATTTATTTTTCGGTTTTCTTTAGAAATTCCGAAGAAAATTTTTTAGTTAATTATTTCCTTTTATTATTTTTGGTATTTTCGGAAATTGGTCCGAAAATTTTATTTTTGTTTTGTCCGAAAAATTTTATTTATTTTTTCGGTATTATTGAGTATTTTTTCAAAAATGTTTGTGATCTCGAAAATTATTTTTGTCTTGGTTATTTATTTTATTGAAGTGAGATGGATAGTTTAGGATGGGCATATAGGATAGATATATCATATGTCCGCATTTAAGTGTTTGTGTTCAGTTTATTTTCTATCTGCTAATCTGTTCAGCTGCTTTATGTCTGCGAGTTTGTTCAGTTAGTTCAGTGTTCAACTATTATTGTTTGTTCAACTACTTTTAGTCTGTAAAGCTGTTTTTAGTTTGCGTCAACGTTCAGTCGTTGTAGTCTGAATGTCTGGTTTGTGTATGATTGTCTGGAGTTCTGAATCATGATTACCTGTTAAGTGCATGATTCTGTTATGATTGGTTGTTGATTTAGTTATTTTGTGGCTTTAAATTTCTTCTATTTATTTATTATGGGGAATGTACGCTAAGAGTGAGCATTGTTCATTGATGTCTTGCTCAATAATAGATGGACCATTAGGCATGATTGATAGTGAAGTCGACCGAATGGGGAGTTATTACAATCCTATCGTACTTACTGATGATGAGTCCGACACATAGTCTGTACTTGAGAGGTACACTAGTTTAGATGTTGGATTACGCCGTATTCTGAAAGTAGGTATTGAGAGTGATGATGAAATGTCATAAGAATTCGACCACGCTAGAGGTCAAACCCGTAAGGATATTTATGCTGCTTTATGGCCGACTTATTTGATGATGTCAATGATAGTGAAGATGAGATTAAAGACTTTGATGAACCTTCAATTCACCTAAAAGAATTAAGAGGATCACTAGAGCCGAAGAGCCAAATTATAAATGTGTCATTGAGGATATAGAAGACTTTGAAGACAAAGTATTCACTCCTGAGAAGTACAAGGAGAATATGGATAGGAAATATGATGTTAGGCCTTGAGATTTATTTCGATATTATTTTCTTTATTTATTTTAGCATTTGTCAAATAAGGTAGCAAAGCTACACGAGTTATTTATTTTGGTACCTTTTATTCGAGGAATTAGATAGTGAATTCTTGTTATGAATTGAGGAAATATTCATTGCTATTATTTTTGGGAGAAATAAAATATTCTTTTGGTCATATGAGTTGAGCGATATTTACTTAGTACGCGAATGGGAACCATTTTTATTTCATTTCTTCTGATTGGTTATTTAACCCTTGTGTGATTGTCAAACGTGTATGATTGTGCAAGTAGTGGTGAAATTGTCTGTGATTGGACGCGTTCCAAATAATTAAAGGGTACTAAAGGTTGAAACTTTAGTGTTTTCAAAGTATTTTAAAATGAGTTTTGAAGCGTTTTAAAATAATTTATATTGTTGTGAATTAATTAGGATACTAATTCATTGTTATGTTATTATTTTGGTAGGCGGAGAATTTACTTTAGGCGACTTCTAGAGTTTTAAAGTGGCCTCTCACTTTGTCTACACAAGGTACGTACATGTCCTTATGTGTTGCACTAGTACCATGTCCTAAGGATCAAAATTATTTATAGGTAAAAAGGTTACCTATACATGATACTATAAATAATCTTAATCCTTAGGACATGATACTAGTCTAACACATAAGGACATGTACGTACCTTGTGTAGACGGAATCAGAGACCACTTTAAAACACTAGTAGTCGCCTAAAGTAAACTCTTCGCCTACTAAAATGATAACATAACAATGAATAAATATCTTAATTAATTCACAGCAATATAAATTATTTTAAAACTCTTCAAATCTTTTTTAAATACTTTAATAACATTAATTTCAACCTTAAGTACCTTTTAAATATAGTACCACAAAGATAGTCTTTTAGACCCTTAAAAATCAATACTTTAATATTTAAATCTCGCCGTAAACATAAAATAATAAATCTGAAATTTATTTGCTTAATAATATGTATATGTAAAACCATAAAAGATTGAAATTTTAATTATAAATAAATAAAACTAGTACTTAAAAACATTAAATCTATATATATGAAATCAACATATAAGAAAAGGACGAAAAATAATCAAAAGAAAAAGAGAGGAAAAGAGTGCATAATCGAAATCGCGAGTGAAATATGGCAGCAAAGCTGTCAAACTTCCAGAGGCCACAATCGGTAGAATAATAATCGGAATCGAGCGATTCTTAAGTTTAAGTTCCATAACTTTTTGAGATCTTCAACTTTTAAGAAGGAGATTTTGGCTAAAAATAAAAGGAACTACAAGAAATCTGAGTAATCAGTTTCGGGAGTCTAGAAAGATGCAAAAAGAGAGAATTAAGAGTTTGCAAAATTTGGTGTTTGGGGGTATTTATAGGTTTGTCTAAACCTATGGAAATTAGGTTAGTAGGTTTGGGCTTTGGGTTGATCATCCAACCCTAAGTAAACGGTTTGGACTCCTCAACCCAATATTGAAAACCATTTAAACACAACCCAAAACATTTAATAAAATATTCAATACTTAAAAGTTCAGCCCAATAAATACTAATGATTATTTAAAACGTTTAAACAATCGTTTGACTTTCAAAATAGCTAAAACTTAAATAATTAATTGAAATAAATATGAAAATAATTATAAATGTACTTCAAATATATTTATAAAATTCACAAAATTATAGGTGATTACATTGCGACCTTTGTTTGATCCTTTTGAAGAGGAAATAGAGAATGTGGATCTTTGAATTCACATTCCTCATTTTTCTACTGAGCTTGTCAATGCTGAGTCCATTTCCAAGCTGGTTGAAATGAATAATATTGATAAATTTGTTAAGCTTGACCAAAGGTTCCTGTTGAGAAACAAAATCTATCAGATTTGCTAGAGCTTGTATCTCAGTTAATATTTCTCAACCTCTCAAGACTTATGCAGAAATTATTAGAATTGATGGTAGAAAGTATGGTTATTTTATATGGTTTGAAGATTTTTCTTTGTGTTGTGCCTTATGTGGTTGGAAGATCATGCTATTGATAACTGTTTGTGTAGGATTATAGGTACTATAAGCGGAATTTCATGAATCTAATTCATAAGCACCTAAAACAGGATCTCAGCACATATAATTAAGGATCATATAATAATTAATTACCAACCTCTTGATGCGTGATTTCAACTGGTTTGACGGGACTGAATACTTCAAAGTATAGCCAACGATCTTGGAGAAAGAATCTCAAACGTGATTCCTCTACTTAGTCCACCAACTTAGATCAACACTCCACGATTGCTAGTTGGAAGGAAGAAAGAAAGCGTTCTTCTTTTATGGAGTAATGTCAGTTGAGAGAGAGAAAGAGCAGGAGAAAATAATGAGAGATAATCTGTCTTATTTTCTGACTGTCTGACCTTTATATAGGAACAATTAGGTCAAATAATCTCCTCTTATCTCCCTCTTAGGCAGACTACCCTATAGCCTTTATGGGCTATGAGTTTCTCTTTTGTTGATCCAAATATTATGTGTGACCTTGTAGGATCCATTTGATGAGTGGGCTTCGGGTTTATTATTTACTAACCCAAAGGTTTATAGCGTTCTCTAGCAAGACGTAAAGACGATCCAATTAAATGAATTATTATCTCCATAATACGATCCATATTATATTTAGTAATTGCATTAGAGTCGAGGACACAATTCCTTCAATCTCCCACTTGTCCGAGACGAGTGTGCAATATTCAAATTCCTAAAGTTTCTTATTGTCTAATTTGATAGTATGATCACATCTCTATGTTATCCATACTAATCTTCAAATTATTCCTTGAAATTCGAATTCAAATTGCTAAACAAATGATTATCTTATAATCCTTTGAGCACGGCCATGCATTTTCAATTCTCACTCTTCAAGAGGCCAAGACACCCATCCTATCTTATATAGGAGGACCTTTTCAATCTTGTGGCGACCAAAACTCCCACTCAACTTTTAGCACAACCCGAATGCTGCCTTTATAATCCCCTTTTACGGCATGACGTTTAACAACATCAAAGTTATACCAATTATTAAGCTAAGTAGTGTTCCACTCATGTCTTAGGAATCAACTAATATAATTACGAAGTTATCTAAACTTCTAAGTAGGTCAGTTCGATCATGTATCAAATATACATATCCATATGATTGACTAAACATCTCTATGTTCCTATAGCCCATGAAACAGTGCAATTAATCAATCTTATATGCTAATCCTTTAATAAGTCATTTATGTCCAATTTAATGACTTGGATTAGGAACATGAATATTCTATGAATTCAGTTCACTTATGGTGTTTCATTCATCAAATCACATATTTGACAAAACCATTGAATTCAAGAATATTTTTGGACATTTTATTTAATACTAAACCAAAATTAAATAAGATAAAACTTTATTTCTTATAAACATAGAATAGCAAAACCATGTCTTTACATTATAACAAGTTTCTTCAAACATAATACAATTTAAAGCCGTTCTAACATTTGCTTCAAGCCTATAGCCCTAGAGTGACTTTCATGCTTGGGTTAAGGTAGAGGTTTAGTAAGCGGATCAGCCACATTCTCATCCTTGTGAACTTTGCAGATCTTGACATCCTTTCTGTCAACTATCTCGCGAATAAGGTGATACTTCCTCATTACATGTTTGGATTTTTTATGTGATCTTGGTTCTTTTGCTTGTGCAATAGCACCATTATTATCACATAGTAGCTTAATCCCTTCCAGAGCACTACGTACGACACCTAGCTCTGTCAAGAACTTCTTTATCCAAACAGCTTCCTTAGCTGCTTCAACCGCTGCTAAGTATTCAGATTCTGTCGTAGAGTCTGCTACAGTTCTTTGCTTTGAACTCTTCCAGCTCACTGCTCCTCCATTTAGACAAAAGATGTACCCTGACTGAGAGCGGTAATCATCTATGTCGGTTTGGAAGCTCGCATCAGTTTAACTTTTAACAACCAACTCATTTTCTCCTCCATAGACTAAGAACATGCCTTTAGTTCTTCTCAAGTACTTAAGGATGCTCTTAGCTGCAGTCCAGTGTGCTTCACCTGGATTTTCTTGGAATCTGCTACACATCCTCAAGGCGTATGCAACATCTAGTCGAGTACTTATCATGGCATACATGATAGATCCTATAGCCGAGGCATAAGGTATGTTATTCATTCGCTTCAACTCATCAGGCTCAGTCGGGCACTAACTCTTGCTAAGCGATATGCCATGTGACATGGGAACGAATCCTCTTTTCGAGTTTTCCATGTTGAACCTTGCAAGAACTTTATCAATATAAGTTTCTTGACTTAGTCCAATCATCCTTCGAGACCTATCTCTATGGATATTTATTCCCAATATGTACTCAGCCTCTCCAAGGTCCTTCATAGAGAAACAACTTTTCAACCATTCCTTGACCGACTCAAGCATTGGTCTGTCATTTCCTATGAGTAGTATATCATCTACATACAGAACCAAGAAGACTAAGCTACTCCCACTAAATTTCTTGTAGACACAAGATTCTTCTTCGCTTTTGAGAAAAACAAACTGTTTGATTGCCTCATCAAATCGAAGATTCCAGCTCCAAGATGCTTGCTTCAATCCATAAATGGATCTCTAAAGCTTGCAAACCTTTTTAGGATATACTGGATCCTCAAAACCCTCAGGTTGTGTCATATACACATCCTCATTCAAGAACCCATTCAAGAATGCGTTTTTGACATCCATCTGCCAAATTTCGTAATCGTAATATGCAGCAATCGCTAAAAGTATCCGAATCGATTTAAGCATTGCTATTGGAGAAAAGGTCTCGTCATAGTCTATACCATGAACTTATCTGAATCCTTTTGCAACCAGTCTTGCTTTATAGACATAGACGTTTCCATCTTTGTCTGTTTTCAATTTGAACACCCACTTGCATCCAATAGGTGTAACCCCATCAGGCAAGTCGACTAGGGTCCAAACTTTATTCTCAGACATGGAGTCTAATTCGGATTTCATGGCCTCAAGCCATTTTCAGAGTCTAGGCTCGTCAAAGCTTGTTTGAAGGTAGTAGGCTCTGAATTCTCCAAAATCATTATTTCAGAGTTTTCAGTTAACAGGAAATCAACTAACCTTTTGTTTGGAATCCTGGGTCTACTTGACCTACGCGGGGCCTGAGCATAAATAGAAATGTTCTCTTCAACATCTTGAAGATTTTCTCTTGAATTAGATTCAAGTGGGACGGTAGGAGGTTCACGCGTTGAATACGTCATCTCCTAAACTTGAATTTTGTCTTGGCGGGCCGTCTCTGACATGGTGTGAACCACGTCCAGTTGTTTCTCATCTCGAATTCTCTCGAGAACTATTTTACTCCCACTTGTATTTCAAGAAAGACACCATCACGAGCAACAAATACCTTGTTCTCTTGACGGTTATAGAAGTAATAACCCCTTGTCTCTTTTGGGTATCCCACAAAGAGACATTTATCTAATTTGGGTATAAGTTTGTCTTACAGTAAACACTTTACATAGACCTCACAACACCAGATTTTAAGAAAAGATAAGTTTGGAACCTTTCCATTCCATATCTCATATGAAGTCTTTTCTACAGCCTTTGACGGGCTCCTATTTAGTGTGTGTGCAGCTGTTTCAAGAGCATATCCCTAAAAAGAAATTGGAAGATCAGCAAGACTCATCATTGATCGACCCATATCTAATAGTGCTCGATTCCTCCTTTCAGAGACACCATTTAATTGATGAGTTCCTAGTGGAGTCAATTGTGAAAGTATACCACGATCTTTCAAATGATCATCGAATTCTTGGCTCAAATATTCGCCACCATGATCGGATCGCAATGCCTTTATTGTCTTACCAAGTTGATTTTGTACTTCATTTTGGAATTCTTTGAACTTTTCAAATGATTCCGGCTTATGTTTCATTAAATAGACATACCCATATCTACTTAAATCGTCAGTAAAGGTGATGAAATACGCAAACCCTCCCTAGCTTTTGTGCTCATAGGCCCACAAACATCTGTATGTATGAGGCCCAAGAGATCACTAGCCTTTTCGCCCTTTCCAGTAAAAGGTGATTTAGTCATTTTCCCCAACAAGCATGACTCACATACATCAAAAGATTCGAAATCAAATGATGGAAGGATTCCATCCTGTTGTAACTTTTGAATGCGCTTTTGGTTTATATGACCCATTCGGCAATGCCAAATGTAAGTTAGGTTTGAATCATTCGATTTTTGTTTCTTGCTATCTATGTTATAGACCTGTAATGACCTATCTAATACATATAAGCCATTAATCAATTTTGCACTAGCATAGAACATATTATTGTAGGAAATGGAACAACACTATTTCAAAACAAAAACCTTCATCATCCAAAATGGAAACAGAAATAATGTTCTTAGTAATTGACGAAACAAAAATAACAATTATTAAGTTCTATAATCAATCCAGACGGTAAATGTAGACTATAACTTCCAATGGCAAGTGCAGCAACTCTTGCTCCATTTCCAATGCGAAGCTCTACCTCGCCCTTTGCTAGCTTTCTACTTCTTCTTAGTCCCTGCACATCATTAACAATGTGAGAACCACAACCGGTATCAAATACCCATAAAGAATTAGAAGTCAAATTGATTTCTATAACATAAATACCTGAGGTGGAAGCCCCTGACTTCTTTTCCTCCAAGTATTTGGGGGCAGTTTCTCTTCCAGTGACCTATATTTTCACAATGGAAGCACTTGCTTTCCGCGGCTGCTTTTGGCTTAGCGGTCGGCTTAGGTTTTTCAGGAGCAACGACAACTTTCTTGCCTTTGTCCTTCTTGTCTGCCCATTTCTTCTTAAAACTCTTTCCTTTTTGAACCATCAAAACTTCTTTCTTTGGTTCTATCGGAAGATTCCTCTCAGCATTGACTAGCAACCCATGCAACTCTTGCAAGGTCTTTTCAGACTCATTCATGTTGAAATTCATCCTGAACTGATTGAAGCTGTCAGTCAATGAGTGGAGAATGATGTCAGTAGCCAATTGTTCCCTATAAGGGAAACCAAGTCGTTCCATGTTTTAAAAAAGGCCCAGCATTTTGAAAACATGTGGGCCAACAGCTTGACCCGGCTTCAAGTGAAATTCTAAGATCTCCTTATTAGTCTCATACCTCTGAGTTCGGGCCTGTTTCTGAAACATGGCTTTCAGCTCTTGCATAATGGTGTAGGCATCCTTGGTGTCGAACCTCTTTTGGAGGTCCGGCTCCATGGATGCCACCATTAGACAAGTGATTGGTATAGACCTTTCATTGGCCTGTTTAGTACGACGTTTTTTGGCTTCAGTAGATTCATCAGTTATTACTGGAAGTGGGTTTTGTAAGACATCCTCTTTACCCTCCGACCTCAGAACGAGTCTTAGGGTCCTTTCCCAATTAAGGAAATTTTCTCCATTCAACCTATCCTTCTCAAGAAAGGGCGAATGTTGAAAACAGAGTTGTTGTTATTGTTATTCATGGTACCTCTAGACAGAAAAATAAAAGGCAAAGTACAAATTATGTTTATGAAACAACCTTAAAACATGCAATGGTTTCTAGGTTTGTCACTTTATTCAATTTTAATGTCCCAATTAGAATAAGTGAGTACAAGATCCTATCAACATGCAATGCTAAGCAGACATAGGCCTTATCTTAAAGTTACATTCTCAAGGTAAGTAAACTCTTTACTAATTATAACACTTTATAATTCTTGTTTAGATAGGAAAACATCACATGCTTAACTATCTCTTGCTTCAAAATCCAAAACGCTTTTGATGATTTTGTTGAGGACAACCAAACTAAGTATGCAAAATTCGCAATTTCACCTTATCTCCCAAAATTAATGACAATACCCTGCGGAGGCATGACCTATTATCATTAATTAAGGGTTCATAAGTATTTTATGTTTGGAAAAGCTAACCTCAATATTTAAGGGACGTAAGTTTATTATGTTGTTATTAATCAGTGAACTCTTCAATATTAATAACCAACATACTATAAACTTATAAGCATTGTAAAATAATACTGCCAAGTTGATTATATATCCCAGGTAAGGAAGCTACCCACGACGTTGGGGAGAGCCTTCCTAATCCTAGACAGAGTTCATCATCTTAACATAAAATTTTACTAATTACCACAATTGTAATTCTTAGTTGATGAGTGATTGCCAAGGAGATTATAGCTCCCAGGTAAGGAAGTTACCCACAACGTTGGGGAGAGCCTTCCTAATCCTAGACAGAGCTTGTCACCTCACATACACCCGTCAACTTTGATTAAAGTCCAAAACCATTTTGATTATTTTATTGCGTCATACTAGGCATCTTACTAGTTATTATAGCAATTACATCAAATATATTAAATTGCTATATAATAAAATCATATATTATACATGCCAATAATCGAAAAATCAAAATGAATTCCTATATTATAATATCACATATTATAAATTCAAAATAATATCACATATTATCATTGCAATAATCAAAATATCACATATTAATTGCCAAATAATAATATCACATATCATGCTTGCCAATAATTAAAATATCAAATATTCTTAATTAAAGCAAGAAGATAAAATATTTAAGCTAGTAAATCTAACTAACTATAAGATATTATCTTTTCCCAACTAATTTTAATTAGATTAAAGAATCAGATTATGGATTTAACTTATGACCTAGTCAAAATAAAAGATAATTAGAATTGCTTAATATTCTCAAACAAATCATATTTGTTTGATTTTCAATAATCAAAAGATATAAATTAAAAGATTTTTATGATTTTTCGGTTATTAAAATCATACTTTAATCACCAAAAGATTTTAATCATTAAATCTCATAAGATTTTTGGTTATTAAAATCATATTTTAATAACCAAAAGATATAACTTTAAAATCATCAAAGATTTTCGGTTATTAAAATCATACTTCAATAACCAAAAGGTATAATTTTAAAATCAATAACAAATTTTCGATTAAAAAATTAAAACAATTTTAATTATTTTTTTTTTTGATTAGTGGTTGCACAGCCACGCAGCCAGCAATACTGCTCGCCCAGCCAAGCAGCGAGGACCCGCCACCACGCAGCCCAGCTAAGCAACACTGCCCGCCACCGCAGGCTGAATGCTCAGAGGCAGACCGCCGGAGCAGTGCCGGCCAGCTCGCCGGACGCGCGCAACCTTTGCGCTGTTGGCTTCGTCGGAAAACGAGCCGCCATTGACCAGATTTTCGAGCTATTTTCGAAATTTTTTTGGCCAATTTTAAAAAAAAAAACAAATTCTTTGGTTGAATTAAAGCATATTAACGCATTATATATGCATTAATTCCATCAAATTGAACGTTTTCAACAGATTGGATTGTTAAATCTCATTTAACACCCAATCAAATTGATTTGGGGAAAAACTTAGGGTTTTCTTTATTTCTAACCAAACTCTTTGATTTCGAAACGAAAACAACAATCAAATACATGATTTTTCAATTCGAATCTAAAGAAAACAAAGCCCTAAATTTATTTTCCAAAATCTGTGATCAAATTGACGAATTTGAGCCTCAAAATTCGACCAAACCTAATGTCAAACATTAGGGTTCGAATTTATTGAATTTTTCGGCCCAAAATAAAATAATTAAGCAATTAAATCTCATTTAATTAATTCAAATTATTCAATCCATAATTCAATTCCTCCCCTTAATCAAATTAAAATTAGTGATAAACGCATCAAAATAATTCATATTATAATGACCAAAAATATATATGCTAGAGGCTAAATTGATACCATTGTAGGATTATAGGTACTATAAGAGGAATTTCATGAATTAAATTCATAAGCACCTAAAACAAGATCTCATGCACATATAATTAAGGATCATATAATTAATTACCAACCTCTTGATGCGTGATTTCAACTGGTTTAACGGGATTGAATACTTCAAAGTATAGCCAACGATCTTGGAGAAAGAATCTCAAACGTGATTCCTCTGCTTAGTCCACCAATTTAGATCAACACTCCACCAATGCTAGTTGGAAGGAAGAAAGAAAGCGTCATTCTTTTATGGAGTAATGTCAATTGAGAGAGAAAAAGAGCAGGAGAAAATAATGAGATATACTCTGTCTTATTTTCTGACTGCCTAACCTTTATGTAGGAATAATTAGGTAAAATAATCTCCTCTTATCTCCCTCTTGGGCCGACTACCCTATAGCCTTTATGGGCTATGGGTTTCTCTTTTGTTGATCCAAATATTATGTGTGACCTTGTAGGATCCATTTAAGTGGGCTTCGGGTTTATTATTTACTAACCCAAAGGTCTATAGCGTTCTCTAGCAAGACGTAAAGACGACCCAATTAAATGAATTATTATCTCCATAATACGATCCATATTACATTTAGTAATTGCATTAGAGTCGCACACAATTCCTTCAGTTTGTTGCTTAATGCTCCCCCAAAAGAGGGCAATATGGTTCTTGAGAAAGTTGACATGGGCGTTGCACGTGCCAAATTAGTAACCTCACTCAACCTAATATAGGGTAAGATAGGGTCGAATCCACGAAGAAGCAAGGATTAATAAAGTTTTGAATGCGATTAAGCGAGCTAAGTCAATTTTTAGTGTGCTTTAGATATTAATGATTAACTAAGAAATAATAAACTAATTAGCTAACAATTAAACTAAATGATTGGATTTAGACTATATAAAGAAGACACTTGGGATAAGGGATTCACAAACTAATCACAAATTAACCAATTTGTCAAGCCAAGGGAATTCAAAGGGGTCGATTAGGGGACTAAGTCACTCAAATGTTTCCTAATTACTTTCTCAAGCTAATTAGGAGGACCTCATCAACCAAGTTTACCTATTCTCATGGTCAAATCAATGAACCAAGTATTTTCACAACTCATAGTGATTCAATTAAGGTCCTAGGAAGTCATTCACCTATTCTCATGCTGAAGTCAACCAAAAGTCTAGCCAAAGGTCTATCCAAGGCTTCATTTCTCAATTCTTCACCTTAGATTCGCATAATAAGTTTAACTGGTGATCAATCAAATAAACATGACAATGAAATAAGCTAGGCAACACAATCTTACCTAAATTTAACCCTTAAGCATGACTTTCATGGTCAGCTTATGATCAACAAGGTCATCCCATTCCCCTAGATAATCATCTACTCACTAGCCATAAAAAGGATGAAATATAAAGTTTGAAGCAACAATAGTGAACCAACAATGGTGGAAATCATATTAACCAAACTAATCAACAACAAATAACAACTAATCAATCCTTAATCAAAATAAACAAAGTATTAAAGTAAATAAGGAAAAGAGTAAGAAGTAATACTCAATTATGGATGAAAATCATTCAAAAACCTCCGTTGATTGGAGCTTCAATCACTAACATTCACAATCTAGATCCACCTTCTCCCACTAGAAATCAACTTCTCACTCTAGAATCTCTCTAATTAAGCTAATAAAATCTGAAAATTAAACTAAGTTAATTCATTATTACAAAAGTGGGTTTATACCCCGTAAATATAAGGGCAAAGGCGTAAAAAGACGGGCCAAAAGAGCAGCTCCGCACAGTGGAGTGCCCGCTCCATGTAAAATGGAGCGCCCGCTCCACCCTTGGAGCGACCGCTCCAGGAACGCTCCTGGGTTGCTCTAAGTTCCTGCCTTCTTTTCTTCACTTCTTCATTGACGGAGCATCCGCTCCCCTGTTTTCCATCCTCTTCCTTGGAAATCGAACTTGAACAACTCAAGAGGAGATTAGATAGGGGAGAGGGATGCACATGCACATGCAATGATATATGTAACCTAACTAAATGCAAAATACACTAAAACTAATGCAAAGCATGTAAAGAGTGAAAAATGATGAAAAAGGAGACTAAAGAGGGAACTGCATGAGCTAAAATGCATCTAATGACTTAGAATTACCCCTAATTAGTGAGCATAGATCTCACTTATCAAAAGTTCCTAAGAACTTTCCGTTGTCGGGAAAGACTGTTGCTTTCTCTTCTAGGCAATAATCTTTTGATCAACATGTTGAGACAACTTATGTTGTTCAGGCCAAACCTAGAACGAAGAAGCACCCTAACTCGCTCAACAAGGTTGCTGCCCATGATAGTTCTATTTGTGCTACATATGTTGGTTTTTGTTCTACTGCCCCTGTTCCTGCTGCCGCTCCTGAAGGAATATGTCCTTAGACAATTTCCGCAATTACTAAATATAAATGGGATTGTATTTATGGAGATAATATAGTTAATTATTTTAGTAACCGTATTTGCTTGCTAGAGAATAAATTACGGTTTGTAGACAAATTGGTTTGGGCCTACAACTAAGTTAATTAATCCTATGAGGTCACACAGAGTAACACTGATTAATAAATAAATTATAAGCCCATAAAGGCTTATAAGGGCCAGGCCACTATTAGGGTGATTAGGGTTTTAGTTTTTCCTTTCCTCTTAACCTAATCTCTATTTATTATATATAGATATAATAAGAAGAGAGATGGAACAATTCAGTTAGTCAGTAACTTGACACAAAAGAGAGAAAAAGAAAAACCCTTCTCCCTCTTTAGTCTAGGCGCCTATCCCATCAAAAGTAAGAGAGTGAATAGTTCATACTCTTCCGTTCTAGCAGACGTGGGTATTAATCGGTGTTCGTGGACTAAGTAGAGGAATTACAGTTGTAGTTCTTTATCTCTAAAGTAACCAGATCTGCAATAATACTTTGCAGTATTCAAACCCTACATACCTGTTCAAGTCGTGAATAAAAGGTTTGTGTATTCTCTACTCTATGTATCGATTCATATATTGTTATGCATGCGATTCTGTTATAGATGTTAGGAAATTGTTTCCTGAAATTCCGCTATTCGCATCTATGAATTCCTACAGTGGTATCAGTTTTAGCCTCTTGCATAATTTTATATGATCAAGTTCATAATTTTAATTCAATTCTGGGAGAATTTTAATATGTGTTAATTTGCAAGATTAATATGTTGATATTAATAAATTGAAAAGCATAAAATTTATGAATTTTATGTTAAAAATTGCCCAAAAATAAATTGTTTTTTGTTTTAATTTACAGAATTAAATCGAATTGTTTTTTGGTTTTGTTCGACCTAGTTTGGTCGAAATTCTTGCTCCCAAATTCAGCAATTCAACGAGTTTGTTTTGTAAAATAAAATTAGGGCTTTGCTTTGTCTTGATTTCAATTGCAAATTGATGTATTTAATTTGGTTTTTCGTTTCGAAACAAGGATGTTTGATTCGAAACAAATTAAAAACCCTAATTTTGTCCGTAATCGAATAAATTGGGTGTTAAAAAGAGATTTAACACTCCTATCTGTTTTAAATGTTTGATTTAACGGAATTGAATCCTTAAGCATGTTTTTTAAGCAAGAATTCGCCCAGAAATCATTCGAATATGTTCGAAATAAACCCAGAATTTTCGAAAATTGTTCGAAAATCTGGGCTGTACTCGTTTTTTTTTTCCGGCGAGTTTGGTGGTCTTTCCGGCGACGATTAGCGACGCAAATCTGTTGCACCGTTCCGACCGGCAGTTTTCAGGCGAGTAACGACCTCTTCCGGCCAGGTACACGCGTGAAGGCGTCCTTGTTGGTTGCGTCTGGAAGGCTGCGGGGACACAACAGCCTCTGTGCTGCTTCTTCGCGGGCCACAGCGGGCTGGGCTGGTCTGCGGGCCAAGCTTAGTCCATCTCATTTTCTTAATTTTGTTAATGTGATTAACATTATGATTTATTTTTTTTTTGGTTTATTTTTGGGCAAGTTTTATAAATTTTCAAATTATGCAAATTAATATTAATGCAGATTAATATCATATTAAAGTTGTAATTGAATTAAAAGAATGCAAGTTTCCTTATTAGTTATATTCTTAAATTTGTTAAGAATTAAGATGGCTAATTTTAGGAAAATTATTAATTCGATTAATATTTCCTAAATATTTTCTAACTTAAGTTGTTAAGTTTTAAAATTATAATGGGAAATTTTATTTGCTCATTAATCGTTAATGGAGTAAATAAATTTTGAATTTATATAATTGTGTTATTTTTACTTGCATTTTATTTTCTAAATAAATGCGTGAATGATTTATATATTTTTGGAAATATTTGTTATTTACCCATTAAACGTTAATGAAGTAAATAAGTTATGATTTATAATATGATGATATTATATTTCTTTCATGGATGCATATAATATGTCTGATATTATATTGCGTCGATATTTTTTTATAATATGATGATATTATAATTTTTCTTAGATGTATATTATAATATGTTTGATATTATATTTGCACAATCGTGACTGGTATGGCCCAAACTAGGATAGAAAATACGATCTGTGCATCGTTATGTATTTTTGTAATTAAAATACGATCTGCGTATCGTTTGCATTTTTGTAATTTAAACTCTTTGCTTAGAATAATTTAAATGAAGATCAAGATTGAAGTTCCGTGGAGAATCAAGGATGGAGATCCAAGAAAGCCCCAAGGAAGGATTCATGAAGATTAGATTTTCTAGATCTAAGGGCCATACTAGGATCGCGTTTTAAGTTCTTCTTTGATTGCTTATGCATTTAGTTTCATTTAAATGCTCGCTCAAGTTTATGTGTGGTTATTTATCTAATGTGTTCACCTTATAATATAACCAACATAATAAACTTGAGTCCCCAAGGGTGATATTGAGTTTAAATGCTTTTCCAAACAACACCTATAAAGCCTTAGATCATGAGTAATAGGTTCTGCCAAAGCAGGGTGTTGCTCATAATTCCGAGGATAGTAGGGTAGGTTTTTTGAAACTTACATGTTAATGATTGGTTTGACTCAACAAAATCATCAAAAGATAAAGTTTTGGGTTTTGAAGCAGTGAGATAGGAGTTTATAAAGAGTTATTAACCTATCTACCAAGAATTATAAATTGTTATAATTAGTAAAGTGGTTTACTTACCTCTATCACTATCTTTAAAGGCAGGGCCAAAGTCCGTTTAATTTTAGTGGGAGGGGATCTTGGTTATTTCTTTATTCAATATGGGGTTTTATATTTTGAATAAAGTATTAATAGTTGTTTAAATTTGTTTAAATAACCATCATTGATAAACCTTTTTGATTGAATGCTTGTTTACTATTTTTTGTAGTCATGTCTAACAACAACAACAACCACTCTGGCTATAATTTGCGCTTTATTCTTGCAAAAGAAAAACTCAACCAAGAGAACTTCCTAGACTGGGAGAGAAATCTGAGAATAGTTCTCAGAAATGAAAGGAGAGAAACTGTTCTTGAAACTCCTATTCCTGAACTTCCCGAGAATTCTCGCCAAGCTGATAGGATAGCTAGGCAAATACTCATAAACAAATCTGTGCCTGTCACATATTTGATGCTTGCATGTATGGAACCTGACTTTCAAAAACGTTTTGAAGGAATGGATGTCTATACAATAATCCAACAGTTGCGAACCTTTTTTCAAAAGCATCCTAGGTTGGAGAGGTTCAAAGTGAACCGCAAGCTTCTTGAGTGTAAAATGGAGAAAGGGAAATCAGTTGGTCCCCATGTGTTCAAAATGATTAGTCATTTTGAGCATATGACCAAGTTGGGATTTTCCTATCCCCAAGAGATAGCAATTGATATGATCATCAATTCACTCATTGATGCATATAAGAACTTTAGTTTGAACTTCTATATGCAAGGAGGAGAAATGACCATACAAGAGTTGCATGGTATACTGATTCAGGCTGAAAGGAGCTTGCCCACTGAGCCCATAAAAGAGCATAAGGATGTTTTGATGGTGCAAAAGGGCAAGGGGCTCAAGAAGCACGGAGTTCCGTCTAAGAAGGGTAAGGGCAAAGGCAAACAAGTTGCTAAGCCCAACACTTCTGAGGAGCCAAAGGCAACACCTAAAGCCAGCCATAGTAGCAATACATGAGTGCTACTATTGTCACAAGGTGGGTCATAGGAAGAGGAACTGCCCTAAGTATCTGGAGTACAAGAAGACTAGAGCTTCTTCTTCAGGTATTTATGTTATAGAGATAACTTAAACTACTTTTGCATCATGGGTATTTGATACTAGATGTAGTTCTCACATTATCTGTAATGTGCATGATCTAAAAAGAAGTAGGAGACACGCTTAAGGGAGAGGTAGAATTGCAAGTTGGCAATGGAGCTTGAGTTGCCGCCTAGGCAGTGGGAGTCTTCAGTCTATCTTTACCTTATGGACTTATTTTTGAGACTTAATAATTGTCGTTATGTTTTAAAATATTGCTGAACACTATTTCAGTTTCTGTTTTGGATTCTGACGTTTTCTCATTCACAATAAAGAAGAATTGTTTTTCTGCTTATTTGAATGATATGTTCCGTATCTCTACTAAGTTATCAAATGGTTTGTATGTTCTACAAACACACATCTATAAAAACAGCGAGAAACATAAGTCAAATGAATTAAACCCAATACACCTATGACATTGTCGATTAGACTACATAAGTACAAAGCGAACTGAGAAATTACATAAAGATGGAGTTCTCAAATCATTTGATTTTGAATCATCTGATGTGTGAGTTTTGCTTAATGGAAGAAATGACAAAGTCTCTTTTCACTAGTTCGAGTGAAAGGGCCAATGACCTCTTCGCCCTCATACATACGGATGTGTTGTATGGACCTAAGAATGCATTGGCTAGGGGAGGTAAGTTACTTAATTACTTTTACTGATGATGTAAGCACATATTGATATGTTTACCTCACGCGGCATAAGTTGGAGGCCTTTGAAAAATTCAAATAATTCCAAATGAAGTACAAAACCGACTTGGCAAGAAGATTAAATCTTTATGATCTGGTCATAGAGGGGATATCTGAGTCAAAAGTTCGGTGATCATTTGAAAGATTGTGGAATATTTTCACATTAAACTTCAACAGGAAATTCCACAATTCAGTGGTGTTTCCGAGAGAAGGAATCGCACCCTATTAGATATGGTACGATCCATGATGAGTCTTGCTGATCTCTCTATATTTCTTTTGGGATTTTCTCTTGATACAATTGCGCTTACACTCAATAGGACTCCATCCAAAGCAGTAGATCAGACTCCATATGAGATATGGTCAGAACCGTTCCTAAAATGTCTTTTCTAAGGGTTAAGGGTGTGAAGTTTATGTAAAACGTTTACTATCTGATAAATTAGCACCCAAATCTAAAAAGTGTTTCTTTGTGGGATATCCCAAAGAGACCTAGGGATATTATTTTTACCACCGTAGCGAAAACAAAATTGTTTGTTGCTCGCTGTGGTGTCTTCCTTGAAAATAAGTTTATTTCCAAGAAGACAAGTGGGAGAAATGTATATATCTCAAAGAAATTCGAGATGAGCAACAAATGGGTGAGGTTAACACCTCATTAGAGGCGGCCCAACATGAAAATGTTGGAGGGGTAGTGAATCCTATCCACGAACCTCCTACCGTCCCACTTGGATCGAATCCATGTGAAGCTTCTGAGTCTAACGACCGAGAATCTTCTTCTGTTGTTCCCCTACGTAGATCTCATAGGATCACCATTCCATCAAGAAAATATGTTGATTTTCTTTCGACGGAAAGTTCTAAAATAACGATTTTAGTAAGTTGTGAGCCTATCAGCTACAAAGATGCTTTGGAGAACCAGGACTCCTAGAATGGCGTGAAGCCATGAGATCCGAAATGGAATCTATGTCTGAAAATCAAGTATGGGACTTGGTTGATTTGCCTGATGGCGTGAGAGCCATTGGAAGCAAATGAATTTTCAATTTGAAAACAGACAAAGACGGAAACATTAGTGTTTTCAAAGCTACGATAGTGGCAAAAGGTTTCTGTCACATTCATGGTATAAACTATGAATTTAACCTTTCCCCAGTAGCCATCCATTAGGATAATCCTTGCAATTGCCGCATTTCATGCATATGAAATACGACAAATGGATGTAAAAACCGCTTTCTTGAATGAGTTCTTGAAAGAGGATGTGTATATGACACGACCTCAAGGCTTTGAACATCCAGCAAATTCAGGGAAGGTATGCAAGCTTAAGAAATCCATATATGGATTGAAGCAAGCATACAGGAGTTAGAACCTCAGATTTGATGAGGCAATCAAAAATTTGTTTTCCTCATAAATGAAGAGAAATCTTGTGGGAGTAATATAACAATTTTAGTCTTGTATGTGGAAGACATACTTCTCATAGGAAATGATAAGTCGTGCTTGAGTCAGTCAAAGGATGGCTTAAAAATCGTTTATCTATGAAAGACTTAGGAGAGGCAGAGTATATTTTGGGAATAAAGATCTATAGAGATAGATCTAAAAAGGCTGATTAAACTTAGTCAAGGAACTAATATAGATAAGGTTCTTGCTAGCTTCAAGCTGGAAAACTCTAAGAGAGATTTCAATCCCATGAAACATGGCATATCACTTGGCAAGACTCCGTGTCCTTCGACACCTGATGAAGTCAAGAGAATAAGTAATGTTCCCTATGCTTTTGCATTAAGTTCCATTATGTATGCATGCTATGTTTTGCACTCACCCAGATGTTGCCTATACTATGAGTAAATGCAACATATACCAGTCTTATCCAGGTTACGTGCACTAGATGAGTGCAAAGAATATCCTTGTGTACTTACGAAGAACTGAGGATCATTGATTGGTATATGGTGGAGAAATTGAGTTTGTTGTTGATGATAGGCATATACGAATTACCAAGGTGACAAAGATGATTTCAGATCTCCATCTGGTTTCATTCTTTGTCCCAATGGAGAAGTTATGAGCTGTAAGAGTTCTATACAGAATAAGCAAGATTCATATTGATGAAAATGTGGGAGATCCGCAGACTAAACCTGTTGCTCGACCTAAGCATGAAGGTCATACTAGGTCTATGGGCTTAAGCATATAAAAGAATGGCTTTATAATGCTTACTTTATGTTTGCATTTGTAAAGATATTGATTATGCTTGGAATTGTTTATCAATAAAAAATCTACATTCTTATTTAATTTGTGTAGTATTAAATAAGATGTCCAAATAAATTGTGTTTTGAAATAGGATCATCATAAACGTTGTGATGAATGGAACCCTATATAGTGAACAAAAACCACAGTTTATAATATGTCCCTAGTCTAAGGCACTGAATTGGACATAAGTGACTTGTTAAAAGACTAGCATAATGTTAATTGATAGCGCAGTTCCTTGGGCTATAGAGACATATGGATGTCAAATTAACAAATATGGATGTATGATTGATACATTGAGACTTGACCTAATTAGATTCTAATAGTAGAATCAGAATGTCTATATTTAATAGATTCCTTGGACATGAGTATGTCTCAATAACCATGATATGATTAGTTTAGCTTTGACATTGTTAAACACCGTGCCGTAAAAGGAGGTTATAAAGGCAATGCTCAGGTTGACTAAGAATTGAGTGGGAGTTATGGTCATACAAGATTGAATAAGTTCTCCTATCTGATAGGAATGGTGTCTGGGCCTCTTGATGAGGGAGAATTGTAAAAACGCATGGCCATGCTAAAATGAGATTAAAGAGTTGATCTTCAGTTGAACAATTCAACCTCGGTGATCAAGAAACATATTTGAGTATATAACATCGTGTTATCAAATTTGGCATTAAGAGACTTAAGGAATTTAATATTGCGTACTTGTCTTACGGACAAGTGGGAGATTGAAGGAATATGTCCTTAGACAATTTCCGCAATTACTAAATATAAATGGGATTGTATTTATGGAGATAATATAGTTAATTATTTTAGTAACCGTATTTGCTTGCTAGAGAATAAATTACGGTTTGTAGACAAATTGGTTTGGGCCTACAACTAAGTTAATTAATCCTATGAGGTCACACAGAGTAACACTGATTAATAAATAAATTATAAGCCCATAAAGGCTTATAAGGGCCAGGCCACTATTAGGGTGATTAGGGTTTTAGTTTTTCCTTTCCTCTTAACCTAATCTCTATTTATTATATATAGATATAATAAGAAGAGAGATGGAACAATTCAGTTAGTCAGTAACTTGACACAAAAGAGAGAAAAAGAAAAACCCTTCTCCCTCTTTAGTCTAGGCGCCTATCCCATCAAAAGTAAGAGAGTGAATAGTTCATACTCTTCCGTTCTAGCAGACGTGGGTATTAATCGGTGTTCGTGGACTAAGTAGAGGAATTACAGTTGTAGTTCTTTATCTCTAAAGTAACCAGATCTGCAATAATACTTTGCAGTATTCAAACCCTACATACCTGTTCAAGTCGTGAATAAAAGGTTTGTGTATTCTCTACTCTATGTATCGATTCATATATTGTTATGCATGCGATTCTGTTATAGATGTTAGGAAATTGTTTCCTGAAATTCCGCTATTCGCATCTATGAATTCCTACAGCTCCAGCTAGGGAGGCAACCCGTGTTTAGCCTTTATGGAGAATGATGATCTTATGTCTGCTCTTCCTAGTGATGGTTGGGTCATTATCCCACCTAAAGCTAAAGGTAAACACTCTCTTAGATTTTATTTTCCTACTGTCACAAACGTCTTTGGACCCTCTTGTGATGAAGGTACCTCAAAATCAGTCTCTATGCACTCTCATTCTTCTCATCTTGCTGTTGGGGGAGATAATTATGATATGACTGTTGTTGCTCCTTCCCCAAGCCCTTGCTTGTAGTGAATGACCCAGTCCCCCTCCAAATGGTCTTTCCCTTCTAAGTATAGTGGTATTCTTGAGGATAGACTTGATGAGTGGGAAAATGAACAGTTTGCCTTTAAGGCAACCATTCTATTGGAATATACAAGTTACAACACCAGTCATTTAAATCTGCGGGAATCTTCTTTCCATTCCATTCAATTAAACAATTCAATTGTCAAGCAGATTGAAGCTCGGGGAGTTGAGCAGCCAGTTGGATCCATTTCTCCCACCATTTGAGGTCAAGGATATCATGTTAAGGATATCAGCTAGCTTAGCTGGTAAAGTTGGTGCCTTGGTGGTATCATGTCTTTATCACTTTGCCAATTTTGACTCTCTACACCAAAAGAAAACTAAAGTTATGATTATAAGATACAATGATCTTGTCTAATTTCTTTGAGAATCAAATACCATTTTTTAATTTATCTTAAATTTTACTTATTAATATGTCTTATTATTTTAATACTATTTTTTAACTAACTCGAATTACGTAGAAGTGATCAAACTCAATCGAGCTCAATGCATAAACTTGAGCATGTTAGTACATTTATTTTACTTAAACTTGATTGAATTTAATTAGATTGGATTGTAATTGGTATCTTTAATTCTAGTGGACTTTAATATGTTTCTATCTTATAATTTTTGGCCATATAATTAATAGATGAACTATATAATTTTAGAAAAAGTATTTTATTATTTGGGGATATGGGTGGTTGTTGAAAAATTTAGGTTAATCTTCAATATATTTCATTTGTGATGTTATCTAAGAAAGTTATCTAAAAAAGTAATGTGTAATTAAGCATATTTTTTAAAAAGAATGCTAAAAGATTGCATCAGTATTGTAAATATCAAACGACAATTATTCTCGATTACCCATCAAAAAGAGGTTCTTTAAGTAATTGATTATTATTAAATATTCATTTAATATCTTGTTTAACCAAATTGACTCTAATATGACTGAATTAGTTAGGCTTAACATTAGCGTAAACCGAATTACAATATCTATTATTTATTTTTTCTAAATTCAACTGATTTGAATAATTATTTTGTCATCTTTAACTCAAGTCGACTTTATAAGAAAACAATTATTTTTGATATCTATTTGCTAATAGAATATTTATTTTAGTTTATTCTATGCTTCCAAAATAAGAAATTTAAATAAATAAGTAGTTTATTCGACTAAGATTTAAGTGTCAATTGACAAACTGGTCAATCAAACGGGGTTCGAGTTAGGTCCATTTGAAAAGATTTGCTATTGTTTTGGTTTGGGTCCTTGTATTAAATTAATATTATTCTCTTATCTTACTCGATTAACTTAAAAGTGATAGAACACAATTAGCCTTGCATGTTTGTTAGTATTAGATTTTCTTAACCCGCACCGAATCTTAATTGAAATAGATATTTTTTTTGCATGTCCAACTCGAGTAGGACTTCGCTTATATCAAAACAAAGAATTACTAGCTATAAAAAGATTTGAAAGTATGAATTTCTAGAACTTATGCTTGAAAATCAAATTTTGATCCAAAACCTTGCAGTCCTACAGGATTGTACCAAATTCGAAGGTGAACCTTGCAATTCTACACGATTGTAGCCTTCTTTGTGTCGAATTCGAAGGTCAGTGAGTGACATTATTAGATCCTTAAACCCTATATAAATTGTAGTTTTTGTAAAACTGAAAGTGAATAAAAATCGAGAAATAGGTTGAATGTGTTCCTTTTTTGGATTAAAATCGTGAAGATTTGATAATAAATCAATTCCAGATTGAAGCTTTGAGAGAAATTTTGGAAATTGCATGCATATTTTGAGAGGATTTCGTGAGCTTCACTTGAGAGGTCAGAGAGAGAAAAACGTGAGATTGTGAGGTTAGAAAGAGAAAGTTTCCATTTTTTCCAGCTTTTATATGCCCAATCTCAGCCATTGATCACAAGATCTGACGGTTAGGATAGATAGTTTTTAGTTTTCAGCAAAGCATAAGTTTTACCATTTGATATATATATATATATATATATATATATATATATATATATATATATATATATATATATATATACTTTTATGTTCTTTATTTTTCTCAAAGCTTTACATCTAATTTCATTATTCAGAGTTTATCGTACTAAATTAATTATCAAATTTCATCAACTTTGGCGAAACCAATAATGCCTTGCAGAAAAAACAAATAGGTTCGAGTAATGGGCATTTTGATATTTTGATTTTGGGGCTTCCTCTTACTACTCGGTGATGTTACCATGGTACTTTACTCCTCCTTATATATACTTGCATTGTGAGAAAATTTTAACCAAGTAATTGAGCTATATTTTAGGCGCAAAATCGGGACACAAATTACGATCCACATCGTGGACATGCTTTTACTTTATCAAAGAACTGAAGCGGAGAACATCAGTTACAAGAAAATGAGTTGGGATACGATAAACATCCTTGATAAACATAAGAACATTTAGTTCATCTAAAGAGAACATTAGGTTAGATTTAAAAAGCGTGTTTACAATTTTTTAACGATAGAACCCCATATTATCTAATTTTTGAAGTTCTTTTCACTAAATATGATGTCCATTTGATTTAGCTTAAACTTTTTTTTTTGGATAAAATGAGACGTTTTTCTCGCTGAATATAATGCTCATTGGTTTAGGGTTTAAAATATTCAAATCTCAAAATTTTGAAGTTAATGTTCTTTTGCTATGTTCATTAAATTTAATCTTTCGAATTTTCAAAAAATTGAGTATTCTTATTGTGAAATTGAAGATCTTTATAAAAATTACAAGAATTCTTTTGATTTAATTTGGTGTTCTTTTGGTTGAACCAAATATTCTTTTGATTGAACGAGATCTTTATCTATTTTAATTACAAAATAAAATTTAAAAATTTCAATTGTTTTCATGTCATTTTGAACATCATTATTAAAGGTTTCAAACACAATTTTCTTTGATTTAGCTAAATGTTCTTCGGATAGTAATATAAGTTCTTTTCGCTGATCATAATGTTCACTCATTGTGGGTTGAAAATATTTTTTTTTATTTGAAATTTTCATTCCAATTTGAACATCAGTATCAAAATTTCAATTGCTTTCATGTCAATTTTGAACATCATTATCAAAAAAATTCAAATGTTCTTTTCTTCTAAATGTTATTTTAACTAAACTAATATCCATTTGTTTAGGGTTGCATATATTCAAAACTTCCATTCTTTGCTCCAAATTATTCGTTAGTGTTAAACATTATAAGTGCTCTATTAATTTAATTATTCGTTCTTTTTACTAAACTTGATAATTTTCTAAAATTTATAATTTTCTAAAATTCGAATAGTTTCATGTCAAATCAAAAGTGGGATTACATTATGAAAAGATTATAATATGCTCTTTTAGTTATAGCTAAAGCTCTTATTTGGATAAACTAAGGTCCTATTAAGCTCATCTTAAAATAATAATATTCAGTCAAAGTAAGTTCAATTCAGTAAACAACAGTAGTTCAAAGAAGAAAAACACAACATCAATGGATAAAGATAAATCTAATTAAGTCGAAATAAGTTTAGTTCAATAGAAATAAGTTCACTTCATTAAAAATAAGATGAACTGAACGAGAACTAAGTGTTATTTTGTTAAAGTATTTATTTCGATTTCATTTTGCGTCCGGCCGTCCGCTCCTCAACAAAACAAAAGCGTGTCCATAATACACATCACGGTTTCGTATCCACGATCGACCGATTGACTGCCGTCTCTCACTCTTGTGTCATATCCTTTCTCCTGCTAATTCTTTCTTGCTTCCACTCTCAAGTCTTAACTGACAAACTTGCTTGTTAACATTTTGGTAATTGTATCCAAAAAATTGATGCAAAAAGATGTTGAATAGCAACAATAGCATCACAATTCCAGTATCTGACGACGATTCAGATGAACACACAAGTAAGATTAGATATCGAAACCGAAGGAAGCGCAAGAAATCGGTACTCCACCGGTCCAACGCCGAGTTAACTCGTCGAGTAGTGAGGAAGATCGCAAAATGGTGGCCTCTCCTGCTATTCCTTCCTGCAATGGCGTTGCTTCTTTTCGAAGCTTCTCGACTCAGCCGGAGTCCTCCTATTCAGAAGATCATTAATACGAATGTTTGTGTTGCTGAGATTGATGTTGATAACAGTAGACCTGACTCCAACTTGAATCGTCTCAATCCCATTTACCATACTGTTTCTGGTGTCAAACAACGTAAGTTTCTCTTCAATTCCCATGGATCTCACTCTAACCTTATTTGATTGATTGCATTACAACTATCTTTGCAAAACCTTTTTGTTTTTATGTTGGATGTGTATAACTTTCTACAATTGGATGTGTATAGATTTTTTTAGTGAAGTTAATTTTCCACTTCGGTGTCCACCTTTTATTTGATTGGTAGCATATTGTTACAACAACAATCAAGAACAACGATAACAAAAATGACAACAAAGCCTTAGTCCCAAAATGATTTGGGGGGCGACTAACATGAATTGCCATAGGATATCATCTCAGTGACAATCAGTAAGCATATTGATCTTTCGTACAATTTTGTCGGCTATACCAGGTTGCTTGACAGTCCTACCAGCTGACGATCTTGAGCTTCTGGATATCCCTGTCGTGAAAGGCTCAAACGGTCCTGTCAAGAATTTGGTATATGTATCAGAAGATAACGACTCTCATGCAGGAGAAAATTCAACATTTCCTTATCAGAAAACAGGAGCTGGAAGATTTAACTTATTTACAGGATACCAATCACTAGCTCAAAGGGAGAAGAGTTTCGAGGTTGGTACATCTAAGCTAAACTTTTTGCTCTTGAGGTGATGAATTTCAAATTACCCTGTACGCATGAAAGTAGAATAGATTACGAGTTATTTGATTGAAGTAATTAGACCAATATCTGTTAGGGATGTATGAATATCTAAATTCACATTAATGAGACTGATCTGCCTCTAATTAATCACTTAATTTGCTTTGTACTGTCCTTATCAAACTTGTCCCTTTCTTTCGCTTAAATCTTTTAAAGAGAAAGGGGTTGAGGAATGATGCATAATGAATAATGAATATTTGTCAAAGATTCCCGAGGTGATGTAGGCCAGACCAACCCTAAACCAAAAGGCAAGAGTACTTAGCTTGATCACTTACTGATCTCAGTGATCATTGAGCTTAGTTGAGCACCTGAGCCATAGCTTAGTTTTAGGTGATTAATGATCAAGGGTGAAAGGAAAGCCCCCACCTAATGGTTTTCTGTCCCTGGGCCAGTCCCTAATCCTCAAATTGGAGCAAATCAACTGATTAAGGCAAGTCCAGAAACAACTAAGCACAAATGGCTGAACCACCAAAGTTCTAACCCTGATGAGACTTCTGCTTACACTTACTCCTTAATGCCAAGTGTCTGAGCGAGCTAGCATCTAACTGCCACACTATACCATTCCATACATCTGTAATCAATGGATATCAGTGGAAACTTAAACCAGCAAAGCTAAGCAAGGATCATTGAAGCTAAGCTTTATCAGTTGAGCTCAAAGTAGGCTCAACTTGATGAGAGAGATTCAGTCATCATGAGCTTGAGCCCCGTCTGCGCGGAGAGCATTAAGCCAACTGTACAAGAGATGAGGTCCAGGAGCTCCATCATCCTGGGCATATGGTTTCTGCAAGTGGGCAAGCACGCGGGTGAGCAATGTTTAAGCTTCTGCTGCTTTTTTACTTTTATTGCTTAGAATGTAGGCAGTCATTTCTGTTTTTGTTTTATTATTATTTTTCAGTAAGCATCTTAGCAAGCCGCTCTGTAAGTGGAGCTTGAGCTAGATTTTGCAAGGAAGGCTAGAATAAATATGAAAACTTAGCAAGCTTTAGGAATGAAGTTCTTAAACTTGTTTATATTCTGTTTGTTCTATATCTACTTTGGAAAATAAAATAACAGAGTTAACGAATAATTTTGAGTGGTGGATATGGAGGAATGTCTTCTAGCCCTAAATCCACTGAGGTTGAAAGGCCCTAGGTTGATCGATTTCATTAGGGAGGTGCTCAGTAGTTCCTTTTCTGTTTTCTAAGTGAGAAGCCTAAACTCTCCAAGTTCATATCGTGATTATTGAAGAAGGTGACTTCTCTTTATTGTTCTTTGATGTTTCAACTTTCTGGGGCTTGATTATTCAAGTTAACTCCTTTTCTCGCTCAATCAGACTTCCATAAGAACTGTCTTTAAATTGAGGCAAGCTATTACAATCTTTGTGATTAAAAAGAGTGACTCTTCTCTTTGAAGTCTTGAATGTGACACAGCATATATAATTGCTATATAAATGGGTCTAGTGAAGTCCCATGTATGCACTGAAGCATCTATACTTTAGCTATATCCTGAGTCAAGTCTTACACCTTTAACATGAGACAAAATGAGACGAGCCTTAAAATCAGACTTAGGTAATCTATTGCTCTTTGGAGAAGGCCTCTAATTCTTTGCTTAAGTTGAGCATTTGGGTTCACATGACTAAAGCTAGGATGGTGGGTCAAGCTCATAACTAGAGTTAACTAGGATATGCCCTGTACTAAGCCATATTAGACTCATGATTTCATGCGGCTCAAATGGCTGGGGCTTTTTCTAAGATACGATATATGGATTGCCAAATTGCCAAAGAAATCATTCTCCACATTAGCAATTTGACTTTTGACTCTCTTTAGTTTCCATGCCTTAAGATCATTTATTACAGAATGAAGCCATCCCAATTAATCATCAATAAAGCAAATGATAAGTGCCAAAGATTGAGAGATCCAAGATAAGAAACAAATATTTCCCCCTATTGATATTAACTGCAATATCTAGGTGTAAATTATTTCTGAGAAAATCCTGTGTGGAGATTTCTTCTAAACTGCTGTGAAAAACATCGTGTATGCATTAGGCTATCTTTGTAGGTCCTGGAACTATTTTCTAACATGTACTTTCCTTGTGATTTATGTGCCACTGGAAACCCTAAATACCAATAGTCCATGTGACCTCAAGCCCAAATTTTTATCCAATATCTCACTGCTCTACACAGGTGACTGAAACTCCTGTGGTGCATTGTGGTTTCTATAGTGCAAATGGAGGATTTAAGATTTCATTTGAGGATGAGAAATATTTGAAAACTTGCAAGATTGTCGTCTCTACTTGTGCATTTGGTGGTGGAGATGATCTCTATCAACCTATCGGAGTGTCAAAAGCATCCCTTCAAAAGGTTTGAATTCCTTCTACCCATAGCTTGACTGATATACGGATTGTTTTTGACCATGAGTTTATTAGCTTGTACTGCTTTCAGGTATGCTATGTGGCATTTTGGGATGAAATCACCCTTGCTGCACAGGAAGCACAGGGGCGGAAAATTGGTGATGGTTATTGTATTGGCAAGTGGCGGATTGTGATTGTCAAGAATCTTCCTTTCATAGACCAGCGATTGAATGGTAAAATTCCTAAGGTAGTGTAATTATTTCTGCATGTTATGTTTCTAGCATTGTGGATAGATGGACAATGTTCTTGATTGAGGTTTGCATGCTTGTAACGTAGCTGTTTTTTAAGGCTTTGAGGGTTTTGATTAATGATGTTTCTGGTTTTGATTAATGACTCTTTCATAGTTTTTTTCTTGGCTTTTCTTGGTTTTTTCTTCTTGTTTTGCTCATGTCAATATTCTTTTTTCACCAATTTTAGGTTAAGATGGGTCTGCATATGCCAGCCTTTTGAGCCTATGTGCAAACACTAATATAAGAATTACGAATCGCCTGACCTTGTCAAGAATGTGGGCTCATCAGTTGTACGGCTTGTACCCCTGTCATTTTTACAAATGTGGGTTATATAATCACATCCATTGTGCTGAACTTTTGAATCTTGCCTTTATGTGCTAGCCTGAAGTTAGTGCTATTAGCTCAACTTAGAGTAGCTCTGAATCCTGTAGCTTCCTCATCACCTTAACCTTTGTCTTGTCAATCTTGTGCTCACTAGTATAATTTTATGTGTCTGCAGTTTTTTTTTTTATTAATATTTCGGATAATCATTCTTGTATTTTTTGCATAATTCCTTCACGCATATCGATGAAAACTTCCTTTTCTGCTTTAAAGTCTCTCCTATCTTTTGTGAAGAGGAAATTTTGTATCAAAAGCTAGCATGGGAAATTACTTTGTTTAACATTTCATTGGGTTATATTTTTTGATGTTAATTATTGAAGAACTTTTTTTTTGATTTAATGAAATCAAATTAAATTGTGTAGAATAACAAAAAACTACTTCCTCCGTTTTCAAAAGCTTGCAACAAAGGGGGATTTTTTGAGAGACATAAAAAATTGGTTTGTTGCAAGCTTTTGAAAACGGAGGAAGTACACAGTTTAAATGGGTAATGAAATATTTTGATAGGGAATTAATTCACTTTTTATTTTCGAATTTTATTGGGGGTAAAAAGATTTACTAATTGGATCTTGACAACTAAAAGCTGTGATGCTCGGACTCGGGTACGAGGGTACGACACGGGTATGGATCCGAGTGTCAGATCCTTAATTTCTGAAAATGGGGGACTCGGGGACACGTTTTGAGGGGTCCAAAAATTCAAATTTGGACTCGGGGACACGTCAATTAATAAAAAAAAAAGATTATTTTATACAAAACAAAATAAAAAGTAATATTATTTTGATTTCAATATTTTATTATGGAAATAGTACTTAATTTTTATTTAAAATAAATGAGTATAAACCTTGACAATTAGTCTCGAACTCTTTAGTAATACTTGAAAAAGCAGAAACGTAAGGACTAAGAAGTTATAAACTTATAAGAGAGAGAAGAGGAGAATATGCTGTCCTCCACTAATTGTTTTACCTCTTTTTTCACCCACGTGACTCTCAGGTCTCAGCCCAGCCCAGTAGTTTCTTTTTTATTTCATTTCACAACCTATTCAGCCCAGTAACAAAAAGGGAGAAGAAGAGATTTCGGCAGCCCTAAAAGAAGCAGTCGTCACCGGAGAAGGCGGCCGGAGTAGAGGAGTTGCTTGAAAAGTGTATGAATCCGGTCGTCATGACAAACTAAAGAGAAGCCCTAATGTCTTGTTTGAAATTATGATGTATCGAAACACTAATTTTAGATCTAGGGTTTGAAATCGCCGAGTCCGTTTTCTCCCTCCCATGTCCGACCCGTATTCCGTGTCGGCACCCGTGTCGTGTCGTGTCGACACCGGTGCGGCTAGGTCAACTGACGAGTTCGAGCATCACAGACTAAAAGGGTTGTAGCTTGGTGGTAGTGCTATGGTATTTTAAATGATTGGGCATGTGTTCAAATCCTCTTACATGCATTTTTGAAACTTTAGAAAGGTAATTAACATTGTAAGATGTACAACCATGTCAGCATGGGATATGAGTGACATGTGGCGGGCTTCAATGCTTGCGCATGCCCTTTAATATATCTAGATGGTATGCGACGGCTGAAATTAAATGTCTCCAGAATAATGGATCTAACATGTCAATGTAAATATTGGTCGAATGAATTTTTTTTTATTTTGTAGTTTTTTAGTATGAAACAATATTATTATGGCTTCAGTGTAGAGGCATGCTGTAAACATCTTTCAGCAAAGATGCTTATTTGTATGGGAGATGAGTGAATTGAATGTCCAATCATTATCTTTAAATCTAAAACCTGGACAATAGGAGAGATGCACTTTCCAACAGCAGCGGTGAAATCTACTTCCACACAATGGGAGACTCGTTTGTTCAGAACCATTGAAGATTCTATGGATAAAGCTATCAAGGACATATCAGAATTGGGTTGCTTATGGGTTCAATAGCTGATGTTGTTTCAGGTCCTTAACAATAAGGAAGTTCGGGGTTTGAGGGACGAGGGATTTTAAAGATTAAGGTTACATAATGTGTCATTCTAGGGTCAAATTAGGTATTTAGCCTGCATGAGTCTTTTGCATCTCCTCTGTTCTCTTCTTTATATTGCTGAGAGATTTCTTGTTTACGGGTAAGCCCTAAAATGTCACTTTAGAACTCTTTTCTTTCACTTTGTGACTCTTTCCTTTTCTCTCTAGTATAGATTGTAGTGACCAGTCTTTGAGGTACGTGGGGCATGTAGGTTTTTTGTTATGGCTTTATCCCTGGTTTCTCACTGTGCTGACACAAACAGTGGTCTTTTTCGTGCTTTAAGCGAGTTATTTTCTCCTTTTTTGGAGGTAACTGTTGCTTTTTTGTGTATTTACTTTTTTTTTGGTGGTAGATGTTGGCCCATCGCTTGTTTCCAAATGCACGGTATTCTATCTGGGTTGATTCAAAGTCACAGTTCAGGAGGGATCCTTTGGGCGTGCTAGAAGCACTGCTTTGGCGATCAAACTCCGTGCTAGCAATTTCACAGCATGGTGCCCGCAGTAGTGTTTATGATGAGGCTACAGCGGTTGTCAAGAAGAACAAGGCTACCCCAGAAGAAGTTGAGGTGCAACTATCTCAGTACCGCCTTGATGGGCTTCCTGAAGATAAGAGATTTAATGGAAAAAAGGGTATGATGCTTCTTAACCTCATTGCAATTTGTAACAGCTGTTTGCATGGTTCTGTTAATAGTCAATATCTGAGGCCTCTCATCATCTGTCAGTGTATATTTGATTATCCGTACTCTGTCGATGGCATTTCCTAGTTACTGTGCATGTGCTTCTGCTTTTAACAAATTTTTTCTTTGAAAAATGAGATTTCAATTGGTTACCGATCCATGACATCTTTTCTTTGTGCAGCTCTGGCTGAAGCCTCCATCATTATTAGGGAGCACACATCCTTGACTAACCTTTTCATGTGCCTCTGGTTCAATGAAGTGGTCCGCTTTACATCACGGGATCAGCTTAGCTTTCCTTATGTTCTATGGCGGCTGAAAGTCCTGAATGATATTAACATGTTCCCTGTTTGCACTCGCAAAGATCTTGTTAATAGTATGGGACATATACGCAAGGCGAAATCCTTAGTAACATGAAGTATACTTTACTAATCTTTTCCCAAGCTCTTCACAGACCTGATAGAAGCAAATTGCAGATGCAAGTGGCAATATGCTATCTTAAACCTGATCAAATGGAGTTCAAGTGCAGAACTGAGCATACCTTACAATTGCTACCTGCCATGCCACTGCCGGTGCTACAAGCTGCAGTACATATGATGGTGCCGTGATACTCATCCTTGTGAAACTTAAACGTAGGTATTCCATTAAAGTCAGGGAGATAGGGGAAGGAAATTTAGAGAATTTGATGAATTTTTCCCTTCTGGAGTGAAAAACGCCATTTATATTCGTTTTAAAGAATTGACTAGTTTAACAGTTTTATTTTACTCATCTGGAACACGCGAATTCTGTCTCTGTGGAGTTTTTCAAATGAGAGCGAGAAAATAGCTTTTGGGTGCATTATGTTCATAGTACACGTGATAAAAGTTGTAAGAAGGGACCTGGTGAAGTAGAAAGATTAGTTGTTAAGGAAGTTTGGGTGGTAACTATATGCTTGTGTATTGTGTTTCATCTTGTAGAGAAAAAGGCAACGCTTACGGTGATACAATAGAAAAGCTAATGGTTCAATTTTATGTGCTGTGCATTATTGTTTTGACTTTTGAAGGACTCTGGCAAAATCCGCAAAATGACTACTCCACTCCTTGTCTGAGTTTCTTTTTCATTGATTATTCTGTGTTTTTTTTGCGTTATTATCTTAGTTATAATTGTCATTTCATCCGTTTGTTTTTAATTGTTACCCATTCCTTTTTAGAATGTTTTTTTAATTGTTACACTTTCACTTTTACTATATTTTGTAAACTTTCACATTTCTATATTCCATTTTCGAATACTTTTGGGCCTAATTGTCCTTTTATTTTTTTGGTTACACCCAACCATCCCATTCTTTTTACATTATAACATTATCTCTCATTTTTTATTTATTTTCCAAACAACTTTATCAATTCCTCAAACAATCATTGCATAGATTTCACAAATTTTCTTGGTTATCATCCATAGTGAACTGTATCGGTTAAAACAACGGAGGGAGTATATACTAGTTTCTAACTCGGGCAATGTTTGGGTTGGTCTTACTGTTTACTACACCCGTTTATTTGATAGAGACATTTTAATTTTTATTACTGAGTCATGCATGGTGTTATTTGATTAATCTTAATGTGTAGTTTTGAATATTCTTTTTTATTTTAATTCATGCATATGTATTGACAAGTGTGAAGAGTACAAATGTCCTATTAAATAGAAATAGAGAGAGAATTATATAACAAAATAAGTATTTATCCTGGTTTTGCCCTTTTTCTATATTCTTTTTCTTTTTTCTAAATTTAAATTTTTTTTTTTATTAGCAACGTAATTTGATGGTGATTGGTATATCTAATGCGGTATTGAAAGAATTGTGAAATTAATTGTTTATAATCTTTTACTCACGACCTTAAAACTATTTTCTCTTAAAGTAAGTGGATCTTTTTGTTGTTGGAACATATTTTTACAACTTTTATTATACAGCCGGGTCTACCATGTTTATAGTATATTCAAGACTATTCTTTTACTCATTGCTCATTTGCAATCTCTTAAGTTTTAAACAAAATCTAAGTATTTTGACATGAAAATTTAGTACAACTACTACTGTTCTTTAATATTGGTTACAATTACTCTATCCGTTTTCAAATAATTTACATACTTCACTTTGTGAGAGAATTAAGGTAGAAGTTCAAAAGTGTGAGAGAGAAATGATAAGTGGACTTTAGTTTCACTTATTTGCATTTAGTTTTAGGGCATTTAGATGCATTTTAGGACATTTAGTTCATTTTCTTTCCCTTTTTCATCATTTCTTATAATCTCATGCTTAGCATTTAGTTTTAGTTCATTTGCATATAGTTAGGGTGCATATAGGTCATTTCATTTGCATATGCATACCCCCTCCCCCATCTCATGTTTTTCTTGGAGTGTTTTGAAGATAGACAAGCAAGGAAGAGGCTCCAAACAGGGGAGCGGGCGCTCCATAGGAAGAGGGAGAGGGCGCTCCATAAATGAAGAAATGAAGACAAGTTGATAGTGGCTTAGAGCGACTCTAGAGCGTGCCAGGAGGGGGCGCTCCAAGCCTGGAGCGGGCGCTCCACATTGAAAGAATGTGATTGGTATATCTAATGCGGTATTGAAAGAATTGTGAAATTAATTGTTTATAATCTTTTACTCACGACCTTAAAACTATTTTCTCTTAAAGTAAGTGGATCTTTTTGTTGTTGGAACATATTTTTACAACTTTTATTATACAGCCGGGTCTACCATGTTTATAGTATATTCAAGACTATTCTTTTACTCATTGCTCATTTGCAATCTCTTAAGTTTTAAACAAAATCTAAGTATTTTGACATGAAAATTTAGTACAACTACTACTGTTCTTTAATATTGGTTACAATTACTCTATCCGTTTTCAAATAATTTACATACTTCACTTTGTGAGAGAATTAAGGTAGAAGTTCAAAAGTGTGAGAGAGAAATGATAAGTGGACTTTAGTTTCACTTATTTGCATTTAGTTTTAGGGCATTTAGATGCATTTTAGGACATTTAGTTCATTTTCTTTCCCTTTTTCATCATTTCTTATAATCTCATGCTTAGCATTTAGTTTTAGTTCATTTGCATATAGTTAGGGTGCATATAGGTCATTTCATTTGCATATGCATACCCCCTCCCCCATCTCATGTTTTTCTTGGAGTGTTTTGAAGATAGACAAGCAAGGAAGAGGCTCCAAACAGGGGAGCGGGCGCTCCATAGGAAGAGGAGAGGGCGCTCCATAAATGAAGAAATGAAGACAAGTTGATAGTGGCTTAGAGCGACTCTAGAGCGTGCCAGGAGGGGGCGCTCCAAGCCTGGAGCGGGCGCTCCACATTGAAAGAATGTGATTGGTATATCTAATGCGGTATTGAAAGAATTGTGAAATTAATTGTTTATAATCTTTTACTCACGACCTTAAAACTATTTTCTCTTAAAGTAAGTGGATCTTTTTGTTGTTGGAACATATTTTTACAACTTTTATTATACAGCCGGGTCTACCATGTTTATAGTATATTCAAGACTATTCTTTTACTCATTGCTCATTTGCAATCTCTTAAGTTTTAAACAAAATCTAAGTATTTTGACATGAAAATTTAGTACAACTACTACTGTTCTTTAATATTGGTTACAATTACTCTATCCGTTTTCAAATAATTTACATACTTCACTTTGTGAGAGAATTAAGGTAGAAGTTCAAAAGTGTGAGAGAGAAATGATAAGTGGACTTTAGTTTCACTTATTTGCATTTAGTTTTAGGGCATTTAGATGCATTTTAGGACATTTAGTTCATTTTCTTTCCCTTTTTCATCATTTCTTATAATCTCATGCTTAGCATTTAGTTTTAGTTCATTTGCATATAGTTAGGGTGCATATAGGTCATTTCATTTGCATATGCATACCCCCTCCCCCATCTCATGTTTTTCTTGGAGTGTTTTGAAGATAGACAAGCAAGGAAGAGGCTCCAAACAGGGGAGCGGGCGCTCCATAGGAAGAGGAGAGGGCGCTCCATAAATGAAGAAATGAAGACAAGTTGATAGTGGCTTAGAGCGACTCTAGAGCGTGCCAGGAGGGGGCGCTCCAAGCCTGGAGCGGGCGCTCCACATTGAAAGAATGTGATTGGTATATCTAATGCGGTATTGAAAGAATTGTGAAATTAATTGTTTATAATCTTTTACTCACGACCTTAAAACTATTTTCTCTTAAAGTAAGTGGATCTTTTTGTTGTTGGAACATAATTCTACAACTTTTATTATACAGCCGGGTCTACCATGTTTATAGTATATTCAAGACTATTCTTTTACTCATTGCTCATTTGCAATCTCTTAAGTTTTAAACAAAATCTAAGTATTTTGACATGAAAATTTAGTACAACTACTACTGTTCTTTAATATTGGTTACAATTACTCTATCCGTTTTCAAATAATTTACATACTTCACTTTGTGAGAGAATTAAGGTAGAAGTTCAAAAGTGTGAGAGAGAAATGATAAGTGGACTTTAGTTTCACTTATTTGCATTTAGTTTTAGGGCATTTAGATGCATTTTAGGCCATTTAGTTCATTTTCTTTCCCTTTTTCATCATTTCTTATAATCTCATGCTTAGCATTTAGTTTTAGTTCATTTGCATATAGTTAGGGTGCATATAGGTCATTTCATTTGCATATGCATACCCCCTCCCCCATCTCATGTTTTTCTTGGAGTGTTTTGAAGATAGACAAGCAAGGAAGAGGCTCCAAACAGGGGAGCGGGCCCTCCATAGGATGAGGAGCGGGCGCTCCATAAATGAAGAAATGAAGACAAGTTGATAGTGGCTTAGAGAGACTCTAGAGCGTGCCAGGAGCGGGCGCTCCAAGCCTGGAGCGGGCGCTCCACATTGCATGGAGCTGGCGCTCCATGGCCCAGTCTCCCTATTTTTGTTTCGTCTTTTACTGTTTTACCCTTATTTCTATGGAGTATAAAACCAATTTTGTAATAATCTTAATACTATACTTTTAATTTCTGAACTTTGATTAGCTTAATTAGAGAGAGTTTTAGAGAGAAAAGTAGAAGTTAGAGAGATAAAGTAGATCTTGAATTTGAGAATTGAAGCTTTGAAGCTATTTCAATGGAGTTTGGCAATTGATTTTCATCAACTTTTGAGTATTTCTTCTTACTCTTCTATTTATTTGCTTAATTACTTGCTTTATTTTAGTTTAGCAATTGATTAGTAGTTATTAGTTGTTTGATTGGCTTGTTGAGATGATCTTCACCATAGTTAAATCACCATTGTTAATTGAACCTTTTTCTTTCATGTCTTTCATAGCTAGTGAGTAGTCTTCTAGCTAGGGGAAGGGGATGACCTAGGTGATCATGAGTTGACCTTAAAAGTCAAGCTTGGGGGTTTGACTTAGGTGAAATTAGGTTGTCTAGCCTATTTATTTGCATTGTTTAATTGCTTCATCACCATTTGAACTTGATTTGGGGATCAAAAGTGAAGGATTGAGAGATGAAGCTTTTGATGGACCTTAGGCTAGTCAATAGGTTGACTTCACCATGAGAATAGGTGATTGGCTTCATAGGACCTTAATTGAATCGCTATGAGTTGTGGAAATACTTGATTGATTGATTTTACCATGAGAATAGGTAAAATTGGTTGATTAGGTCTTCCTAATTAGCTCGAGAGAGTAATTAGGAAACATTTGAGTGACTTAGTCCCTTAGTTGACCCTAATGAATCCCCTTGGCTTGACAAATAGGTTAGCTAATGGTTAACTAGTGATTCCCCTAACCCTAGTGTCTTCCTATTATAGTTAAACCCAATCTTTTACTTTAATCGTTAGCTAATTCGTTCATAGTTTCTTAGTTAATCATTTAAATCGAAAACCACTAAAAATAGACTTAACTCACTAAATCGCTTTCAAACCTTGATTAATCCTTGATTACTCATGGATTCAACCCTTTCTTACCCTATATTAGGCTAAGTTAGGTTATTAATTTGGCATGTGCAACGAGCGTGTCAAATTTTGGCGCCGTTACCGGGGAAGCAACATATTACATTGCATTGAATAGTGATTTTTGAGTCTAAGTCAACTCTATTCCCCCTCCCCTTTTCTATTTTTGTTTTTCTTTGGTACCAATTGGTTGCTTACTACTTGGTAGTAAGCCCTTGTGTTGCTAATCTTTTCCTTGAGCTTTTGTATTTGCATGTCAAGAAGGTTACGTGGAGATCCATTGCTTCCAATTGACCACAATTTTGAGGGCACTTTACGGGAGTTGAGGAGGATTTTCGGGAACCAACGGTACTAGCTACTAATGAGGAGAAATCGGGGGAGGTGTTTGAGGAAGATCAATTTCGTTCTTCAACTTCTAGTATAATGGCGGAGGATCAACTCGTTCCAAGAGCTTTGAGAGACTATGGTCATCCCGAAGCATTTGAGCTCAAAAGTGGGATACAGAGGCCGACAACAACCGCTAACTTTGAGTTCTCTCCACACTTGATTAGAATGATCAAGCAAGAGCCTTATGGAGGATGTGCTCATGAGTGTCCACTTGACCATTTGGCGAACTTTCTTGAGCTTTGTGCCACGGTCAAGCAAAATAATGTTACTCAAGAGTTCGTGAGGCTTAATCTTTTTCATTTCTCTCTCACGGGGAAAGCCAAGAAGTGGTTACAATCTCTACCTCCCGATTCCTTGACTACTTGGGCACAAGTAACGACGGCTTTTGTTGATGAGTTCTACTCCCAAGAGAAGACTTCCGTGGCTAGGAGGAAGATCTCTAATTTCATACAAGATGAGGATGAGAGTTTGAATGAGGCATGTGATAGGTTCAAAGACCTCCGAAGGTCGTGTCCGCACCATGGGTTTAATCAATGGTTGTTGATGCAAAGTTTCTATGATGGGTTGCTTCCAATGACTAGAGCTAGTCTTGATTCCGGAGCGGGGGGTCAACTCACCAAGCTACGGGTTGAAGATATTGAGCCCACCATAGAAGAGGTTGTGAGGCATTACTCTTGGGGGAACACAAGGTCTACAAGTAAGAAGGTTAGTGGTAAAGGGAAGTATGATGTGGAGGCCGTGGATCATATCCATGCAAAGCTAGACACTCTAGCTAAGAAACTTGAGAAGGTGAACTTGGCATCCCCAAGCCAACCACCTTCCCAAGCTTTCTCTTGTGAAATTTGTGGAGGCACCGATCATGCAAGCTCTTATTGTGGAGGATCTACGGAACATGTAGCATGGGTTGGTGCAAGGCAAAAGGGGCCTTCAAACTTCAACAACCAAGGGAGGTGGAACAACACCTCTCAAGGATCATGGAAACACCCTTCACCACAAAATCACAACAACTACTCCTCCAACTTTCGACCACCCGGTTTCAATCAACCACAACAAAGATCACCCTTTGAGCCTAACCCACCAAAGCCTTCATCACTTGAGTCTACACTTTAACTTTTCCTTTCCCAACAAACCAAGACCAATGCCGATAATGATAAGAAGTTTGGATATATTCACTCTTCCTTACAACAAATGCAAGCTCACAACAAAATGATTGAGACCCAACTTGCCTAAATTGTCCAACAAGTAAGCAATTCCACTTCTTCTTCTACTCAATTCCCAAGCCAACCCGTGATTCACGAGCATGCTAAGGCCATTACTTTGCGATCCGGAGCAAACTATGAGGGGCCTAAGATGCCAAGTGAGGTGAATGAAAGCCCGGAAGTTGAGAAAAGGGGGAGTGAAGGGGAGGTTGATAAGCTTCTTAAAGAGGTAATAGTAGAGGATGAATGTGATGTTGTACCAAGCCAAGAGAAAGAAGTTCATGAGCAACGCAAAGAGGCTAGTCAAGCGGCACCCAAGGCTTATGTGCCTCCGGTTCCTTTTCCTCAAAGGCTAGCTAAGAAGCAACCCAATGATAAATTCATGAAATTCTTAGAAGTCATGAAAGGACTTCAAGTGCACATCCCTTTTCTCCAAGTCATGTCTCAAATGCCTACTTATGCCAAGTTTCTTAAGGAGCTCCTCTCCAACAAGACCAAGCTCGAGGAAAGTGCCACCATTGCTTTGACCGCCGAAGTTAGTGTCGTACTTCAAAACAAGCTCCCCAAGAAGCTTGAAGATCCGGGGTCATTTTCTATTCCTTTGAAGATTGGGGACTTGGAGCCCAAGAGGGCCTTGGCGGATTTGGGGGCAAGTGTGAGTTTGATGCCCTTGTCCATCGCTAAGCAACTTAATTTTGAACTCAAGCCTACTAGGAGGGACATTCAACTCGCCGATAGATCGGTGAAGGTTCCGGTTAGAGAGTTGGAGGATGTGCCGGTCCAATTTGGAAGGGCCTTCATCCCTTGTGACTTTGTGGTTATGGAGATGGAGGAAGACTCCCAAGTTCCTCTTATACTTGAGAGACCTTTCCTTAAAACAGCCGGGGTTCTTGTTGATATGAAGCGTGATGTGCTTACATTAAGGGTAGGAGATGAGAGCATGGAGTTTGCTTTTAAGCAATCAATAAAGTCTCCAATCATGGAAGAGGTGAAGAGGATAGATAGTTTTGATGAAGATGTCTTGAGTTTGAAGGGTATGCGGGGTAAGAAGGACCCATTGGAAGATGTACTTTTGGGAGAGGATTTGGAAGATAATGAGGAAGGAAAAATTTTCAAGCTTGCCATGGATGCCTCTCCAACCTATTGTGCTAAGGAAGAGATGATTGAAGCCCTTGAGGTGCCTTCACCTAAGGAGGAGCGTTCTAAGCCTCCTCCCAAGGTAGAATTGAAACCCCTTCCCCCTTCTTTAAAATATGCTTTTCTTGGTGAGGGTGAGACTTACCCGGTGATAGTCAATGCTACACTTGAAGGCACTCAACTTACTCAACTTCTTGATGTCCTTCTGGAACATAGAAGTGCCATTGGGCATAATATTGAAGATCTCAAGGGTCTAAGTCCTACCCTATGCATGCATAGAATTCATCTTGATGACGATCATGCTTCTTCTATTGAGCCTCAAAGGAGGTTGAATCCGAATATGAAGGAAGTGGTAAAAAAGGAGGTCTTGAAACTCCTTGAGGAGGGGATAATCTACCCTATCTCCGATATTCGGTGGGTTAGTCCCGTCCATGTGGTCCCTAAAAAGGGAGGCATGACCGTCATCACCAATGAAAAGGGAGAACAAATCTCCACTAGATCGGTGATCGGGTGGTGTATGTTTTTAGATTACCGGAGATTGAATAAAGCCATCCGGAAAGATCATTTCCCCATCCCCTTTATAGATCAAATGTTGGATAGGTTGGCGGGTCATTCCCATTTTTGTTTCCTTGATGGTTATTTGGGGTTCTTTCAAATTCCCATCCACCCCGATGACCAAGAAAGGACTACATTCACTTGTCCATTTGGTACCTTTGCTTATCGAAGGATTCCATTTGGCTTGTGCAATGCGCCCTCTACATTTCAATGGTGTATGGCCGCCATCTTTTCGGACATGTTGGAAGATACCATTGAGGTATTCATGGTTGACTTCTCCGTGGTAGGTTCATCTTTTGACGATTGTCTCAAGAACTTGAAAAATGTGCTTCAAAGATGTCAAAAAGATAATGAGTTTGTTTTTGATAATGCTTGCATGAATGCTTTGAGACTTTAAAGCATGTCCTTATTTCCGCCCCCATTGTGTAAGCTACGGATTGGAGCTTGCCTTTTGAACTAATGTGTGATGCTGGTGATTATGCAGTGGAAGCCGTTTTAGGGAAAAGAAAAGAGGGAAAACTTCATGTTGTTTACTATGATAGCAAGACACTTGATTCGGCTCAAAAGAACTACGCCACAACGGAGAAAGAGTTGTTGGCGGTTGTGTTTGCTTTCGACAAGTTCCAGCCTTATCTTGTGTGCTCTAGAGTGGTAGTGTACACGGATCACTCGGCAATTAAGTATCTTATGTCCAAGAAAGATGCGAAGCCGCGATTGATTTGTTGGATCTTGCTCCTTCAAGAATTTGACATTGAGATTAGAGACAAGAAGGGAACGGAAAACTTGGTGGCCGACCACCTTTCCCGGTTGCCTTTGGTTGAAGACTCCCCCTCTCATGAGCTTCCCATTGATGATAGCCTACAGGATGATCTCCTATACTCTATCAAAGCCCTTGATACCCCATGGTTTGCCGACATGGCGAACTACTTGGCTTGTGGGATTATTCCTTTTGAGTTTACATATCAACAAAGAAGGCGATTCCTCCATGATTCTAAGTTTTATGCGTGGGAGGACCCACTTTTGTTCAAGGGGGGAGGATGGTTTATATCGGAGATGCCTTCCCGATGATGAGATAGCAAGTGTGATTGAGAAATTCAACCCTTTTTAGAGGACATATGGGCGCCGACAAGACCGTTGCCAAGATCTTATCTTGTGGGTTCGGGTGGCCCTCAATGTTCAAGGACGTTTGGGGCTTTGTGAAAGCTTGTGATAGGTGTCAAAGGGTCGGCAACATCTCCAAGAGGCATGATATACCCCTCACCAACATTTTAGAATTGGAAGTCTTCGATGTTTGGGGGGTAGACTTCATGGGACCTTTCCCTTCTTCGTTTGGTAACTCCTACATTTTATTGGCGGTTGACTATGTCTCTAAATGGGTGGAAGCAATCGCCTCTTCTTCAAATGATTCTAAGGTAGTTTCCAAGCTCTTCAAGTCCTGATATTTCCGAGGTTTGGGGTTCCGAGAGCCGTGATTAGTGATAGAGGATCCCATTTCGTCAAAAAGAGTTTCCAAGCACTCCTCTCGAAATATGGGGTGCATCATAATATGGGGCTCTCCTATCATCCACAATGTAGCGGCCAAACGGAAGTGTCAAATAGGGAGGTGAAGCTCATCTTGGAGAAAACCGTGAACCGATCTCGCAAGGATTGGTCATTAAAGCTCGATGATACTTTATGGGCTTATAGGACGGCTTTTAAGACACCAATTGGCACAACCCCCTACAAGCTTGTGTATGGAAAATCATGCCACTTGCCGGTTGAGTTAGAGCACAAAGCATATTGGGCCATCAAACTTTTGAATTTTGATCTCAAGTCATCCGGGGAACGAAGACTTTTGGATGTTCATGAGCTCGAAGAGCTTAGGCGGGATGCCTATGAAAATTCTAGGATTTACAAGGAGAGAACTAAGGCATGGCATGATCGACGGATAATGAAGAGAGAGTTCAAGGTAGGAGACAAGGTCCTTCTCTTCAACTCTAGGCTAAGACTCTTTCCGGGGAAACTTAAGTCTAGGTGGAGTGCCCCGTTTGAAGTAAAAACAGTGTTCCCGCATGGAGCGGTGGAAGTGTGGAGCGAAGAAAAAGGGACGTTCAAAGTAAATGGGCAAAGACTCAATGTATACCACGATGGAACCCAAATTGAGCACATTTGTCACATTGCTTTGGATGACTACCCCTTCCCCTATGAGAATTTTTATCTAGGGAGGTCAAGCTAATGACTTTAAAGAAGCGCTTACGGGAGGCGTCCCGGGTTCTTAGCTTTTAGAAAAAGAAAGTAAAAAAATTGAGAAAAAGAAGGAAAAAAAAGAAGAAAAGAAAACAAAAGAAGGAAAAAAAAGATATGAGAAAAATACAAAAAAAAGAAAAAGAAAGTGAATAAGAGGTTTTAGATGAGAGAAATTAGAGGAAGAGTGAAAAATACCAAAAAATTGGCTAAGTATGGAAGAAATGAAGGAGGAGCGACCCCTAAGGAGCTAAGGAAGGGCGCTCCACATATGGAGCGGGCGCTCCTTATAATATGGAGCGGGCGCTCCGTTCATGCAAAAAAGAAGGACGGATTGGCAGTAAGTTGGAGGGGGGAGGGACGTGTGAAGAGCCCCCCCAACCCCCCGGCAAACCGTCCCACTCATCCTCACATCACTCTCTTCCTCACATTCATTCCCTTTTATTCACTCATTCATCTTCTTCAAATCCTTTTTCTCTCTCCAACCTCCATTAAATCTCCAACTTCAAACCTCCATATCTCCTTCATTTCTCAACATTTTCACTCCTTCCTTGACAAAACCTTCATCTTTTCTCCTCCTCTACACAAAGAACCCACTTTCGTCAAAAAGCCCCAAATTCGAAAAATTCATCATCACCTAAAGGTTGAAGTTTGAGGGAGATTTCTTGAAGAAAAAGGTTAAGGAACACGCTTGAAGCTTGAAGTAACCCATATTGTTCGCAATTGTGGAATTTATTCACCCCTCTTAAAGAGGGAGGTAAACCCTAACCCTAACTTTCATTTTTCTTCTAGATTTGGTTTATAAATTCGAATATAGGATGATTGTGGTGTTTCTTGTGGACTTAGCTGGTAGATTTAGATAGATTTTGATTTTTATTTGATTTTTGGAAATTTTGTGTGATTTCTTTATTCTTTTCCTTTTAGCCTACTCCTTTTAGCCTACTTTTTCCTAGATTCTTTTGTTATTAATCTTTCTAGTTTCTTTTCAATTTTCTCCTTAATTTTTACTTTGATTTTTGTCTTAGTCGATGCCCTTATTTTCGTGCTTATTTGTTGGGATTGAACTCGTGGTCTTTTGATTTCTTAAAATCATCACTTGGTTGAGATATTCTCTGTAAACTCCAAGCATGTTTCGTTTGCGCAAAAAAAGTAAAAAAGACCATGGCCCCTCTTCCCAAAAGAACCAAAAGGGCACCCTTCCGGCCCTTAAGTTCGTTAACCCCGAACATAAACGTTGGTATGACGAACTTAAGCACCGGAAGATTAAAGCTTCAAAGTTCTTGCATGGTGACACCCTTGAAATTCTAGGGATAGTGAGTGATGTAAGGAGTGTCTTGTTTGTTTTAGGCATGGAACGCTTTTACACATTTAGCGCTTTGACGTATGAGCGCCTCACCTTGGAATTCTTAGCCTCTCTCGAGAGACGTGAGGTTGAGGGAAAAGAGGGGGAGCATAAAATCTCCTTCCAATTGTTCAATCAACCCCAATGCATCTCTTTGGCGAGGCTTAATCAAATTTTCTAAATTGATGCCTCAAACGCCATCCGCAATCCCGAGACTTGCCAATACCCTGTCTTCTATCAAAGGGACGTATTTTGACGAAACAAAAATAAGGAGCGGGCGCTCCATGGCCCATTCTCCCTATTTTTGTTTCGTCTTTTACTTTGCCCTTATTTCTACGGGGTATAAACCAATTTTGTAATAATCTTAATGCTATGCTTTTAATTTCTGAACTTTGATTAGCTTAATTACAGAGAGTTTTAGAGAGAAAAGTAAATTTTAGAGATATAAAGTAGATCTAGAATTTGAGAATTGAAGCTTTGAAGCTATTTCAATGGAGTTTGGCAATTGATTTTCATCAATTTTTGAGTATTTCTTCTTACTCTTCTCTTTATTTGCTTAATTACTTGCTTTATTTTGGTTTAGAAATTGATTAGTAGTTATTAGTTGTTTGATTAGGTTGTTGAGATGATCTTCACCATAGTTAAATCACCATTGTTGATTGAACATTTTTCTTTCATGTCTTTCATAGCTAGTGAGTAGTCTTCTAGCTAGGGGAAGGGGATGACCTAGGTGATCATGAGTTGACCTTAAAAGTCAAGATTGGGGGTTAGACTTAGGTGAAATTAAGTTGTCTAGCCTATTTATTTGTCTTGTTTAATTGCTTGATCACCATTTGAACTTGATTTGTGGATCAAAAGTGAAGGATTGAGAGATGAAGCTTTTGATGGACCTTAGGCTAGTCAATAGGTTGACTTCACCATGAGAATAGGTGATTGGCTTCCTAGGACCTTAATTGAATCACTATGAGTTGTGGAAATACTTGATTGATTGATTTTACCATGAAAATAGGTAAAATTGGTTGATTAGGTCCTCCTAATTCGCTCGAGAGAGTAATTAGGAAACATTTGAATGACTTAGTCCCTTAGTTGACCCTAATGAATCCCCTTGGCTTGACAAATAGGTTAGCTAATGGTAAACTAGTGATTCCCCTATCCCTAGTGTCTTCCTATTATAGTTAAACCCAAACTTTTACTTTAATCGTTAGCTAATTCGTTCATAGTTTCTTAGTTAATCATTTAAATCAAAAACCACTAAAAATAGACTTAGCTCGCTAAATCGCTTTCAAACCTTGATTAATCCTTGCTTCCTCATGGATTCGACCCTTTCTTACCCTATATTAGGCTAAGTTAGGTTATTAATTTGGCACGTGCAACGACCGTGTCAAGAAACTGAAAAGGTAGTGTGATGAAGGGGAAAAATATGAGAGAGGGAAAATTTAAAATGGCTATTATATTAAAAAGTGAAGCATATAGGTAGAAAATTAAACATAGAAAAGTAGATGAGACATGTTATGAGACATAAAAAAGTAACAATGTGTAGATTTAAGCATAAAGGTAGTAAATTGAGCATAAAAAAATTAGATGAGACATGTTATCAGACGTAGAAAAAGTAACAATGTGTACATTTAAAAGAAAGGTGTTAATATCCAATCGAAAGCTGGTGCTCCCAGAAGCACCATGTCATCATGTACGTCAGTATGATGTTTCGATGTATATTAAAAGAATTCTAATGTACACAAAGAATTTTTTGAAATTCAAAAACTTAATTGGCGCCTCTAAACTTAAAATTTGTTCACAAACCTTAAGCTAATGTTCATTCTCGATATTGAACATGTTCAATCAGACATACCATATGTACATCATAAAATAAACTCAAATATTTTAAAAAAAGTTGTTTACCTATAACTTGACATATGTTCATATATATAACTTTATTGTTCATTATAGTTATTCAAGATGTTCATTGATTTATATGAAATGTTCATTGTAAAATCACTTTCACTTTCAATTTCAAAGAAGTTTTTATTCCAATTAACTTTGACATTTGTTCTTCTATATAACTTTTTTGCTCATTATGGTTGTTAAATATGTTCATTTATTGATTTCAAATGTTCATTGTAAAATCAAGTCAATTTCCTAATTAACTTTGACATGTTTTTACATAAATCTAATATTCATTTAAAATGAATATTTTTTTGGTGAAAAGAAAGCTTACATTAATCACCAAGAAAATCCAAACAGGGATACAAGCAAATTGTTCAGCCAAACAGGCTTAGAAAAGGATACAAACATCCAAACTAGCCACAAATACAACAGCTAAAAAGGAGAGCAACAACTAGCTAAAATTAGTTACATAAGCTAGAAAGCCAAATCCTATCATTAACAGACCACTTTGAATAAGAGTTCATGATGTTTTTAACTCTCATAATCACATCAGACTTGACAATCTTCACCAGCAACTCAAGTCTGATCACCTTCTGCTTCCACACAGCTAGAGTGTTGTTAAACACACACTTTTCTTCATTTTACTTGGAAATCTCTTGTACCATTTCTTCCAAGAAGAGTGAATCTCCTCATAATCAGTTATTCTATTCTTCAGCCAAGCCATAAGATCTTAGGAGCAAAGCAAACTGAAGCTGCAACTGAAGAAAAGCTGACTAACATTCTCCACAGCAGCACCACAGAGAGGGCAAAGATTGTCAGAGGAGCAACCATAACTAAAGAGTTTATCTTTAGTTTTCAGTTTATTAAGAGCAACCAACCAGGTAATGAAAGAGTATTTTGGAATATTATATCTATTCCACACCCAAAACCTCCAATCCACCTTCTTAGAGCTAAGTCTAAGCTAATTATAAGCACTTTTAATAGTGTAAAAAGGAGCATATCTCCAAGCAGAGTTCACAAAACCCCCAACTAATTTTCCTTTAGCAAAACACACATTTTTCTAACCTCAACAATCAGAATTTGTAGGCTTATAAGCCCATAAGTTTTGCTCTTTAATGTAGCCAGAATGAACCCATCAAACCTAGAGGATATCAGCTTTCTGAAAAATATTCCAAATATCTTTCCAACAACAGCAAGGTTACATAACTCAATATCCATAATGCCTAAACCACCATAAGTTTTAGGTTGACACATCTAGGACCAGGAAACAGGAGGATTTTTTGACAAAATAATACAACCAAATCAAAGGAAGACTCTATACAACTAGATAATCTTGGTCAGAAATTTTTTAGGAATGAGGAAATTTTAAGACCAATATATGTGTAAGCTCAACAAAACAGAATTGATCAGAACAATCCTAGCAGCATATGAGATATTTCTAGAAGACCATAATATGATCCTTTGCATCAATTTTTCACACAAAGCATCACAATCAGATACATAAATCCTTTTTGAAGTAAGAGGAACACCTAAATACTTGAAAGGAAATGAACCATTTTGAAAGGAAGAAAGCTCCAGAATTGAGGACTGAATATTGATAGGAACATTACCAAAGTAAATGGCAGATTTGCCACTATTAGCAGCAAGATCAGTAGACAATTCAACGGTTTTTACAGATGACAGAAGAATGGAAACATATTGATCAGTGCCTCTAGCAAATAACATCAAATCATCAACAAAGATAACATGTGATAATCTTAAGCTTTTGCATCTATGATGGAACTGAAGTGGGAGGGAATTAGTGGACCAATCAAGAATTCTAGACAGATACTCCATAGAAATAACAAACAAGAGAGAAGAAATAAGATCTCCTTGCCTCAAGCCTTTCTTGCCTAGAAAAAAAACCAAAAAAACCACCACCAATACACAGAGAGAAATAAGGAGAGGTATTACATTTCATGATCCAATTAATGAATTGAGGAGGGCATTTTAGCTTAACCAAAAGAGACTCAATAAAACTCCAACGAATTGAATCATAAGCTTTCCTTAGATCAATTCTAACAATGCATCTAGGAGGATGAGATTTTGTGTTATATTTTTTCATCAAATCTTAAACCAACAGAATGTTGTGAGAAATGACTCTACCAGAAATAAAAGCACTTTGCGCAGACTTAATCAACTGAGGAAGCACAACAGACAATCTAGAATACAACATCTTATAAATGATCTTATAAAGAACATTACAACGAGCTATTGGTCTGAATTGGAAAATATCTTGAGGATTGTCAACCTTAGGAATAAGAGTAAGAGTGATAGCATTTATTGCCTCAACAGTTTACCAGAGCTAAAAAAGTTCAAAATAGCAGAACTCACCTCATCACCAATGATACTCCAAGCTTTCTTGAAAAATTTACTTGTATAGCCATCTGGACCAGGCGCACTATGTTCATTAATATCAAACAAAGCTCTTTTGACATCTCCAGCAGATCGAAAAAGGAGAGATTGAACCATCCTGGAACTCCTAGGAAAGAGTTAGACCTCAAGCTATCACTCTGGATCTCACCCACATTGCAGGAATGAACTCAGTACCAAGAAACTCAGTGTAATAAACAATGAAAGCTGAAGTAATCTCATCATGATTTTACAGCCAAGACCCATCCATGCCCTTTAAACAACCAATAAAATTATGTCTTCTTCTTTTCTTGAGACTAGCATGAAAGAAAGCTGAATTTTCATCACTCTCTTTCATACAATGAGCGTTAGCTTTCTGTTTCAGGAAAGAGAACTTTGCAATGTGAGCATTCACAGTAGCGTCTCTAGCCATAATTTCAGCATGAATAAGACCGGTATCAGCATGAGAATTTTGCAGTTTAGTTTGTATGGAAACAAGCTCTCTCTGAGTCCTGTCGGCCAATTGTTTAATATTAGAATAACTATTCTTGTTAATCTCCTTAAACACCCCTTTTAGCTTCTTCAACTTCTGCACAACTCTATACATAGGACATCCAGAAACTAGAATTGCCAAATCTCAGATACACTAGCCTCAAAAGTGTGATGATTAGACCACATATTGAAAGACCTAAATGGCTTAGGTCTACTGCACTTATTTTGTTCAATATTGATGATCCAAAGGTCATTAGGCTCAGCTGGGCTAAGGGGGATAAAAGTATATCAAAAATTCACTCTGACGCTCAAGAATCAGACAAAAGAACGCATCTATCACAGCAAATGCTACAAGTCATCGAATATCAGACAAGTACCAAGACAAAGTCAAGATCAATCAACTAAAGAGGAACTAACACACAAAAACAGAATAGATAGAAATATGAATCCAATAGGCTATAAAAAGGCCTCACAATCTAACCAATTCAGGCATGCAGCACAATGTAGTGTATAATAATATAACTGCGCTTGAAATCATAGCAATCAAACTTCAAATCATAGCCTCAAAATCACAAATGCCCAACTACCCAGAACACAGAGTCAAATCATTTTCAATAAGAGAATAACAAAGGGCACAGGGAGGCAATCAAACCAGACATGTGAATCATATTTTTTAATTTTTTTCAGCATTTTCCGAAAGCAATAAATCTATCGTAAAAAGCAGTAAAAGAGACAGAGAATACAAATCGAAATCCTCCTCCAAGCTGAACTTGGCAGTGACGTCAATGCCAAAAGGTGAACAAAAGGACGATGCTAAGAGGACAAACAACGTTAGTGTTCTCTCACTCTAACAATAAAAAATAAATAAAGAGAAATTACTGGTTGCCTCCCGCATAGCGCTGGTTTATAAAGTTCTCGCACGACCATGATACCTCCATATCTCAAATCGGAGGGGCTTGGCAGTGAGTGCCACCCTCATCAAACATCTTCCTTCTCCAAATGTTTTTGATCTTACCTCCAGAATGTGAGGCTACCTTAGGTGCATTTTGAACCTTCTCTTCAACCACCTCATCCAAAATATCAAACCTGGAACAAGATTGTTCAAGCATAGGTTCCTTAACATCATTGATTAGTTTAAAAGAAACTATATCATCACCAACACTCAGAGTTAAAGACCCGACTTAACATCAATAACTGCACCAATAATACACAAAAAAGGTCTACCCAGAATAATAGGAATCTGGGCATCCTCCTCCATATCAAGTACTACAAAATCAACAGGAATGTAGAATTTCTCGACCCGAACATGAACGTCCTCTAAAACACCTAGGGGGTATTTTATAGAACGATCAGCCATCTGTAAAGTGATTTGTATGCATTTAAGTGCTCTCATATTCAGTTTCTTATTAACAGATAAGGGCATAACAGAAACAGAAGTACCTAAATCACACAAAGCCTTATCAATAAAAATAGGTCCAAGATGGCAGAGAATAGAAAAACTACTAGGATCTTTCATCTTAGGTGGGGTTTATTCTGTATAAAAGCACTACACTATGCAGTAAGAGCAACAAATTCTACCCCACCAAAGTCTCTCTTCTTAGTTATCATGTCTTTTAGAAATTTGGCATACACAGGGACTTGAGTACTTAATTCAGTGAAAGGAATCATTACCTCAAGGTTCTTGACCATAGACAAGAACTTACCAAATTGCTGTTCGACCTTTGATTTCTACATCCTGTGAGGAAAAGGTAGTCTTGGTGTAAAAGAAGTTTCAGAAACCTTTTCCTTTTCTTCCTTGTCAGATCAGCTTCCTTAGATAATTCGACCTCAGACTTCGAACTTTTCTCTTCTCCTTCTTCTACCACCTCTTTCCCCTTAGTCGGGGCAGCATTATCAATGGGCAATGGACGAGCTTCATAAGCAGCGCTACTACGAAGATTAATGACATTTGATTTTTCCCTCTGAATAGGTTGCCGAGACAATTGTCCATGCTGCCTCTGAGCCTTGCTGTCTAAAATTTGAGCCAATTGGGTCTCGAGGAGTTTAATGTGGTTGTTCATGTTTCTAGTCGACTCCTCGTGATTCTTTTACATGGTGAGCATCAATTTCATTAAGTCAGCTGTTGTGGGCTTTTCGGTGGCTATTTGTGGAGGTGGGGTTGGAAAATAATGTGGGGTTTGGAAGTTATTAGGATGATGGAAGTTTTGTGGTGGGGGTCTCTGAAAACTAGGGGGTTTTGGTAGAATGATGGTTTAGGGTGGTTTTGTGGTGGTGGTTGGATGCTTTGTTGGTTTTGATAATTTTGTGGAGGGGGGAAATTTTGTGTTCTCTGTTGGAAGGCATTTGCCTGCTCCATTTGATGTTGACTGAACTGAAAATCGTGCCCAAATGACCCTGAACACCACATACCTCGAATGTAAGATGAGGTAATGGGTGCAACGGTAGACATGCATTAATTCTTAATGGAGGGGGTGTCGAGGTAGAGGATTTCAGGGTGTCAAGGTTCATATTCAGTTTCGCCACTTGTGAAATCAGCAATGCAAGGGTGTCTACATCTAATACCTTCCTTGTGAGGCTTCGGGAAGTGGAATGATCATTGGCTGCAAGGTTTGACAAGAAATCATAGCCTACATCCACTTCCTTATCTAGAAAAACTCCTTCCGTAGATGAGTCAACAATACTCTTCGTCTGAGGCTGCAGACCATTGTAAAATGTCTGCGTCAAGAACCATTTGTCCATTTTATGATGTGGACAGTCTCTCTGCAAATCTCTGAACCTAGCCCACGCTTCCCGAAGTGTTTCATCGAGCTCTTAAGGAACGTGGCTAGTTTGTTTCTAATTTCTGTTTTTTTTAGGTGGATAATACTCTCTGAGAAACACAACAGAAATACCACTCCATTCAGTTTCTTTCACATCATTTAACCACTTATGTGCTCTATCTCTCAATGAAAACCCAAACAACATGGCTTTCAACTGGTTTGGAGTGACACCGGCATGTTTGACGGTTCGACAAATCTGTTGAAACCGCTACAGATGATTTGACTGGTCTTCAGTAAGATTACCCACCAAACGAATTTTGTTGAACCATGTTGATGAGTCCGGTCTTAATTTCGAAATTGTTAGCAGCAATGGCGGACATTGGTGGGCCAGTGGAAATGCCGTCAGGATTAGGCACCCAATATGAATTCAACGATTTGACCATAGCTGAACTCGAAGTGTCTGCTTCAGAGGTGTTCATCTGAACAAACTGCTTTTCTTTCTGAATTTTCTTTCAAGTTGCCCGAGAGTCTTTGTAAGATTGGGATCCTCTGGGATGGGGGTACCAAAATTTTAAGACCTAGGCATACAAAAGAAACAAAAAGAAGCAGTAAAACGTACCTCAATTGGAACGATGAAGTTCCAACGAGGCACAGAGAAGTAAACCAAATAACCAAATAAAAACTAGAAAACTAGCCGTCTCCCCGGCAACGGCGCCAAAGTTTGACAGGCTAAAGTCGCATCACCTAACCAAAAATAAATCCTAAGTTAATATTCAGCTAACAGCTACTTCAGAAAAGATCAAACAAGAAACAACTGAACTACTAATTAGACTAAAGAAATCAATATAAAAATGGGATTTGAAATATGAATCAAAGGTCTAGGGCATTAGTTCGGTCCACCATTCTTATACCAATGAAGGGATCAAAAAACTATCAGAACCTAGGTCAAGAGTCGAGAAATTAGAGCACGTGTTAAGCTATGGTAAGACTTAACGCTCATAATTCAACATATGGCGCATGTTCACTAACATAATCAGAATTACTGATGTGTACTAGGCCTCTAAAAGTAAGACGGATCTATGCAAACAATTATTAACCACAAGCAATCAATGAAACTGCGCAATAACATTAATTACTCATCAAGAAAAAATTACACCACAGTCAATCTAAACTTTGCATCATAAATTAATTAGGCAATTAAACTAAGCAATTAAGAATGAAAGAAAGTAATTAAGAGTAAAGAATAGTACCTATTGACGGAAAGCAATAACCTTTATTGAAAATAATCCAAGGTTCAATCACCTTAGGAACGAATCTAAAGTGTTTAATCTCCAAGAAAGCAATTAAAATTAAACTAATGAAAGCTGGAAATAAAGTGTCATCAAAGAAAGATGTTTAGCTTAAAAACTAATTACAAAGATAAAGAAAAACGAGTCGCAAAAAACCACATTAGCCCGCTGCCCGATCGGGCCACCATTGCCCGAAGCCATCGGACCGCTTGCAATTCTGGCCCAGCTTCCTTTTCCCTCATACGTTGAACTGAAGCAGCAGAACACATAAGATGGGCCTGCCCGATGCAATCAGGCCATGCTGCCCGATCGGGCTAATGTATATATGGCCCAACTCGTTTTCACCTTTGCAAACAATGAGCAGCTAGCAACATGAAGTTTGGGCTCGCCCGACCAGACGGGCTAATCTCGCCCGATCGGGCTGGGCCAAAAAGGCCCAGCTTTCTTTCTCTTCTTCCTAGCGAAAACAGCAGCATGGATTTTGGATTGTCGGGCCACCCCGCCTGATCGGGTCTGAAACTCCAACATCCGGTCATAAAATAATTGGCACGATCGGGCCATCCTTTGCCTGACCGTGACACGTCTCACTAGCCTTTATTAGCTTTTGGCACTCAATCTTCAAGTTTAAAGGTCACGGGACCTCGTAAATCATTTATAATGCTCGTAACAACTTTTACATGCCTTGTTACAACTCGTAAAGCCGTGGTTCCTTCAATATGGATCAAAAAGGGAGAAAACTCCCTAAAACCTGCAATTCAAGACGAAAACATAAAACCAGGGGTATATACGATAATTAGTATAAAATAGCTCCGAAGAGCTCCAACAACGCACGATTTAGCTGATAAATAAAGAGAAAAGACTATATAAATCCATGATATCAGTAGATAATGTATTCTGTGGTTTCTTGGGGGTGGTAGCAAATATCGCAGGAATGAGAGGGAGTAGTTGTCGTATATGGAGGTTTACCTTATCGGGAAGGCGGTTATGGAGTAGGCGTCAGAGGAAGAATTTCCACTTGGGGATTAAAGGAAGATGCCAGATGGTTTTAAAAATTTTGGTAACTGGTGTAGTAGGGGAGGGGTTATTGTTGTGTTGACCAAGGGGCATAACGATATAATCGTTTTTGTAGTAAATTTCCCGAAAACATGATGACTCCAAACCATTTGATCCGGGTTATCATGCTGAGGGAGTTCAACTGCAGCAATAGAAAGGGCTTGTTGTCGGTCAAAATCCCTGAGGATGAGTTGGAGGTTCCACAGGATGGGGTTAGTTTGTAAATAGTCGCTAACCTTAGTTGTGGTGATACAGTTTAAAGTGATTTTAGAATTGGCAAGTGGAGTGGTATTCTGGACTCATTTATTAGAGAAAGCTTGAATCGTAGTACCAGTTCCCACTTTCTAGTCGCATTGACGGTGCATAATTTTTTCGGCTTTATAGAGACTACGCATACCCCGTGAGCAAGTGGGAAAGAGTTTATTTAGTTGCTTACCAAGGTGCAGAGCAAAGGGTTTTTTGGAGGAGAAGATACGGGATGTGAGTAATTAAGGGTTAGTAGAAAGTCGCCATACTTGTTTCATTAGTTTACAGGTGTTTAGGGTTTCCATGGAGCGGATGCCTAAGCCACCTAGTCCTTTTAGGAGAGTTGTGATTGCTTTTTTAACCCAGGAGATTCCACGGGAACCATTCTTCCCCCAAAGGAAGGAGTGAAGGAGTGAGTCAAGTTTGGATAGGAGGCGCATTGGTACTTGGAAAGTGGGCATGATGTAGTAGATTAAGGAGATGAGCTCAGTATTAATGAGAATCGTTTTAGTTGGGATTAACAGAAGTAGGTGGTTCCATGACAAAAAATTTCTTGGTAGTTTGTCGACAAGGGGTTTAAAATGTTGTGCTTTAGTACCAGTGATATCTACAGGGATGCCGAGATGGATTCGTAGGTTATTTTTTGTGGCATTTCTAGGATTTGTTTATAGTGTAATTGGAGGTGAGGAGGGGTGTTAGGCCTGAAATTGACAAAGGATTTGGTGAGATTTAATTACTGGCCAGAAACTTTACAGAATTTGGAGAGGAGGTCAGAGATGGCTGAGCATGAATTGTCAGTGGTTTTGAAGAAAAGGAGGTCATCGTCTGCAAAAAGGAGGTGATTAATGGTAGGAGTTGTTCGGTTAAGTTTGATGCCTTTTAAGAGGTTGATGTTCTGCGAAATCAACATCATACGAGAGAGGATTTCCATACATAGGATAAAAAGATATGAGGAAAGAGGATCTCCTTGACGAAGGCCACACTTGGGTTTGAATTTTTCATACAAGTTGCCATTGAAAAGGATTTTGTAGGAGACGAAAGAGATACAATGATATATGAGTTGGGACCATTTACGCGCGAAGCCATAAGCGTGGGAAACTTGGTAAAGGAAATCCCAATTGACTCGGTCATAGGCTTTGCTCATATCTGTTTTAATCGCAGCATAGGTAGAAAGACCGATTTTCCTTCTATTTATGTAATGCAGGAGTTCATGACTAAGAAAGTATTGTCATGTAACTGGAGCCCTTGGGTAAAGGCATGCTGGGAGTCAGAGATAAGAGAAGGAAATATGGGTTTCATTCTATTAACCAAGCATTTGGCTATACATAGGTCGGAAATGGGTAACTTCTTCGAGTTCGGGAATTTTGGGGATCATGATCATTAATTAATTATTCCAGGAGGTCAGAAAGTACCCTTTATGCGAAAAGAGTTGAATATTGATTATAATTTAATTCCCAAGGGTTGCCCAATGTGTTTCTGAATAATTCGGTTGTAATAACATCCGACCCTGGAGACTTATTATTCCCTATAGAGAACATAGCATTTTGTATTTTCTGGGCTGCGAAGGGTAAAGAGAGAGAATGGGAGGCTTAGGTCGAAATTTGTGGTAGGTGAAGTTAATTCAGGAGTGAGGTTGTTGTTACCATATTGTAATCAGGGTCCGGGGTCATTAGATTTTTGATGTGGTTGGTGATAAGAGAAGGAAGTTGTTGAGGGTCTCATGTCCAAATACCATTCTCATTTCTAAGTGAGATGATTAAATTATGAGATTGATGAGTTTTTACTTGTGTTCAAGTGTGTTAAACACCAATTTTCTATTTGATATTTGTTGTTGGTAAATGTTGGAGTTGTAAATAATGGTTGCATGGTTGGAAGCAATGATAGGGTCATTTTGAATTTAGCTATTTGGGAATTGATCATCCCAATTAGAAGACATGTAACCCCGATGAACGTGTTCCATGATTAGGTGGTCATTAAGTTGTTTGTTAGTCCACGTAAAACGGGGTCCGGAGAATGACATGTCTAAGAGATGGGTATTTAACCTACAGTCTATAAAATTTGCCATCCACGGATGAAGAGGGAGCCACCTAATTTGTCATCAAAGTACCCTAATTGATCAAAGTCACCTATGAATAAGAGTGTTTGATGTATAGAGGAGAATTGAGCTAGTTTATCCCAAATGGGAGGTCTCTCATTAAGTACAGGTGGTCCATAAAGAAAACACACTTGCCACTCATTTCCATTAAGTTCTAAGATATATAAAGTACATAATTTGGGGATAAATCTAAGACAATAATCGTATAGGATGACCACCCTAAAACTAGAAAACCATCACTAGAACCATTGGCATCAAAGGCAGAAACAAAAGTCGGACTAAAGGACTTGAAAAGAGACCAAGATACTTTAACAGAGACTTGGACTCAGACATGAAAAAGAAAACATAGGTTGATGAGTTTTGATTAGCCATTTCGCATATGGGATTGCAAGAGAAGACTCATTTCCAACTCCTCTTGCATTGAAGGAGATCATCTTCATGGTGACATAGGTGACTGTGAAGGGCCAGTCACCGCACTAGAAGGGGGGGATAAAGACAGTACAAGATCAAATTGAAACACCATATCGCTATCGTTGGAGAAGGTTGGCTGGTGGGAGAAATCATCCATAGGTTGTTTAAGTTTAATTTTTTTTCTTGTTACCATGCAAGTATGAAGAAGAGTGATCGCAACGTTTCATAGCGTGCTTAGTTTAAACTTCTTCCCCTCTTTTCACATCAAGGTTCATTGCTAAGTCAATACAGTAATGGCTTTAGGGTATAGCTTTTGGAAACCATTCTCGGTCCACCACAGGTTAAAAGTGCCCTTAGCTTCGAGACGAATTCGTCTCCTTTTCAGATCCCAATCAATGGCTATGAAATCAAGAGAGGCAAAGTCAGGCATCATATCTAGGGAAGAGCTTCGATAATGTCCCGGAGGACGAAACCTTTTCCGAGGCCAAGTGGTGGTGGAAATTGAATATTGGTTGAGCAGGGGGATGGTCAAAGGAAGTGGCGAGGTTTGAGGAGTGTTTGGAGGATCATATTCAATTTCACCAGGGTTTGGTGAGAGGGGTGAAGTAATAAGGGAGAAAGCTGAGTTTGGTGAGTGTTGGAAGATGGGATAGGGATGGACTCGAACACATCTAGTAGGAATGAGAAGTCAACGAAGGCGATAGCCTGCTCGAGAGATGGATGATGTGGGTCGAATAATGCCAGAGGGTGGGACCGACACTAGAGGAGATGAAAAATTAAAGTGTGGTGGGTTTCATGCTTCCAAAGCAATAGGAATATAAGTTCCAGTTAGAGCAAGGTGAGATTGTGCATGTTGAATTTGGTCAAGAGATGGTCTTGGGAGGGATAGTGTGGAAAGTATATCAGTAAGAAAGCTTGAAGTGTGGTTTGGAGCGTTTTGAGAGGATGAGGTAGATTCAGAATTAGGGTTAGGGTTTGGAGAGGATTGAGTAATAGGGGAACGGTTAGGAGCAGTTTGTGGTGGGGTATTTGGGGAGTTAGGAATAATGTTTTGTGGGATTTTTCGGGGAGGGATTATGGTTTGTGTTTTGACAGGTCACCGAGAAAGGTTGGTTAGCCCATTTAGTGAGGCTTAGTGTTTCAAAATTGGACGAGATTGAGAGTGAGAGGATTCACCATGGTCGTTTTGATTTTGTGGCAAGGGGGGAGTTTTAGAATTGACCAGAACCGACATAGACCCGACCCAAACCTGAAATTAACCGTCATAACTGGTTCCAAACCCGACCAGAACATAACCTAACCCAATACTGATCCGACTAGAGTTCAAACCGAACTGAACCCAACCCGATCCTGAAAGTGGTTTAGACCCGAACCAACCCGACTCGAAAGTGACCCGACCCGAATCCGACCCGCTTTACCTGGTTGGATAACCGAACTTGACCCAACCTGAGCGGCACCCGACCCGACCCACACACCCGAATTGATAGCTCTACTTCAGGGTTGCCCATTGATGCTTGAGAGGTACAAATTTCTAACAAACCATAATCTACTGGTTTGGGGTACCATATAAAATATCACTTATAGATTGTATTTTATCACGTATAGATTGTCTGTTGGAAGTATACACCTTTAGGTACTCTCAGGATACCATTTAAAATGCATTTTAGAAATATTTATTTGTGTCCACTCCATCAATTTTCGTTTATGGTGACATTCGATAGGTTTTGCTAAGCTTACCAATTAGTGAGGGTACTTTAGGATGAAAATCTCATTACATTTCCCCGGTTCCTAAGTGTTTGACCTACAAATGATTCACCAGAAAACTATAGAAAATGGGACATGGTTAGAATCTTTCTCATTAATAGAAAAAGAAATAAAGTTGAAGAATCCCCATATATGATATACAGATAAAAAAAAGTACTCCCTCCGTATCAAAAAAAACGCAATGTTTAGGAGTGGCACAAACTCCTAGGCAAAATTTCATAATGAGATTTAAGGAGATAATTAAACTTTAAAAGAACCACCACCTTCAACTCCAACCACCACGCCAACTCTGACCACCACGTCAACCACCACCTTCAACTCCGACCACCACCACCCACCAACTTCAACACACCACACCACCAACCACAACCATCCACCAACTTCAACACACCACACCACCAGAAATTCGAAACCCTTCCCCAGATTTCGACCACCACCTTCATCACGCCAACCACCACACACCAACGACAGATTTCAACACCCCCCCCTCAAACCCAGATTTCGACCCCCTTCCCCCCAACCCAGAAATTCGAATCCCTTCCTCCCAACCCAGAAATTCGAAACCCTTCCCCCTAACCTAGAAATTCGAAACCCTCCCCCAACCCAGAAATTCGAAACCTTCCCCCCAACCCAGAAATTCGAACACCCAACTCGACCCCCCCAACCCAGAAGGTGACGGTGGTGAATTTGGTGACGAAGGTGACGGTTAGGGATTCGGTGAACCCTAGAAATTAATTGCGATGTGACGGTGGTGATGAAGGTGACGGTGGTGACGAAGATGGTGATGGTTAGGGCTTCGTGGTGGAAGTGGCAGTGGTTAGGGTTTTGTGGTGGTGTTTAAGGCGAAATTAGATTGGATGGTGGTGTTGGGTAAATTTAGGTTGAATTTGGAGTAATTGGGTTAGGAGTTGTAGGATCATTAACTTTAATTGATTTGTAGTTAAATTATATGATAATTTGGGATGTTTTAATTGTAATTAAATAATGGCATTTTTGTAATTAAAGCAAAAAAACTTACCTAAAATGGAAAATTTTCAATTGTTGCATTTATTTTGTTACAGCCTAAAATGGCAAAAGTTGCGTTTTTTTGATACGGAGGGAGTAGATATCTTTAGTAATTGTGGATTAGGTGGCCACGTAACACTTCCTAGTCCTAAAAATATCCCTTGCAACTATGGATTAAGTCATACTCATTGCATTGAGGAGCAAGTATACTTGAAATACATTTAATCATTGCACTGAGGAGCAAGTATACTTGAAATACATTTAATCATTGATGGCCCTTAAAATGAATGCCGAGTTGCAATTCCTGAAGAACTTGATTGCTTCATGGCATGATGTTAGCTAAGATCATATTCTGTTCTGCTGTTTCTCTAGCCACATTGGCTGTTCTGCTACTCGCTCTGCTATCACCAGTTCCTCACAAAAAGGATGAGAGTGTCAAGGGGAAGCCCTCGGTTGCATTGTCCTTATACATTCAGCAACAGAGAACTATGAGCCATAACATGCATCGTGAAACAGATTCTTCTACGGCAGCGTTTACCTTCCATCGGATGCTCACAGAGGGACCTGAGAGCACATCGACAATTGTAGGAAAAGCGCAAGGTTTCATCATACCTGTAGAGCACTTTGCGCATTCGGCTTTCAACATAATTTATCTAACATTCAGCACACCTGAGTATTCAGGGAGCTTGAGTATCCAAGCAAAGCAGTCGGAACATAAGAAAACAGAAGAGTTTAAAGTGGTAGGTGGTACAGGATCTTTTGCATTTGCTAGCGGCATAGCTGTTTTCACAGAGGCTAATCAGGAATTATCTGATTCTGGTGCGCCTATTTATCAAGTAAACTTGCAGCTTACATTTCCTAGTTGATTGCAATACAGACTATAATGAAGGGTCACTGAATTTTTTTATTATAATTTGATAGATTATTACTTTGAAATAGGATTTTATGAGTACAAATCAAATTGCTTAGGTAATTTTGGACGCTTTCACTGTGAACCCATCATATCCTTCATTGCTCCAAGAGTTTGTTTGCTGAATTAAGTCCCTTTTCTTTCTAAGTGAAGTGAAAAGAAAGTTTTGTTGTCAAAGGAAGGACGATTGTCTTGCATCTACATCTTTTATCATTTTTCTGTCCAAGCAGTGATATGGTTGATGCATCCTACTATGCATTGATGTGATCGAATCTGAAAAAGCTGCCTACATATCTCAAAAGATAAAGATAAAAATCAAGATGCGCAAAGTGTTAGATGGGGCTTGAGTTTTATTACCCGCAGATGCAGACATGATAGAACTTGCTCAAGGACCAGGGCAAAGAATTGAATTTCCCGATACAAAACAACCGAAATAAAACTAAGCCGATAACGAATAGCTTTATCTATCTAATTTAAATGTTTTACAACATAATACCTTGAGTCCTAGACAAAAAATGTACATAATACCTACCCTAGGGCCTAGACAACTATATTCCTAAAGATTTTGGAAGAATTCGCCAAAATGAGTGGGCACCATATGTTGTCTCAAGTTAGAGGAAAGATCAGTACTTCTCTGAGACAGGTCTTGAAGGGAAAAGTCTCAGAAGAAATGTCAATAACGACCATAGGCAGACCAGAGCGACTACATAACAGGTCACAGATACTGCTGCTAAAGCCCCGCTTTGCTCTACAACTTCTGAGGTAGCCGAAACTCCTCTCATTGCAAACATCAGACCCTCACAATAACTTACAGCTCTAGTTAGTTGATAGAATCTATAAACCTGCAAAGGAGGATTCATAGCCATAATGAAAAATTTGATATACAGTATGATCATAATCTATTGAAAAGCATAAATACCTCGCAGATAATGGGAACTAGAGGCCAACAGGACGAGCCTTGCCTATCAATAAAACCCTCCAACACAAATTGAGCCAGATAGCCGACTAGCAAAGGACTAACTGCAACAAGAGCTTTCATGCCTATCACTGGCCATGTGACATAAGTTACCAGTAAAGGAGGGACCACCTTCAGGCCCATGGCAAAAAATGAGCTTGATAAGTGTCCCTTCAAACCCGTTATGAGGCCCCATCGTTTTGCATTAAATTGAAGATATGGCCTTTGGATGCGATCAGTTATTAGAAGGAAAATTGCGAAACCAGTATAGAGAACAGCTTCACAAGAAAGGTTACTCGCAATCTCTGTTGTGTGGGAAAGTAAATCACGATCAGTAATCCAGGTATGTGAAGACTAAAACAACTAAGAGTAATGCCAGGGAGGGGGCGCTTGACTTGAAGAATCCTACTTTTGAGGCCAAAAGTTGTAACTCGTGAACATTAAAATTTAAATTAATATAAAGATACAATACAAAAACATTCCTGTTAGATTCATCTTAACAAGTGTGACAACAAAATGTAGGTTACGATATTGGAGATAAGGGAGTACATACCGAAAAAATAAAAAGGCTACAAAAATTACCTATTAGCATCAATAATCACAACACAATTGTTAGAGCATATTGCTGTATATAGATAGACTATAAAGTATGAAAATTTTCGATCAAATGAATGCAGCTAGCTTATACATATCAAAAGCCCTAAATGATAATATGTTTTTATAAATACAGCATTAGTGATGCATATACCTCCAGCAAAATCGTTAAAACAACACAAATCTGTTACATGTTGTTTGGTACGAGGGATGGCCGTACGGGTTTCCATTTCATTAGGATAACTAGTTCCACACCCAGTTATTACAGGTAACACATCATGTTGTCTTTGTAAGTGTTTCTAATCTTATCAATAGTGAAACCAAACATCCAACAAAGATAAGCAAAATACTAAGTAATGACTCTGAGACATAATAGCATAATCACAAAATAAATATTGTGGGTAAGTTACCTGCAAGAGACTCATTCTTGAAAACACTATCAAATACATAAGGAATGAACATTGGCGGGAGGATCAAAGATAATATGAGAATAATTGGCGCAAGAATCCAGAGCACTGAACCTCCATTGTCCTTATATGGTGATGAAACAAGCTTACTCTCTTCAATCACATGGTGAGTTACCCCATAAAACGAAACCGAGCCTGATTTACCACCAAACGGTTCAATACCAGCAAACTTCAAACCCTTTGAAGAAACTTGAAATTTCACAGGCGGATCAGAATGTATCTCCGACATATCAGAATTGCTCTTGGAGGAAACATCCGATTTAGCATCTTGATCAGAATGCAATGCATAAATTTTGGAAACTTCCTTTAATTTTGGGAACAGAGAAACCTTAACCGCCCATTTTAAATTAAGGAGCGGATATGCTGGAGAAATCATGGTTGAGTTAGAACCCACAACAGCAAACAAGCAGCAAAATGCATAAAATTCAGCCCAAGCTCAATCAACTGCGTTCTCTTTACCTTAGTTTTCGTTTTGGGAAAGAACTAGTTCTTGTCTGATAGATGTTAACACTACATCTCAAATAGGAATGTACTACATTTTCTTAAATAATATACCACATTTTCTAGTAAGTTTTACTATATTCTTAAATAAACTACTTCATTCAGAAACTATACTACTTAAGCTCTATATAAATATACTACATTATTTATAAATAGGAAAAATTGTCAAAAACCACCTAATAAAGATACTTTTTTTGAGAAAACCACCTAATAAACGTTTTATTATAAAAAAACCACCTAATAAAAATCTTTTTCTTTCAAAACACCACCATTTGAGACCAAATAAGTAACTCATTTAACCTTGTAATCAGTTCCCTCCATTTGCATTCAACCCCAAGTGACTCTTATGTAATTACTAATCTGTTGATAAGTGGTTACGAGGCTAACGGAGTTATTAATTTGGTTTCAAGTGGTGGTGTTTTGAAAGAAAAAGTGTTCTATTAGGTAGTTTTTTATAATAAAACATCTATTAGGTGATTTTCTAAAAAAAAGTGTCTTTATTAGTGGTTCTTGACAATTTTTCCTTATAAATATACTACTTTTCTATAACCCACAAGTTTTTTTTAATAAGGTCCTATCTATCATATAGGACCTGGGCAGCCCTCGTTGAACATATCTAAATTGATCTTAACTGAACCTCATTAGAACTTATTTGGGATAAAACAAGGATTCAAAATCAGCAGCATATATTAAGAAATACGATACAGTTATAAAGGTTAAGCATGCGAAGTGTTAGCAAAACAATAGGTGAAGCAAGAGCGAAGGGAGTGATTCTCACATTTAGCCGCATTTATAAGGCGAAACCTTGGGTTACCTCCAAGAATGGGTCTGGTGCGAACCTATGGGGACATAAAAATGATAGAATAAAAAGGTGGACAATTAAGAATGAATTAGAAGGAAGATAGCAAGAATGGAGTAGCAAAGACGTAGGAGAAAGAGTGAAAAGAATTACATATTTTGCAGAGCGAGGATAGGGAATATGTGGGGAACCGAAAGAGCAGCAAATGGATTCCAAACCCATTGTTTAGGCAAGTGGGTTCGTGGGCAGCACACTCACTAGTCACCACCCACCTGCACTAAGGTGGGAAAACGGATAGAGCAATGAAGCCGCCGGAAAAAGCGAAAAAAGTTGCGGGCCAGATGGGCGCCGTTAAAACGTCGGTGGCGGAGGTGGGTGTTGGTCCGAAGGAGGGAGGTTTGGTGTATGGTTGAATCAGCAAGGTTTTAGAGGAAGAAGAAGCAGGTGCTGGGGGTTTGTGGGGAAAATAAAACGGCTGATGAATTGATGGGGTTATTTGATCTTTTATTTTGGATTTTTCGTACAAAAACATCTTCACTTATCAGAATTTTTTTTTGTTGAATAATAGCTCAAAGTTTATTTAATTTTCTGTATGCATCGTTTTCAATCTTATTTACCGTCATACAGTCACGTAGTATTGGGTATGAACGGACCTATTTTTTTTAGCTTCAGCAGCACATCGCTACTCAAAGTAGCGGTTTTTACTTGTTATTTTCTTTTTGGAAATTTGTGTTTTCATCCAAGGCAATGCATAAAATCTTGAACCTGTAATTATCAGCTCGATAACAAATTGTTCATCCAACAACACATTGATCAATTACTCCAACAAAATTGCTCATCCAACAACACATTGAACTACTACTCCAACAAAATTGCTCATCCAACAACACATTGAACTATTAATCCAACAAAATTGCTCATCGAACAACACATTGAACTATTACTCCAAGTGACAAAAACATAATTAACTTCAAATCATATCGACCACAAAACATATAATTGTTTCCGATAATTCAAATAAACAAGTAACTACATCATAGTTTATATATTTACAATACGAATAGTAATAAGATAATCTAAAGTAGACGTTTTTTAGGTAGGTGTGCTGAAGAACCAATAGCAGACTCGTCCGCTTCGGAAATGGAATATAAAGTAGGATCCCCACATCTTTCTGAGCGCCGATAATATGTCATGGTACGAATAGGAGGAGATAGGAAAGAGGGTGAATGATCATCAACATAGTCAGGAGTCGTCTTTAATATGAAAGAGGGTGAATGATCATCAACATAGTCTGGAGTCGTCTTTGTAGTAGAGGTAGCCGGAGGAGGAGGAGGTGTCGCCTGAGGAGGAGAGGGAGCCGGATAAGGAGGAGGTGCCGCATGAGGAGGAGAGGGAGTCGGACGAGGAGGAGGGGGTGTCGCCTAAGGATGAGAGGGAGCCGGAGGAGGAGGAGGTGCCGCCTGAGGAGGAGGAATTGCCGCCTGAGGAGGATAGGTAGCCGGAGGAGGAGGATGAGGTGACGCCTGAGGAGGAGGGGGAGGTATTGCCTGAGGAGGCGAGGAAGGTGTCGTATGAGAAGGAGGTGGTGGAAAAACACGTGACGAGGAGCTGCGAGCACGAGCACCATCCCGACCCCGACCACATTGAGGGGGTGGTCGGAATGGACGTCCACGTGCATATGAATTAGACATAAATTGTGAAGAACTATCTGTAGGACGAACCTCCTGAACAAGGTAACCTTGACCAACCCTATCCAAAGTAGCAGTACATGTAGACGCCAAACTATGTAATGTCTCCAAGCAAAAGGATTAGGCTTTGTCGTGCGGAAAATCTCGAGCCGTCTCCAGTGCCTTGTCGCATCTATCGACAACATAAACCATCCCATGTGACTACAACAACAAAAAGAGGTAAAGGTATGAGCTGCACTCTTGTCGGCGAACAAAAACAATCCCAAGAGTGTCAAGATGTTGATAAGTGGACTTTAGGTTCACTAATTAGGAGTAGTTTTATGTCAGATGCATATTAGGCCATATAGCTTCCTTTTCTTTCCCTTTTACATCCTTTTTCATGTTCTCATGTTTTGCATTAGTTTTTAGTGCATTTGCATATAAATAGGTTGCATCTAGTTCTTTTCATAAGCATTTGCATCCCCCCTCCCCTTATCTAGCCTTCTCTTAAGTGTTGCTTGCTTAGGCGTGAAGAAAAGGGACAAGAACAGGGGAGCGGTCGCTCCATTTACTAAGGAGCGACCGCTCTATAGTCCGAGATTTTAAAGTAGGGAAGCAGTATCGTGGAGCAAGCATGAAGCGTGTTTGGAGCGCCTGCTCCACATGTGGAGCCCCACTATTTTACATGTTTTTGGTGTTAAACAATCTGCCTAGACATGACCCTTTTTAAAAAAAAAAACAAGAGCAATAAAATTAAGTGGTTTCTACATCCTCCCTCTCAAGAGAGGTGTTGCTGTTTGATTGGCTACTAGTTCCATGTTTATGAAGCCATAGGTTAATATTACACACACCAGGGGAGGGGTGTTCAAAATACATAGTTGATTTAGAATTCAAATTTCCTTTTTAGCCCACCTTGCTATGTCATCATCTACTTTGTTAGTACTTCTTGCTTCAAAGACCAGTGTTGCTCCTTCTAGTGCCCTAAGTGCATCCCTGCATTTTGTTGCTAAAGCAGTTAGTTTGGATTTAAACTCCTAAGGTTGTGTGATTTCTTCTACTACAACTCTACAATCGCTTGAAATCAAGCAATTTTTCCACTTGTTGTTTCTTGCCCAGGCGCACGTCTTTAAGATGGTTGTCATTTTCGCTTCTAACTGTTATAGTAAGACTTCCAGTAGAATCCTTATATCCATGTACCTATACAATCCCTGCAAACACCCGCTATGCCTGCACTTCTAGAAGAATGATCAAACGCAGATCTGTGTTTAATTTAAAATGGTTGAATGGTGGAGGAGTCCAAGTTCGGCTAGGCTTTATTTTTGTTTCATGGTCTTTGCTAGTACTAAACCATTCACCAACAGCCCAGGTGATGTCTTTTATACAGTCAGAGAAGGAGATGTTCCATCTCCTGAAAATCTAATCATTTCTTCTTCTCCAGAGGTGCCAACAAGTAAAAGCAAAAGTCACATTCCAAGGGATGTAGTTAGTAGGAGTGCTGTCCAACATGTTTCTTTTGAACCAAGCTTTGAAATTTTCATTTTGATAGTTAGTCCCTAGTAAGCGCCACACTTATTGGGCTCTAATGCTAATGGATTCACGTGAGGTAGGACAGAAGGTACAATGGTCATCCTGAGTTAGATTTCTTTTTGGAGGTTTTCTTTTGTAGGGATTCTGTTCCACCAGCATTGCCAAGTGAAAATTTGTATTTTGGGATGCCCAGGATTGTTCCAAACCCAATCCTAGTCTCCAACAAAAGAGAAATCATGGTGTAGTTGGAGTAGAGCTTAGTTCTAATAGAAATGAACATTTTGAATATGGACAAGTAGTTCATGTGAGCTTATAAGTCTTTCCTCTCACGGAGTGTTGTTCACTAGAAGTATTTTGGAAAGAAGATTTGGCTTGGATTTTTCCCTTTCTCCTTGATGCCAGACTCATTTTGATTTTTTCATAGAATCCAATACTCTTTAAGTTTCTGACCTTTCTTGCATGCAAATTTCCCTAAAAATGTATACTGAACAGCTCAGTTACGACCATGAATGATAGCACATGATTACCACATTCTATTGGAACTATAGGTGTTTGGTTTGCCCTCTTTTTGTAAAAGTGTGTTTGCCGGACCAAAACTGGTAATCAAAATATTTTGGTCGACCTATGTTTTGCCTTGCCATTTTGCTCCAACTCGTTTCAGTTTGTTTGGTCAGTTGACTATATTAGTCTTTTGATGCTGCCTTACTAATATCAGTTTCTGCATCTTTATGTTCACAAGTATTTGTGTAAAAATTTTGATGATAGAAGTTGTCTACGAATTTAAAATAAAAAGGAGGAAGTTTGTATAACGGATCATGCTATATGGAATATCCATGTTTTTGTTTCATTTAATGAGACCGTTGGTGATTGGTATTCTAAACAAAATGAGACAAAGTTACTAGAATGGCCAAAATACTTTTATCTTAATATAATATTTATTATTTTTATTCTTATTGCAGGATGATCAAGATAATGTTAGATAAGCAAGGATTGATGATGTTTTGGAAACATGTAGGACGATGTAATAGAAGATGATCGAATAAACAAAATAAACAAAGACACCGTTTATTTGGGGAGAATATATTATATGAATGAATTTTTGGATCAACTGTTTTTTTTGTTTTGAACACATTAGTTTGTTTTCAATTGAAGAATACGATGGATCATTCTTTACAATAACCGTTGAGAATGTATACTCATTTATATCTATAATATGATTCAGTTTTCACTTGTATATCATGTTGTAAGTCTTAGTAAAAAGTTACTATGAGGCAGCTATGATAGATTTGAAATAGAGGTGCTACAATATGGAAAGCCAACAAATGAAAAAAGTGTTACCTAATATCTAACAGTGTGTTATATATGGTAATGTAAAGTGATATGTAACATCTAATAAAAGTGTTACTATAGTTCAAAAGGTGATATAGAAAATGCTACAATAGATGAAAAAGTATTACATAAAACATTATACATAGCACGATAAAAGTGATACATTAGTTTCAGAAAAGTGTTACATTAGATAATTTTGAGTAACACTTGAAAAAGTGATACATTAGGATTGAAAAGTGTTACCTTAGAGAATAGGTAGCATTGGCAGATGTTTCACTTTTAAAAGTGTTACTTATTGCCTATAATAACACTTTTAAGCCTTTCAGTAACACTTTTAGGGTGCTACCTTAGGCCAACTATGCATTAGTGTCTCTTTTGCTTGTAATTTAAATTCTCACATGCCATGTCATCATACTCTTCCTCCTTCTTCTAGTTGTGATGATGTGCATTCTCATATGCTTAATATTGGGACTTACAATGATGCTTCTCCCCTTGATGATAACCAAAGCTCTTCTCTACTTGATTTTAAACCAAAATTGCATGATTTTATTCCTCAAATGCTTGTCGAATATGATAATCTTATTGAATCTAGTTTTAAGGAGCTCAAGTATTATGAGAAGGGAGGAGAGCGATATTGTAAGTTATTTGATCAAATCAAGAAGTTGGTGAGGAGATGTGACCAGAAGGTTTCAATGTGTCAAATTTCATGTTCAGTTGCGCCACTTGAGAAGCAAGTAATGGGATATCGTCAACATCTAAGACCTTCTTAGTTTGACTTCTCGATGAGGAGTGACCATTTTCCGCAAGATTGGATAGAAAATCATAGCCTTCGTCAACTGCTTTATCTAAAAAGACACCTCTTGTAGACGAATCAACAATACTCATTGTCCGGGGCTGCGTCAAAAACCATAATGTGGACACTCCTTCTGTAAGTCTCTGAATCTAGTCCATGCTTCCCTCAATGTCTCATCTGTCTCTTGGGAAAACGTGGCCAACTTATTTCTAATGTCTACTGTCTTTGTGGGAGGGGTAATACTCTTTGAGGAATGCAGCAGATATCCCCTACCATTCTGACTTATGATGTCATTAAACCACTTCTGAGCTTTGTCTCTGAGTGAAAACTCAAACAACATGACCTTCAACTACGCAGGTGTGACTCCTTGATGTTTAACAGTTCTGTAGAGTTGTTGGAATCTCTGTAGATTATTGGCCGGATCTTCAGTAGGATGCCCACCAAATTGATTTTGTTTCACCATGTTGACGAGTGCAGGCTTGATCTCAAAATTGTTAGTAGCGATGGTGGGAATTTGTGGAACAGTGGGAATGCCTTCAGGATTAGGCACCCCATAGGACTTCAATGACTTTGACATTGGTGGTGAAAAAGTCTCTGAATCGGGTTTATCTTGTTCAAACTCTTTTCTAAGGTCCCAAAGTATCGCTTCCGTATCGGGATCTCCTGGAAATATATGTGCTTTTTTTGTACCTGGACATAAAAGAGGAACAATAAGATAACCGTGAGAATGACCTCAATAGGAATGGGAGGTTCCAATGAGGCAAAGGGAAGTACGCTAAATAATCGAATAAAAACTAGAAATCTATCCGTCTCCCCGGCAACGGCGCCAAAATTTGACAGGGTAAAGTCGTATCACCTAATCAAAGATAAATCCTAAAGTCCTCTAACAACAATAGTCAAGGGAAGTAAGGTCGAGTCCACAGGGAGACAGTCTTTCTATGTTAATATTCAATCAAATAACTACTTCAGATGAAATCGGACAGGAGAAACCGAACTACTAATTAAATTAGAGAAAATGAGAATTAAACTCAGATATAACTATGGAATAAAAGACTAGAGTATTAAGTTCGGTCCACCATGCTCATACCAATCAAAGGGTTCAACAACTGAATACCTAGGTCAAGAGTTAAGAGATTAGAACATGTGTTAAGCTATGGTTAAGTCTCTACGCTCATAATTCAACATATGCCGCATGTTCACTAACATAATCAGAATTACTGGTGTGTCCTAGGACTCTAATCGTAAGATAAATTCTGTACGAACATTTATTAGCCACAAGCAATCAATGAAATTGGCCATTAACATTAATCACTAATCAAGAACAAATCACACCATAATCTCTCTAATCAAGCCCTAGAAATTAATAGCAATCCAATCTACAATCATGGTATAAACATGGCTTCCCTCTCGAATACCCTAGAAAAGGATCTACTCAAACATGATTAAGCTAACAATAACAATTCTAATATGAAAACCTAATAATTGCATCATGAATAAATCAATAAACTAAGGTAGAACAACTATGAACAAATAAGAAAGCAATAAGAGAAAGAAGAATACCAATTGACCGAAAGTAATAACTTTTATGAAAACAAACCAAGGTTTGATCTCCTCTACAGTAAAAAACTAAGAAACTCTCTAAAAGCTCTCTAATAATGTTTAAGATAATGAATGATGATTGTAAAAATAAACTATAGCTTAGGTCAACTAACACAAAGAAGATACAGTTCACTCAACGATTGCCTTTGGGTTCCGAACTCCATATAGGGAAGGAACGTTGTTGTCCGCGTACCACTCCTACGGTAATAGAATCAAAGAAAGAAAGAGACCCGAAATGTGAGTTTAAACAAGCGTATTGACTGCGGGGAATCGATCTCAAGTCGATAACAAATCATCCTCGTGTGTAGCAGGCCATGTCTCCCGAACGATCATAGTACGGCTGCTCATCTAATATCTATATGCAGGTCTCTCGAGCCTTCCCTATTTCTCGATCTGTTCAATGCTTCATATTTATTCAACTCAAAGCCTGAGCGTGGCTAGGGTTCTCCCCCCGATAAGAGTTCAGAATATGAGGATATCCGAGATGATTACGTATCCAAACCCTTTTCTCTTCTTTTTTTTTTAAAAAAGCTGCTTTTAGTTCTTCCTTTATTATGCTATTTCTATTAACCTAAGAAAACGAATAAGATAGGACTTAAAATACGAAATCGCATTCTCCGTGTCATCCGTCCGATCGGGCATAGGGCCGCCCGATCAGTTCGGGTTTTCACAACATCAGCAGCAGTAAATACATGGGCGCCCGATGGGATCGGGTGAAGCCGCCCGATCGGGGCCGAAACCCTGATACCCGATCGGGTTGGGCTGCCGGATGGCGTCAGGTTGGCCTACTTCTTGGAGTGCTTAAAAACCTCAAAATCCGCTAAGTAAGTTGTCTCCCGATGGGATCGGGCAAGGGCGCCCGATTAGGCCCAAACTTAGCAGAAATTGGCTTGGAAGATCGATGCCCGATCGGGCCATGGTTGCCCAATGCCGTTGGGCGGAGCTAAAACTGGGCAGCTTCAACACTTAGCTTCAGACACCAAATTCTTCAAGATTTCTCTTCTTAAGGGGCTCAAATATGATCTGGAGACCTCTATATGCCTCATAACTTCTCCGCTACAGTGTGCTGGTCAAAATGACGGAAAATAGAGAGTTTTTTCCTGAAACCTGCAAAATATTATAAAACAACCAAACCACAACTATATCAAACTATTTAACATAAATAGCTCCTAAGAACGTCAATATTACACATTTTAGCTTGTAAATGAAAGGTAAAAACTCTATATGAAATCACAATATCAATTTTGCGCTAAGTTTGAAAATTCTGATGGGTTATGTCTTAGTTTGGTGGGGGTAATTTGGTATGATTTGATGAAAAAGGTTGATTGATTGGTTTAATTTACTTGCTATAGGGTACAAATAATATGTGAAAGGCAAAACTAAGTTGAATGTAAGATTTTGAATTTTTTTGGTGGACACCCCTTTGACCTCTTCATGGACCAAAAAGACTTAAACCCTTTTCAAATTCTTGTTCCAGTTGGTTTGGAGGTTTCTTGTTCCTCGTACCTCAAGAAGAACCCAAGCCAACCTCCTTGACCTTTCTCTAATGTATTGTCTTGCCAACAACATCCCATTAAACTTTCCTGTCTAACTTAATACTCACCTCACCCACTGCAATATTTATAAGAACCGAATTGGATATGGAAATTTAATTTCTATAATTTTGAAAAAATGCAAAATAAAACACCCTTCCCAAACCTCTTTTGATCTTGAACCTAAAAACTATAAAGACTTAATCAGAGAGTAAGAGGGGGTCAGTTTAGTGTGATGTGGAGGACTTACAGGTGAAAGTTGAGAAGGATGTTGAATCCACTAGAAAGAGAAACAGAGGAGAGGAACAGGGAACTGGGGTCAAGCAGTCTGTTAGGAAGAGTCAAAGACTGGAAGAGCCCAAGAGGAACCAGGACATTGGGATTATGATTGACTTGCATGACGATCCAATTCCTCAAGCTGCAGCTTCTCAAGCTGAGGATTTCCTTCTATTATCCACCCTTAGTCTCCGTGGGATCATGTAGGAGATAAAAGATTCCATTGCTCTGCTGGGAACAAGGGTGCAAGCATTAGAGGCTTAGATTGCTCACCAAGATGTGCAACATGATCAGATTATCCAAGCAATCAATCTAGGAGCTTCCAACATTCATGCAAAGATTGATTCAGTTGTATCGTCCTTCCCCGTCCAGGAATTACCCTGATCTCAGTCCCTCTTCCCTTAGACTATTAATGCTTCAGTTCTTTTTGGGTTTGTATAGATTTGGTTGAAATTTTGCACTTTGTTTTTTTTTTTTCCTCTTTTCTTGTGTCATGCTGGGACACAAGAATTTATGAACAATCTTTTTCTCTTCTTTTATCCAATCGATCTTTCATTCTGTAAATTTGAACTACGTTCCTGATATATTTCTGTTTTGTGATGCTTGTTCTTACTTTAACCACTCTTGGAATGTTTGGATGTCTAATATTATGAGATAAAAGGTTAGAGCTACTGCCTTGATTTTAAGACTGTTCACTTCTTAGTTTTGATGATGACAAAAGGGGAAGAGTTAAATGCTTAGAAAATTTCTGACCTAACTTAGTTCCTGATGATTATCTTGCTAAACCTTGTCTCTGTCCCTAATCATAGTTTAGAGTCTTAGGTTTAGGGTCTTAATAATTTCTTCTTTCTTTCTTTATTTTTGCAAATTATATGTCATTATAAAAAAGAGGTAATATTGTTGTATTCACTGCTTTAATGATGACAAATAATATGTTATTATTTAATTATTTAACTTAGGATTTAATTTCGAAAATAAATAGTTTTATATTCTTTTTATGACTTTAGGGAATAATTAATTTAATTATAACTTGTGGAGAAAAAGTAATGAGTTTAACCTAATCAAGTTATTTAAATTAGTTATTGGTTACATTCACCTTTATATATTAGTTTTTTCTTTGAACAATCCTAATATCATGGAATATTATTTTGAATAAAATAAATTTCCATGATGTTAGTAGTATTAGTATAGTTCGAATGAACAAGTTTGAACAAGTCTAACTAAGCGTGCAACAAACAACAAACAATCGAGCTACAATCTAGGAAAGTGATTCTGCTAGCCGTTCCTGGTTTCTAGGAAGGCTAAAGAATGACTGGTCAGTTAGTTCCTGGAATCTCTGAGGTCTAACTAACCACCAAGTATTCAACACTCAACAACTAACTACACGCTGCATATTAGTGGAGTTTGAGGCTGACTGGACGTGGATTAGTGGGTAAGTTTCATGGGCATGACGACTACAAATTAGGTAGATGATGGGCTACTTTCGTGCACCCATATCTACTTAGTGGATTAAAAATAGGAGCTGCTGAAGTCTCCTATATATATAGCATAAGAAAACCATATTTAAACTTACAACTTTCCAGATTTACATGTTTTATATCTTAGAAAACTTACTACTTTCAAAGCATTAATCATGGTATTTTTTTTTTTTGAGTATTGGGTGTGAAATTTAGAGAATAAAATCTTTGTAATCAAAAGTGAAAGAGAGAAAGAGAAAGAGAAGACTTCGAGTGAAGTCAAGTGAGGAAAGTCACGTGTTCAAGGGGAACAGGGTGACTGGGAACAAGTTCCTAAAGGAACAGAGTGAGGATTTATAATAGGTTGTAATTACTATTATAAATAAAAGACAAGGTTTCTTCCTACAGAATTTTGGAAGAGAACCTTGTCAAAGTATCTCCTTGTATTCTTCTTTACTACTTACTCTCTTTATTAGCTTTGAAGTTTTTAATTATCTGCAAAAAGCTTCGAAATTCCCCATAACTACAATTCACCCCCTCTTGTAGTTGATCTAGTGTTCATACTAGACTAACAAGTGCTTCTTCTTCTTTTTTTCAAAAGTTCGAATGACAGTGAAACTGAGAGGGAGTGTAATTGGAAGGGCAAAAGTAGCGGTTTTATATTACTAATTCGCTACTCCAAGTAGCGATTTTGCTTTGTAAATCGAGAGTAGCGATTTACTCTTGATTCCGTGAATAAAAACGAACGTCCTACCGAGCCTACGTGGATAGTATCATGGTAAATAAGTTTTAAGACGACGCAAATTGGTAATGTACGAAAACTTTAGGATTATTTAAGAAAAAAAATCAACTTATCACGATTATAGAAAATCTCACCTTCATACATTTTTCTTCTAACTTTCCACCTAAACTTTTCAAATTTGTTATAAACTCTCCAGTTGATTTACTACATAAAACAGTCTTAGGTTAATTCTTAACGTCAGACCAACCCACTAACCTAATTAGAAGCCCAATTACCTAGGCCACATGCTAAGCAACCTAGACAAATTAATTTTTTTAACTGTTCGATCTAAAACCTTAACTTTAACATTTTTTAACTTTTCAACCTAAGACCATAACTTTTGCATAAAAATCCATAACTAATACCATATGTGGAATTATATTAACAAATAGGCTAAAAATGTCAACTTTTAAACTTAAAAACTTCACTTTTGAACCAGAAACCTTTAACTTTTTAATATTGACATAAGTTATTTTGTTTAACAAATAGACTTGAAATATCAATTTTTAAACCCTGAAAATTAACTTTAAAATCCAACATCAACTTTGAAATATACATATATGACATATAATAAATCTTAACTATTCAACAAAAAACCTTAACTTATAAGCAAAAGGAAAATTGACAGGAAATGCTCGGTCTTCCACCCATGGTACCACTTTTTGATAATCCAACAATAATCCCACCTTTGTGGTATATCTGCTCATATTGGGTCATCATGACTTGTAACTAACTGTTTGACCCTAAAAATAACCGTTGACTTTTTTTAAAAAAAATTAACTTAAAAAACACCCACCCCCACCTTCTCTCACCTGCCAGCAACCCCCTCCCCTGCCACCACCTTCCACACCCCTGCCACCCCCTCCTTAGCCAACCCCACCACCAGATTCACCCCTTCCCCACTCCAACCCCCCGAAACCACTCCTTCCCTCGAAACCACCCTTCCCCCTCCCCCTCCCCCACCCCACAACAACCCCCTCTACTCCCTAAAACACCCACCCTCATCGGAAAATCCTTCCTCCACCGGCAGGGAAAGGTTTTAAGCGGTGTAGGAAGAGTTTTCGGTTGTTTGGGTGGGGTTTTTGTTTTATAGGGAAGGGGTGGTTTCGAGGGAGTTTTAGGGCTGGGGTGGGGAAGGGGAGTGAGTTCTGTGGTGGGGGGAGGGGTGGGGTGTTTAAACTGACTTGATATAAGCCGCTTCAACCAATTTGTTATTGACCCAACTCGACAGGATGGAAGATCCTTTTTAACCCGATCTGTTAGCAACCTGACCTGAAAGGTCATTTCAACTCGACCCGATAAGTACCGACCCAGAACCAATCCATGTGTAAACCATGAAATCTACGATTTTGAGGTCCATCGTCGCCCCTTTAAACACAAAATCACCCTATTGTCATCTAATTGTAGCAAAAGCGATAGATATATATCAAGGTCAAAATAATAAGAGGGACCAAAGTGTGAAAAATCACCCTCTTGTTCAATATAAGTGTACCTAATCTGTTATATGTTACAATTTCTTTAATATATATTTTAGCTTGTTTGGTTAATTATTAAAATATTATTCTAGGCGTACCCTAGTAGAAGTATCTCCCGTCAAGCAAATTAGAATCTCTACAAAATCTGGACCATTTGCATTTCTACCTATAATAATTGGTACTTTTATTTTAAACTTTTAGTATCTTACCTCTTTTCTTAATTTTGATGGTAAAGAGAAAGACCCTGACTATACCTTAACTCTCTCAACTTTTTAATCATTTATTTACGGGTTAGATTGTTGGAAGTAAGGGAAAGGATAAGTAAATCCCCACCTCCAAAAGCCCATAGCGGAGATTTGTTAGCATCTCTAACATAAGCGAACCCAAAGAAAGACTAGTATACATCAGTAACATCATCCTCTTTGTAAGAAGAAAAATAGAACGATTAAATTGTGCAAAAGAAAGAGAAAGAGAAAGAAAAAGAAAAAGAGTGAAATCAAAAGGCAAAAGCACAATGCTTTTATATTTATAGCAGGAAAAGAAAAGAAAAGAATGAATTTGAATTTACCACTCGCGCAATTGGAATTTAAACTGTTACATAGACAAACTCTTAAATAGGAACAAACACGAATCTCTCCAACTCCCCCACGTCAAGTGTCAAACTGTCAACCACCACGCCCCCATCCCTCTCTCACCTTCCTAATTTCTCTCCCTCCAACACTCAATTTGATACTCATTAATTAATTATTTGATCCCAATGCTTCCTTCAAGCGTCGGATCGAGTAGAAGACATAACATCTGTAACTTAACAGCACCATTGCCGGCACCAGCTTCAGTAGTAGTGGCCATTAAAGCTGAGAGTAATGTCTCCAAAGAACCTTTAGCTTGGGCTCTCACTCATGTTGTTCGCCCCGGCGATTGCATTTCTCTGCTTGCTGTTTTCCCTGACAAAACCTCCGGTATTCTTTTCTCTATTACAATCATTGGTTTTTCTTTTTTTAATAATTATAGTTCTTTTCATTTTGATTTAAATTTGTTACAATGATTGCGTAGGCAGGAGATTATGGAATTTCCCTCGTCTTACCGGGAATTGTGCCGGTTTGGAAGGCGGTAACTTGCCGGAGAAGATTTGTGAGATTTCTGAATCTTGTTCTCAGATGGCTCTTCAATTCAATAATCAAATTCAGGTACAGTACTTTTTTTTATTTCGCTACTCAATCCACCTAGTTTTACTCTGTTTGGATGGGAGCAAAACGTTTTTCTGGAAAAATTAGTTTTTCTATTTTTCTTTGTTTTATTTGTAAATGGTGGAAATTAGAAAATGAAATGATTGCAAATAATTTTGTATAGACTTGAAAATAGTTTTAATCCTACGCGAAAGGGAAAAAAACAGTTTTAATCCTTGGAAAATACTAATTTTCTATTCTTCCTTTTATTTTCAATTTTTTTTTCTAACTTTTATATGACAAACCAAAGGAAATTCAATTTAACTTCCTTTGGAAATTGTGTATTATAGAAAATTGTTTTTTCGACCAACCAAATAGGAGTCTTAGGCTCTTTTGTAAAATATAATTGTAAAATTCTCTTTTTTTCTTTGTTTGTTTGACGATAGAAAATTTATGGGAAAGAGATTATGCATTATATATTCGGGTGTATCATAAACATGGTACACCCAAAGCTACTTGAGCAAAAAAAGCCTTTGGTGCACCATGCTCATGGTACACCCAACACTATTTGAGCCAAAAATAACATTAGGGTAAACCATGCTCATGGTACACCAGAGTGTATAATAAAAATTGTACAAGAGAAAAAAAGGAATGGAAGTAAAAAAAGGGGAAGGATTTAAAGAAATAAAGAATGAACAAAGAGAAATAAGGAGTATGGTAGCAATGTAACATACACTAATTAGAAAAGGAAAATGGTTTTCCTAATTTCTCCATCTGTTTTTTAATATGTACATTTGTTTTTGCGCGCGGAGCAAGAAAAAAGTGTAAAAATAAGAGATAATGATAGTAAAAGTAAGGAAAAAAATGAAAAATGTAGAGAGAAGGAAAGAAAAAGTGGGAGAGAAGTGTTATAATTAGGTGTGCAATCGTTCCATTTATGGGAAAAAAGTAGAAGTATATCAATTAAAAAAACACCCCAAAATGAAAAAATGTACATATTAAAAAAACGGAGGGAGTATTTATTATTATCTATTTTCTATTATAGTTGTTTTTAAACATGTTTTTTGTGATGATAGTGGCTAGGTTGGGCGGTTTGGGTGGTCTGGGCGGGTCGTGGGTAGACTGGGTGGTCTAGATTGGATGGGTTAGTGGTATGGGTTGGGTGGGTCAGCGAGTGGGTCGAGGTGGGTTGGTGCGTCGGCTTTATTGGGTAGACTGCAAATTATCAGCCCGATGCGGATTTGGTCTTTAGACGGGTTGGGACAAATTGTGTGCGAGTTATAGCGGGCCTAGCCCGTACGACCCACGAGATGGGCTGGGCTGGGGTGACCCGGCCTCTATTATTAAATTTCGATTTTTTTTTATTGATTCTTCATTTATTATTAAATTAATTAATTAATGGTTGAGCTCAAAAAGAATCATGGATTTCTATTTCTTAGGGATGTCGATTGCCATCTCGAGTACTTATGAGCAAAATTTATTATATCCATTTGAAAGTTATAATTATATATTATGCTTAAGAAAAAAGAAAATCAGGATATCAATCAAAACCGGGGGATCTGTCATCTGTTGTTAGCCCTTATTCGATTATCTGTGACCCGAGTTAACCATCAGTGTAATGCTGTGAAAGATTTTCAAATAATTTCTTCTAGCATTTTGTTATACTAATACTCTTTTTGTCTTTTCCCCACTCTTCACTTTATAAAAGAAATCAGGCATTCACTTTTTCGCTTTTTACTCTTATTTATATGCAACTTTACGTTGAAATCAATTTGGCGCTGGAGGAAAAGTTCCCCCTTATTTCTGTGAATGTGAATGAATATATATTTTATACATTACTCTACCACATTTTGCTTGAATAGCTGCGCATATGGAGAGAAAAAGGAGACAATATATAAATATCCTTTTCCTTGATTAACGTCTGTTTTTATGTAGAAAAAAACAATTTCATTCATAGAGTTCGTTAATCATATATATGATTCATATAAAATACTAGAGAAGTCGATGACTTCAGCCGCTTGATATTTTTAATATTGATGAAAAATATAAAATCTAATTAAAATTCTTTGAAAATTTGCCCCTATACCGATAAAGTCGAGTTTTTCAGTTGAAGCTTTTTTAATTAATGATCACTACTTATAAAGTTATAATTTCAATGAGGTGGTTCTTAAGCGAAACATTCATATTTTTTTGAGGGGGCAAAACATTTATATAGACTTTAGAGGAAATAACTCATGTAACTAATGTAAGAGGATATTTTAGAAGGGAAACATATTTTAATTATTTTCGGTTATAGGGCATGTTTTGTTCAGCTTATTTTCAGTTCAGTTCAGTTCAGTTTAGCTCTAATAAATTCAGTTCAGTTTAATTCATTTCAGTTCAGCTCCAATAAGTTCTGTTCAGTTCAGTTCAGCTCTAATAAGTTCAGTTCAGTTCAGCTCTAATAAGTTCAGTTCAGTTCAGTTCAGCTCCAATAAGTTCAGTTCAGTTCAGTTCAGCTCCAATAAGTTCAGTTCAGTTCAGCTCCAATAAGTTCAGTTCAGTTCAGCTCTATTCATTATTTAACCATTTTGTTTAATATATTATTATTGGTCTAATTTATTTTACTTATTATTATTGTTATGCGGACTTGTTAAAATCTTTTCATAAGAAAATTCATACTAATGTATGAATGGATTCGGACATCTAAAACTATAGAAAAAAACTTATTTATGCGGGACTTGTTAAAATCTTTTCATAAGAAAATTAAATATATTTTCTAGTTAATAAATAACCTTGTTCGTTTTAATGTGTTCTAAAGTTTAGACGCAAATGCTACTACTCTCTTCGTTTCACAATATTCTTTCCACTTTTTAAACATATATAAGGTATAAAGGTAATAAAGTGGGAACAATATTGCAGCACGGAGGGAGTAGTATGAACGGAGAATTTCGTTACCCTGGAATTCATAATGACAAGTAGATGATGATTGTAAGTTAAAAATATATTGCCAGCCTCATTGAGAATATTCTGGATGTCAGAGCTTTGATGTATGGATGAGATCAATCATTCAACTGCTACTTTACTATCAAAACAGCCACAGGTGTCAATTTTTTTTTTATGGAAACAGATGTCAAAATTAAATGAACTGACGTTAAATGAACGAGTTGTCTTAAATGCCCCTTGTTGACTGTGTGATAAGAAGTGAAGCAAATTTGAGAGCAAATAATTACTCACTCCATCTGAAAATATAAGGCCTTGTTTAGTTTTAAATGTTGGAATGGAATGGTATGGGGATGACAATCCTAAGGTATGGATTGATAATTCATTGTTTTTTAAAGGAAAATTTGTCAGAAAGGACCTTTTAAAAGAGTTTATTTGTGAGAAAGGACCTTTTAAATTTTTTTTGGCTTTTAACAACCTTAAACAAAATTTTTTTTGCAAGAAGAGACCTTGAGCTTGTTTTCCGACGTTGACCACCGGAAACCGGCGTTGACTAATATTTTCTTCCTATTTGCAATCCTAATCTAGTCTTCTGTTTCTTTTCGCTTCCCCTCTCATCCTCGTGGTTGCGCCACCATGGACCTACACCATCACGAACGCACACCACCACCTGCCGTCGACACGACCACCTTCCTCGTCCTCCCCTGCTCGCCTTTCACTCACTCAAACCAGCTTCCTCAGCTACGGCAGATTCAGTAATAAACCATACTCTGGGTTCTCAACACCAATGTCAGCCTCTTCTTTCTCAACACCCATCTCCATACCATCGGGATTTACATTCTCATCAACATTGATGGGCCCTTCTATCACAGCTTCCTCTCAACATTATCAGGCTCCCCGTCTTCAACACCATTGCCAGCATCTTCTTTCTGAGCTTCCATCTCAATACCATGAGGCAACAGCAAACAGAGGGGGGGATTGAGAGGAGAGAGGGACAACAATGGATGGAGGCTGCGGTAGGGTTGTGGGTACTGTGTGGTGGGTAGCCTCGCCGGCAAACTCCGGCAAAGATGGGGTGGGGTGAGGTTGGCGGTGGCTGGTTAAGGGAGGAGGTGGGATGTGGGTGGGGGAGGAGAGAGAGGTGGGGGTGTTAATGAAAGGACCTTTTAGAGGAGTTTTTTTTGTGAGAAAATATTAGTCAACGCCGGTTTCCGGTGGTCAACGTCGGAAAACAAGCTCAAGGTCTCTTCTCGCAAAAATTTTTTTGTTTAAGGTTGTTAAAAGCCAAAAAAATTTTAAAAGATCCTTTCTCACAAAAAAAACTCTTTTAAAAGGTCCTTTCGGACAAATTTTCCTTTTTTAAAACTTATTTGGTTCATTTAAAAGTATGGATTTTGATAGTATTAATGAATTAGGAAGGAATGGAATCTCAATGTGGTGGGTATGAGATTGAAGGGGATAAGAAACCATTGGGTATGACATTTCATACCCAAATGACCCCAACCAAACAACAATCACATCATTAATAGTATCACATTTATTCCATTCCATCATAATAGCATGAACCAAACACCCCCCTAAGTTTTTTTTGCTTAGTTTTCAAGGCGCAGTTTATTAATAAAAGATAAAATATGAAAAGTTGATATTATAATTGGTCGTTTGCACTACCTGAAAAGTCAAGATTCCCATAAATAGGAAATAAGTTCCTTAATAAATTCATAGGAAGTTGGTTGACAATGGAAGAATTACATTCCCATGGGAATTTCTATGTACCTAGTGGTACCTAAGTAAGTAAATTCCTCTATTTTGTGGAAATTTGAAATTCTTAGGAATTTCTAAATCCTCCATTTTGTCATTTTATTGTGAATCAGACAACTCACCTATTTTTCAAACTTTAGGAATTTATATTTCTCATGTTTTCTTATGTCAACCGAACAACACAATAAATATACATATTGATACAATTCTAACAAGATCCACATACATATGTTTTCTTATATATATTAATGTTGGTGAAAGATTTAAAAGTTTAACTCCGATAAAGGAAAGGAGACTTATATTATGGGATGGACATAGTACTTATAGTATTATATTTTGGGTTGTGATATTTATACGCGTTGAATATATTAATTTAATATACTACCTCCGTTTTATTTTAGGTGTTATATTTTTTTCCACGGACTCCTAGACAGTTTTGAAGTACAAGAAAAATAGAGAGAAAAAGTAAGTGGGGACCATATGATTGGAGAGAGATAGAAATAAACTTTTTACCAAAAACGAGATTGTAAACATCGAGTGGAAAATTTCCCAAAATAGAAAATGTAACATCTAAAGAGTAACGGAGGAAGTATTACTTAAAATGGTATTAAATTTGAAATTTATCACCAAATCACGTGTAGATCTATGTTCTTAATGCTCACTATTTCCTTTTTAACCTTTTTAAACAACCCTTAGAACTATGTACTCCTTCCGTTTCCATTTGATGTTCCTATTTGGAATATGGGGAAAATCAATGTAAAGTGAGGTGGATTAGAATCTTTTTAATTTTTGTTTTTGAAAAAGCAAGAGAGAGAAAGAAAAGTGGGTGATTGAGAAATAAAAGATTCTAAAGTGGGCCCATATGTAAGAAAAAAAATGTAGTAAATATTTGGTTTTTGAACGGTAAGATGGAAAACAAAAGTTTTTAAAATGGAAAAGATTCAGAGTGGGAAGAACTTTTAGAAACATCCTAGAAAGGAAAATGAGAACATCAAATGGGAACGGAGGGAGTATATCATTTTCCATTATTTTTTACTCCCTCCATTGGTAAATCATTCACAAAGCATCTATTTCTTATTTTTTTAGGAAGTATAAACTCGCTTCATTGTCCTCATTATACTATATTGTGAATCAATAAGTTGTTCAAACATGTAATTTAAATCTAAATACACACTAAGTATGCACATTAAAACAAAGTATTATTGAGGCAAACATATATAGAAACAATTGAAGTACCTTAACCTAACTAAAAAGGAAAAGGTCAAAAGTAAGTCGAAGGATAAAGTGGGAATAAGGAAAGTTACTACAAAAATTGACTTACTTTGACCTTTTCGCCCTTTTATATAGGTTAAGGATACCTGACATAGTAAGATTTTAAGTTCAACCTCGTCGTTCTTTTTATTTTTGATGGCAACCTTATCGTTTTAATAAAACCTCTTGATTACGCAAATCTTTATAATTTTAAATGGGCGTTAAAACAGATTCTATAACATGTTACACTAACATTTGTCGTCATATATGATATATTAGTAAAAACTGAAAAGATACTTCCATCGAAAAAATAACAAAAAAAGATATGGTCAAAGTAGAATATGTATATAATGCAAAAATGCAAGGTAGAACGGGTAAAAGACGGAGGGGGGCACATTTATCATGGGCTATAATTTGTTATTGAATGTATTTATCTGTTATGTTCAATGAGAATGATTATGTGTTTACCTGTGGACCCATTGTTGATTTACATTCTAAGTGGCCATAACAGGTGAAGGTCAGAGTTAAAGTTGTTTTAGGCCTGCCTGCCGGTGAAGTGGCAGCTGAAGCTAAGAGAAATGGGGCCAACTGGGTCATATTGGACAAGTAATTCTACACCAAAGTATTATTTCTTGTTTCTGATCTGATCGCTCATTGTTTAACATTTGCTTCCATCATTCACACATTTGTCTGTTGATCAAACTTGCATCTTGATTACTCATTGAATCGTAGCTCAACTACTTGCGTTTTTGCAAATTGCAATAATGTGTCTTGTAATCTAGCATGGCGAAACTGCAAGTTTATGACATAGATGGGACGGCAATCTTATATCCCTCTAATAAATTTTCTCCTCAAGCATTGAGGTTTCTGATGCCTTAATGTTTCTGTGAGGTGTTAAGTTGTTAACTGAAGTACTTTGCCGTTCGGAATTAGCTCAATGTTGTTCTCGATGCATGTCCATAAGCATATATTCATGCACAGATAAATTGTTGATAATGTTTGTTCAATTATATATGTTTATGCTACTACATAATGTAGGCATATATTTAGCGTCTGGATCTTACTGCAGTTTTAAGAATTTTACGCACTTGTCTGAATTTTTCTGGTGCCGAAGAAAATATTATTGGTACGAAGAATGGCGCGGGGGTCTGGAAACTTCATCGTTGCTGTTTATGGCTGGTTTCTGATCCTAGTTAGAGCTGAATAATTTTTAACCTAAACACATTTTTTATCATGTTCTCTATTCTCCCTCATCTGCATCCTAAAAAAAATAAGTTTATGCTGTCTTGGACTCGGCTCATCTTTATGTGCAAGAAATTTGAATGCAGAATATTCTCCATGTTCCATTTCATACAGGAAACTGCGGGAAGAACAGAAACATTGCATAGAGAAACTCAACTGCAGCATAGTTGTGATGAAAGGTTGTCAACCGAAAGTCCTTAGACTTAATTTAGGATACTCAGATGAACCGCAGACCCCTTACTTTTCAGCTACCTCTTCTCCAGCCTTGGATAGTGGCAGACTGCAAAGTTTTAGGATGAAGCATTCGACTCCTATAAGCAGCCCTGAATACTCAAGTAGCTCCTTCTCGAGAACCACTGGAGAGACTTCAATGTCAACCTTTGACATGCCTCCTTCACCCTACCTTGTTTATGAACAAAATCCTCTTTTTGAAGGACCCAAAAGAGGGATGCAGATATCTGCATGTTCTCCACGGAACATAATGGTGTCTGAAAGGGAAAGGCTAATATCCCCTAATAGAGACTCTAGTGAATTTCTAAAAAGCAACAGATATGATACATTTTGGGTGTCTGAAAACCATGATCATAAAGAAAGGACAGCACTAGCTTCTGGCTACAGATACTCTCATGAATCTACACCTGCAGCTTCAGAGCATATGGATGATAAACTTAAACAGCGAGATTTTGGATCAAGAAGTGGACTGCTCAAGATTGACAAGAATTGCAGAGAGGACGATGTCAACAATGAAAGTGCTCGAGATTCATTCTCCATGACCAGAACATCATCAGCACCACCTCCTTTATGCTCAATTTGCCAGCATAAAACGCCAGCATTTGGAAAACCTCCAAGGCGTTTCACTTATGAGGACTTGGAAGTAGCAACGAATGGATTTTCCGATGAAAATTTCTTGGCTCAAGGTGGATTTGGTATTGTACACAGAGGGGTTCTGAGGGATGGGCAGGTTGTAGCAGTGAAACAATTGAGGTTTGTGGATTCTCAAGGGGACACTGATTTCTGTAGGGAAGTTCGGGTATTGAGTTGTGCCCAGCACAGGAATGTTGTGTTGCTGATTGGATTTTGTGTTGAGGGGAAGAAAAGAATGCTGGTTTATGAGTATATATGTAATCGCTCCTTGGACTTCCATTTACATGGTACAACCTCCTATTATACATACGTATGCAAAATCAATATCTGAACACTTTTATGCCTTGTTCCCCATATCTTCTCTGCTTAGTCTGCTCCATTCTATAGGGGTATTGTTTTTGGCACCACAGGTGACTAGATTGAATTCTTTTGTTATCCTCGATATGATTTGCAGGTACCCATTCTACCCCTCTGGATTTATCAGCACGCCTGAAGATAGCAATTGGGGCTGCGAGAGGCTTACGATATCTCCATGAGGATTGCAGAGTAGGTTGCATAATACACAGAGATTTACGGCCGAACAATATCCTCCTAACTCATGATTTTGAACCTCTAGTAAGTTGGGAAGCCATCACTTTTCCAATAACTTCGCTCATATTTCATGATGTTGTTAAATAGGGAAAATATAGGTACTATGGTGCACTACAGGTACAGATGTATTTGACTCTCTTGCACTATAGGTACTATGTTGCAATATGTAGATTATCTCATTCTCCCTACGTAACCACAGTTTGAAAAACAAGCTCTGTTTCCAATTTCACCTTTATAAAAGATCATGGACCTCACCCTTCATGCATTTTGTTTGTTATTGTTCTGGTAAGGATTGTTTTCCAGTATTTGTTCTGGCTCTAAACATTCCACATCTATATAGGTTGGTGATTTCGGGTTGGCAAGGTTGCATTGTGAGTGGAATATCGGCGTTGAGCAGCAAGTGATTGGTGCTTCAGGGTATTTGAAAGCTCAAGTCCTATTATGATCTACTTACTATATCAACTATTAAGTATTTATATTTCTGAACTTGATATTTTGTGCGCTTGAACATAATGCAGGTACCTGGCACCAGAATACTTTGATGGCGGGAACATCACTGAAAAAATTGATGTATATGCTTTCGGTGTAATATTGATGGAGTTAATTACTGGGAAGAAGGTTAAGGAACTGCACCAAAAAGAGGGGTTTTCGTCTTTGGCAAAGCTCTTTGACCCCTTAACTGCATATGAGGTGAATCAATTTCCGAAATCACCATTTTCCTCTAAGGAGCTCCAAAGCATCCCGTACGAAATACAAGTTATGGGTCGTGCAGCCTCCTTCTGTCTTCGCAGCGATCCTGAGAGCAGACCCTCCATGTCAAAGGTCTTTCTATTTCCTGTCTACTATTCATTTGCATATAATTCTAAGTAGACTGCTTATACATCTTCAAATTCCTAAATATCTTGGAAAATTGCAGGTGCTCAGAATATTAGAGGGTAGTAACACTCCGGTGCCTCTAGGTTTGGATTTGAATTCAGTTGGTAGCCAAAGCGGGCATATGCAAGGATTAAGTACTCGTAGACACTCAGAATTGAGAAAATGCCACTCGCGCAAGCTTTCGCAGTAAGGAGGTTCTAAGTTTAATTTCAGGCTACATCCTGTGCATATATGCCTGCATCAAAGCACCATTTATAATTTTAACTTGAAGTATAGTTTTACCTCAGTGTCATAGATAAACCACACATGTTTTCATACAAACTTCCTTCCTTTTTGTTAATAGTTTTTCCATTTGCTGTGCTTCTGACTCAGTAGCATTATTGTTTGTTTTTCATCTTCCTTTTTCTTTTATTTTTTTTTAATTTTCACCCTTCTGTTTGATCCACTTATCTACACGAGTTTTAGCTTTGAGAGATGTTTGTTTTGTTATTGTAATCTCCATTGGCATGTGATTACTATTACACCTTTTTTCTCTTTTCACACTGGCAATTCATAAAAGTATTGTTTTTTTTTGGAGACTGCAATAGGCTCTGTTTGTTTTGGAGGAAAACATCTTTCCGGAAAACGATTTTCCAACACCTTCCCATTTTCCTTTGTTTGTTTTGTTAAGGGGAGGAATTCCATTTTCTCAAGGTGGAAAATTTCTCTCTTAAAATGGACAACCATTTTCCTTTTCTAATCAAGGTATGCCACCTTTTCCATCATCCTCCTTACTTCTCCTTATTCACTCCTTCCATCCTTCCACTCCTTTTTACTACCATTTCCTTTCCCCCCTATGTTTTTCCATCATTAAAACAAACAAAGGAAAATGTGTTTTACACTCATATTTTCCATTGAAAATCATTTTACTTGGAAAATGCTTTTCTATGAAAATTGTTTTCCGTCAAAACAAACGGAGCCATAGCTTATAACTGCTTCCCACCCACCCTGCTTGAGGTCCTGAGGACTTGAGATTCCTCTTATGTACGAAAGCAAGGAATCACTAGTTTGAAAAGTAGTAAAAATACTTTTTAGTTATAAGTGCCTAGCTTGGAAAAGGAAACAGAAAACGTACACGACTCGAAACCATTTTTAAAAGCTACAGGTGGATCAGAGGTTTTCATAACCCACTTTTCTACTAGGTGTTTGGAAATAATTACTATTGAAACCACAATCAAATGAACAAAGATGAGAATCGTGGTTCTGCTTTGTAGATGTCCAACAAGAACAGATTGGACCTTGGTAAAAACATGGCCTTAGAAGGGATTTTGGCCACCATCGATCAAGGTTAACATGACGATGCCCACAAAAGTTAACATGGTATCAGAAACTTGTACACATCAAATTGAAGATTGGAACTACTCAAGAATTTCACTTAACATTAGGAGAGGAAGAAAGAAAGACCAAGGTGTTTAGGGTTGATTATCAATCGACATATGCTGGCTCAAGAAGTATTCTAATGAGGGTAGAAACGAACCATCATTCAACTCGGAAATAATGCGCCCGTGTCCCCATCCCACTGTGAAAATCTTGTCTAAGTGCTTATAAGCAATTATACATTCTCTGAATGACTACAACTTTCTCCATAAGAATCACAATGTTCTGAGGTTTAACACCCTAGCCTAAAAAAGGGTTAGCACTCTTGATTACAAATACATGTCTATTTAACAAATTTGATTGCTCCCTACATTTACCTAGAATTATGTTAAGTGCGTTTCTTCTTCCTCCAGATGCCATTAACAATATTATTTTGATTTCCCACTCAGACCACATACTATCTCTAGTACATGCGATGAACGATGCTAAGTGTTATGGTACTTTGTACTAGTCTTATGAGCTAAATTGATTCGAACATCAACACAATAGATGATATAAATAGGCGTATCATATTCTTTAAAAAAAATTTAAACAATGATGACCTTAATACACATGACTTTACTCTGCATATGATGCACATATAAAATATTATTAATCTTACCACAAATAAGAATATTAAATACAAATAAATCATTTTAACGTTATCAATATGGAAGCGTTCAAATGATTACAACTTCCTTACTAATAAGCAAAATAATTATCAAAAACAAAAACAAAACCAAAACCAATTAATTATAAAATTGGAAGGATATCTATACAATAACGCAAAATTCCATGGTGGACGCGCATTTACCAAGAGGAAGGTGTATCCACCTGAAACGCAGGCCCAAATCAACAAAATGCAACAAGAAGAAGAACCCAACTTATGTCTGACACGGAATAAACATCAGGCTTAAACAAATATACATTTGAAAGGAGAAACAACAGTAAACAAACCACAAATCAGCATCATGCTTATGTTTAACACGGAATAAACACATTTGCTAACAAATATACGTGGGAAAACGACAAGCAACATTTAGTTTTGCTGTGAATAGTTTTGATGAGAATGAACATTCATGAGAAATAAATGAAATTAAGTTTTGCAATAGTTGTAAACAAACAACGAATCAACATCAATTATCCTATGAAGAACCCATGAATACATTAAATGAATAGGTGATTATTCTTTACTTAATTTATGAAGGCAATGGGATGTATTGTTATCAATGAAATTGTTTGTTGTTAATGTTTAAGTAGTTATTATTAAAATTCATTATGTATGATTTATTGTTCATCTTATTAGTACACACATTCATTGTCTACTCTAATCTTCATGTATTGTTATCAATGAACTTTTTGTATTGATAATGTTTAAGTACTTATTATCAATGTTTATTATGTTTTTTGAAAAGTCAATCTACTTGGTACAAAAGATCATTTTGTTGATATGGATTGTTATCAATGAAATTTTGTATGATCAATTATTATCAATGAAATTCTGTATTGTTAATGTTTAAGTACTTATTAACAAAGTTTATTATGTATGATACATTGTTCATCTTATCAGTACACACTTTCATTGTGACTGCTCTAATGTTCAAGAATTGTTATCAATTAAGTTTGGTATTGATAACTTTCAAGTACTTATTGTCAATGTTCACTATGTTTGCTTAATGGTTCATCTACTTGGTACATATACAAGTTCATTGTGTTTGATCTAATGTTCATGTATTGTGACCATTTATTCTGTGTTGTCAATTGCTATCTAATGTTCATCTTATTAGTACACATGTTCATTATGCCTGCTCTAATGTTCATGTATTGCTATCAATTAACTTTGGTATTGATAATGTTTAAGTACTTATTATCAATGTTCATGATGATTGCTCAATTGTTCATATAGCTGGTAAAAAGTTCATTATGTTTGCTTAATTGTTCATTAGATGAATATAACTATTCATAATTTCCGATTTGATGTTCATTCATCTATAAGTATATATCTAGATTAATATTCATTGATTTGACATGTAATAATCATTTGTTCATTTTCTATAGTTGTTATTCCCTTTTGACCAAACGATTCATTAACGTCAATTAGGATGAATTGAATAAAAAACTCAACGGTGAGAAATGATTTAAGAACAATACAAAAATAAATAAAAGCAAGTATTCTTATTGGTTCCGAAGAATGAGTACAATGCTTAGCATAAAATGCTGTAAAAATATACAAATGACGTCTTTACAATATTTATACTCTCTAAGAATCTAACTAAATAAAGAAACGGCCGCCAAGAAGCACTAACGTCTCCATAATATTATGGGATTTGCCTTGATCGCCTACTATCCTCACGCTGGACCGCGCTTCCTCCATCTCCACGTCTAACGATACGTGAATTCGCAGCTGGGGTTTTGGCCGTTTGATTCAGGGGTTTGCTCTTCACAACAGGTTATATGATTTTGATCTCTGTGGTCGGGGCTTTAAGTAGCGGCCTTGGTTGGTATGTGGGTTTGGCTGTAGCAGGTGGTGCATTAGGTTTATCACTTCTGCACATTCATGAAGTGGACAATGAACATTATATTAGATGAAAAAGAATGAATAGTTAGATAAAAACTGATGTACAATTGAATAAAATGAATGAACAATAAAAATAAATTAGTGAATAATGAACAACGATAAAGCAGTAATGAACAACAGTGAAGTACTAGTAGATTATTAAATAAAATGAATGAACACTTGTTATAAGGAATGAGGAACTGAACAAAATGAATGCACAATTGACCAAATAATGAAAAATAGGGAAATTCCCAATGGTGACCTTTAGGTTTTAGAAATTCTCAGTGGTGGAAATTTCAAAATAACTTTTCCATTGGTAGCCCTGCTTTATAAATTATTCCCAAATATAGCCTTAATGAAGAATATTCCGTTATTAATAAATCATATTCCGTTAGTTAACCGTTAAGACGGTCACTTGCACGTAAAAAGAGGTCTTTTGGGTCGTTTTTTTTGCCAATTTTGACATCAAAATTGAACTTTGAGGGGTAAAACTAACCCCCTAAACTTAACTTTAAGAATCGATTTTGAGATCGAAATTGAAAAATAATAATCTGAAATGCCTCGTTTTATGTGTGGATGCCCGCTTTAACGGTTCACTGGTGAAATATGCTTTATTATTAATGAATATTTTTGTATAAGGTTATGCTTGGGAATAATTTGTAAAGTAGGGTTACCAATGAGAAAGTTTTTTTTTGAAATTTTCACCACTGGGAATTTCTAATACCTAAGGGCCACCATTGGGAATTTCCCTAAAAAATATTGAACAATAGAAAAGAACTAGTTAACAATGAAAACAGCTAAGAACTAGTGAAAAAATGAAAAACTGAAAATTCCTAGTGAACAATAGGAATGAACAATTGAATTAAATGAAATGATCAAACGAATAACTATGTGAATTTAATGAACAATTGAAAGATATGTTATGATTTAATGACCAATTAAATAACATGAGTGTACAATTGAATAAACAAAATGAACAAGTGAAAAATATTGTTAGATGAACAATGGATTAAACAATTGAACCAATGATGAAAAATATTGAACAACAGAAAAGAAATAGTTAACAATGAATAACAAGTAAAAACTAATGAACAATGAACAATGGGAAAGTCCTAGTGAACAATAGGAATGAACAATTGAATTAAATAAATGAACAATTGAATTATGAAATAATCAAATGAACAATTGAGTAAATTTAATGAACAATTGAATAATTGAAATAAACAAACGAACAATTATAACATGAGTGTACAATTGAATAAAAAGAATGAACAATTGAACAAAATAAATGAACAATTAAATGAAATAAATGAACAATTGAATGGAATGAATAAATAACTGAATAAAGTAAACAATTGAATAAAATAAATGAGTAATGTAGGTAGTTGAACGATAGAAATAAACAAATGATTACAATTATTGAACAATATATAATGTCTAGTGCACAATAAAGAACAATTTAGAACTAGTGAACAATGAAAAATGATTAAATGAATGAATAATTGAGTAAAATAAAATGACCAAATGAATAATTGAGTGAATTTAATGAATAATGAGATCAAACAATTGAATAGTACGATGTGATCAAGTGAACAATTGAATAACACGAATGTACAAGTGAATAAAAAGAATGTACAATTGATCAAATGAACAATGGAAAGAAACAACTGAACTACAAAAATAACTGGTGAACAATAAGGAAGAACTAGTGAACAATTTAAATAAATTAATAAACTTCGTTGCACATACGCTTCCTTAGTTGGAGTAGGATCTACACATACATTCAAACATTTGTTGTACATTCATTCAAACAAAATAAAGATTATTGAAATAAAATAAACATTCTTCAAATAAAATGAATTTACCAAATATGCATTTCAAAAGAATATAATGATATAGTAATTTAAACAAACCCTGAATATATGGAAAAAAAAACTCAAAAACTACATTATCATTCACATATAAAGTGTTACCATTCGAAATTGTTGTTTTCTTGTACGAGTTTAGAATTTCCTTGGGTTGAGATTGAAGTTTGAAATGATTTTAGGGTTGAAATTCGAAATTTTGAGTGAAAATGATGAATAGGTGTGGTGTTTTTACAAATATAAGTTGGATGTTTGATGTTGACTTGAATTTCACTTGAAATTTGAATGAAAATGGTGAATTGATTGAGTTTTTGGGAAGAAGATGGAGAAATTTTAGAGAGAAAATGAAGGAGAGAGAAATGAAAGAGAGGAAAGTTTTTTGCAAATGAATTTGAAATTTGAATCAAAATCCAAGAAAGAGATAATAAAGGAGAGAAAAAGTTGTCAGAGCTGAGGAGAGAGAAAATCGGTAAAATTTTAGGTATTATTAGTTTATTGGAAATAAACGATTGTTCCTTGGATATGAACCGTTGTTCATTACGTGTGATAGACGAGGGAGTTGATACAATAGGGATTATAGATACAATAGGGATTGTTGAATTTATAAAGTTATAGCATTCACCAATGGCTATAAAGTTGTAGTATAATTACAGAATTCCATGTTGTACCATATTTTTAATAAATACCTTTTGTGTAGCATTTGATAATGTGTACTATAAAAGCGCCACTTTTCTTCCTAGTCCATGCTTTTATCAATGCTGAAATCACTTTCATTGCTCTAACTTACTGACCTTTATGTATTAGCTAATCCCCCTCTGTATGTAATACAAACCCTCATTCTAATCACTTTCATCAGTGCCGTTCCTGACATTTTGGGGCCCTAGGCGAAAAACCAAAAATGGGCCCCAAAAATATAGATTTTTTTCTTCATATATCTGAAATTAGATATTAATTTTTGAAGTTGTGTCTCAAAACTATACAAAAACAAATAGGGCATTTGTCTTTTAGAAATATAGTACTATTAATACGCTTTAGTTCATTTCTTCAATAACTTCTTTTTCTCAAAAGAATTGGCATAAGTATTGAACTCCAACATCATTGCCGATAATCTAAAAGTCCTTTTCATGTTAAGGTCATCATTTATCACCAAAAAGAGAAAACTATGTATATCCATGAAAAATACCCAAACACCCATATGAAAAATAAGAATTTGGAAAGGAAAAAAAATTATTCAAAAAAAAATATTGGGAAAAAAATTATAGAATGTGTAAAGATATTACGAAACAACAATATTTAAAAATAAAATCAAGAAGAAATCAAATATCAAAATTAATACAGAGACTTATGTTTGACGGTGAGTACATGGATAAACAGTATGATGTTTAAGTTAAAATGGTAAGGTTGAGTTCAAAGTATTAAAATTTTAACACTTATGCTTTTAAGTAAAAACATCAATGATTATATGAGCTAAAACCTTGTTACTTTAAATTAAAACCTTTTGATTTTAATGGTCTATCCCAAGACTTACTCAGTATAGATAATAGTTTTTCAATTGATTTTCAAAGCTCCTTGATCAGAATATTTTTTTAGTAAAATTGTTTTAGATGATTGAAACTCATATGAATTGGATTGTGGTATTGTACAAATTATAGATGATAAAATTCTTTATCGCTATTCAATGGGAATATTAGACAAAAATTTGCTATTAATTGTTGAACCTTTTGGGGAAAATAATGTTTTCCATTTGAATTAAAGGTGGGATTATTGGGAATATACAAAGAAGTTCATGAGTTGACAAAATATTAGAATTAAGAAGTGAAAGTTTAGGAAAAAGAAAGTAATAAAGGTCCCTAAATATTCTCTTTCTTCTTTTCTTCTTCGGTATTCTCGGAGTATCCCCGCATTGAAGCAAAATTTTTTACTATATATATGGCATTTTGTAATTTGGGCCCCTTGAAGAGTTGGGCCCTAGGCGGTCGCACTCGAGGCCTACCCTCAGAACCGGCCTTGACTTTCATTGCTTTCGTTTCTCTCTCCTCCAGTCCTCCTTCCTCCATGACTTCCCCTCATACATAATCTGAATCTGGCGATCACACCACCTAAAAACCCGAACACAGCCAAATTTCCCCAACTCCTATCAGATAAGTCTTCTCCTCTATCACTCTTCTTCGTATTTTTGGTAAACTGAAAGTAGAGCTCGCCGCCGAATTCTTCCACCAAGACAGCCCTACCCTCTTTGCTCAACGCCGCTAGCAACTCTCTCTTCCTATGCCGACCCGATTTCATTAGCTCCCTCTCGTGAACGCTTCTCACTACAGTTGGAATTGATAGGGGCTAAATAGTCAGTGCATGTTCTTGATAAATCAGATTTAAGAGTACTAATTTAATTATTTTTGTTTGAAGAAATCAGATGAAAGCAATATGAAGGAGATATGCGAGCTCCAAGTTCGGATGGTTAGTGAGTATTTAATAAAGTTGAGCAATATGGAAGCAATGTGTATTTTTATCTCAAATTTAATGAAGTAGTTGGTGAATTCGAATTTATTTCAAGATGCATATGAAGGAGATAAAAATCAAATCCCATATATATAGGATCGAGCTTGAAAAAGTAGAAACACTGCACTCTCTGTAATCGTGGGCTTAAGTTATAATCGTGGAGAAAATAAATTGATTCATTTTTTGAAGATTTCACCTCCTCCTTTGTTACTTCCATCTCTCTCTATTTCACCGCTGCTTTGCAACTTGGAAAATGCAGAATGGAAAAAACATAATTTTCCCCACGATTATAGTTGGTAAACAATTATATTTTTGAACAGTTATAATCACGGGTTTAAGTTATTTTTTAAAAAAATTTCAGTTATAATCATGGGATCCAGTTGTTTTTAAATATTTTTTTGTTCTCCTCTCCCATTCTGTTGAAAACGGTGTGATATAGTATCTTGTATTTCTTTTTGTTGTCCCCCACACGTTGCCTTATAGCATAGAGATCAATAGTTTGAAGGTTAGATTTTTTTTCTAGTTTTGACCTCTTGGCTTATAATAAAGATTTCCCCTAAAAATATATAAAATAAAGATTTATTGTATCGGAAGAAAAAAAATGATCATGATTATTGCAAACTGAGGAAATTTGGTGTTTTATGGTTGAAGTGGAAGCAACATGGATGTACATTATCATCTTTTTTTTAAAAAAAAAAATAAATGCCAGGAGGAAATCGTGAGTTATCTTTTTGGTTGAAGTAAGTTTATGTTTTTTATTTTTGATTTATTTTTGAAGTATTAAAAGAACAATCAACTTCAATTTTAGAAGGAAAACGTGATTTAAGTTATACATTCGTTGAAGTAAGTTACTATTTTATTTTATTTTGGTTTTATTTTAGAAGTATTTTTGGTGTCGCGGACCTAATCCCTTATTGAATAGAGATCAATCGATCCTACACTAATCTTCACGACTCTAACCTTTTCCACGAGCATGGTGAGGAAAGAAGCCCATATCTCCAATGGACATATTTTACTTGCCCAGTTTTTTCAATTTTTCACTATGCTTCTTAGTATATGTTGTATCTTTCCCATGATTATTTATAGATTGTCCTTCCATTCAACCATGTGATGTACAATACAAAGTGCTGGAACCATAATCCCAAAATCTGTCACCAAAATCAAGCAGTTACAACATATATCAAATTAAAAATCTAATTGCCAAAGTAATATTGCTTTGGGCAGAGTAATTACTGTTATTGGAATTTTAAACTTAAAATTGTTTAGCATCCACTTAAATGAAACATTGGGTTGATGTGACATATATTCGGGGCGTGATATTATGGGTTTTATATAGTTTTCCCATTATTTCTGAGCTAAAATGTGCGTCGATGGTGCTCTTAGGAGCCATTTTCTTGTGGATTTTGTATTTTATGATTATTTGACGATTTTAGGGAATTATTTTCCTAAATTTAGTTGTTTAAAACTACCACAATGGATTGTTGAGGTCTAAGGGCACCTATGAATAGTTCTGAGGGCTCGAGGTTATTTCCCGAGGCCTATGGCAGAAGAAGAGTTTAAGACTTGACGTCTACAACCAAGAAAGAAGGAAATCTGGCTTGGCGTAATTGCATCTGGCAGACTTGGCCTATCAGGCGGGCCCTATTTTGCAAGGTATTGGTTTTGTTGCGGGCCCAACAAGCATACCGGTCGTAAATCCGATGATGAAGCCCGATCAGGTGAGTTGGCCTAATTAGATCGGGTGATGTTGTTGTTGTTGCAGGATGAGATTTGAAATAAGAACCTTCCGATGGGATTAGGCGCTCGAGGTCCGTTCGCGCGGATGACTAGAAGCTATTATTTAGGATTCCGAAATATCTTTAATGATTTTCAGGATAGTTTTAGGCTTTACTATAAATAAGAAAGTGAACATCTATTATTCATATTTTCAATAACTTATTTATTGTAAAACAATGAGTTTTCTCTTTAGATGTATGTAGGCTTTCTACTCTTTGGATATTCGTTGGAATTCAATAAAAGTTCAGTTTTTTTTCATTCGGTAAATTCTCTATTCATTGCTTTTATTCTTTAATTCGTTCTTGATTAGTTTTATATTATATGAGCACTTAAGAGGGGAGGGGGGGGGAATTATAGTGAGAGAATATGCTATACTTGTTGCGGAAATAAAAGCTAGTTAGGGAACACGAGAAGGAGATTTTAGCGAGGAAAACTTCCTAGGCCTAATAGGAAGAAACAACCTCGACCACAAGGAATTTTGACTCTAAACTTTCCACTATAATAGGCCGAACGACTCTGTTTACAAACCTATTACTTTTCTCTCGGGCCACAACTTGAGTTCCTAAACTCAAGTTCCCAACAATAGTTCCCACAACTGCTGTTCATCTCGAACTTCCCTCGAAGTTCCTTTCTCTTTCTCTTTCGCACGCTTCACTCAAAGCTTCTCACACTTACAAGAGTTCACTCAAACCTTTACCCAAAAATACAATGTGTAAAACATGGAAGAGTATAAATTCGAATAAGTAAGTATGAATTCTCTTAGGAACGACATTGACTCTTTAAGACAATTAAGAATATTTTGCTAAGTCAGACACACTTTGTTCCAAGGTTTAGGCGCCTATTTATAATGTACTTAGGCAAGACCATAACTTATGTCCACTAATCCATGAAGTCCATTACTTCAATTAATTTATTAGTTTTTATTAAACTTTTCTTTAGAAATAATTAACCGCTAACCCACTACTTAACTTAATAAAGAGAAGCAGTATGTAGAACGTGGTTTATAAACTTGAAGCTTAATTAAACTAATTTAAAATAAATTAAGGCTTAAGAAAATAATCAAGCCCACTAACCACTTCATTGTAAAACGTGTAGAAGTAAGGGAGAACGTGATATTTTGCTTGGGGAGTAATAAAGTCATTTTCTGTAATTAGTTTTTAGAAAAATATTTTTTATAAATATCTTAAACAAAACCGAAAATCATAATTAATTTTTAAAGGAAAATCCTTTTAAAACCAAAAATCAGATTAAGTTTTATAAATAAAATCTTTTGAATTACATAAAATATAAAAGATAAGATTTAAAAGATTTTGATATTATCCTAATTAAATCGGAAAATCATTTTAAATAAATTCCTAACAAACTAACAACTAACTCCCTAAAGTCATGGATCAAGTCAACACTAACTAAGGACTCTCTAACAACCTTACTTGGGCGCACAACAATGTTAGGCGCATAACTTGGGAATTGTTAGTTGTTCCTAAAGTCATTTCTTGGTCTGTTCCCTAACCTTGTTCTTAACAGTGCCAGTGTCTGTTCTTGTCATGGGAACAGATTTAAGTTCCGTTTAAGAATTCAACATAAATTAGATTAAGTATTTACTCGACCTTAACCAGAAGATATTAAATACATCCTAATGTATTCTAATCTTCACTCCAAGCTTGATACTTCATCTTTCGAACATCTTCACTTCGATCTTTGATTAATTCTCCAATTTTTAATCTTCGATCAAGTATTCTCTTTGCTCGAGAATGAATTACCTAGCAATATCATAAATAAAACACAATATGTCTTTTGTTCGTTAAGTCATCTTCAAAACTCAAGGGTCAACAATATTTCCCCTTTTTGAAGATGACAACAAAAGGCATATACTCCCTACGTCCCATATTACTCGATACAGTTTGACCAGCACAGAGTTTTAGGAGTGTTATTGGACTTGTTTATTTTATTGTGAGTAGTTAGTTGTTGGTATTATGTAATTCTATAAAGTACAATGTGGGCCATTGGTGTAAGTACAAAAGTAAAATACAAAGGACAAGAGAGAGAATGCAAATTAAAGTGATGCCTTTAAACTGTCATTTCATTTCATGAAGTCAACCTTTACATATGGAAATAAATTACTATGGCAATTACACATTTACATGCACTGCCAATGTTTACAGTGGCGCCAAGCCAATACTTTTCCCCCCAAGATTTCACAATTCATTTAACCCCCATTATAAGGAAAAATTGACAAGAAATGGCCCAACTATTACCCATTTTACTTTTATAAGTCCCAACTATTAATTATTCCCTGTAAGACCCAACTTTACTATTTTGTGACTTGTATAGGTCCTTACAAGGATATTTACTTATATTTTGTGATTATTTTGTGTCATTCAATTATAAATTATTTATTGTCATCCAACTAGTGATTATTTTGTGACGTTTTTTTTGAAAAAATTCACAAGAAAGTAACCTGTAAGGACTTATACAAGTCACAAAATAGTAAAGTTGGGTCATATAGGGAATAATCAATAGTTGGGACTTAGAAAAGTAAATGGGTAATAGTTGAGCCCTTTCTTGTCAATTTTTCCCCATTATAATTGAACCATAACTGCTTCATTATTCTCCACTTTCCATCCTTCCATTTAACAATCACCCATCCTTCCATTCTTCAAGTTGAAGATGCCATAAATGCATTAGCCAAACTTAAATGTCACTAAACATATTAAATGGTTAACTATTTTCAAGAAGCTTTTATTTTCTCAGAAAAAAGGAGTAGTTTTTTTAAAAAGAATGAAGCATTACTTAAAAAAGGCTAGGTTTTTTTAACAGTAAAAAAGGGCAAGTTTATAAAAGCAAAGAGAAATGTTGTAAAACTTGGTTAATGAAATGGTTTTTAACAAACAAAAAGGGATTTACCATAACAATAAGAAACTTTGAAAGAAAAAGACATTTTTAAAAATCTCTCAGAGTATTTTCATCATTGAGGTGGTAGCCTACACACTCCAATTTAGCCTCTTCAACTTGATTATTTTTTGGTGGCAATAAGTTTGTGTGATTAGCCTCATCAAATTTCCTAATTTGGTGGCCTTAATCAACACAAAACTTAATTAGTCCCGTAAAAAAAAAGTTGGTGGCAATAAACGAGAGATGTGTAGGCGACCAAGAAGGCAACTTACCGAGAAGAACGAAAGAGTCTTACGGATTGGTTAATGCAACAGTTTCATGGAAACAAAATTAGAAGAGGAGCCATCACGGAAGCGGTAGCCAGATTTGATGTCACTCTTTGCCCAATGCATAGGATATGGAAGGTGGCAAAGCAACAATTCGTACATGGTGAGGCCATTAATGTCCAACCAAAAAAGGCAGCTAAGGTTGGACCAAAACCAAGGTCAATTGATGTAAGTAAGGTGGCAGAGATACCTTACCATAAAAGGACAAATATAAGAGTTCTTGCAGCAGCCTTGGGACTGCCAAAGAGCACAGTCCATAAATTGGTCAAGGATGGAAAAATCAAGCCATACTCAAATGCATTGAAGCCACAACTCACAGAACAAAACATCAAGCAAAGGCTAGAATGGGGTTTAAGCGCAGTAGATGAAGCAACAATGATAGATTGCCCGGTTGTTGGCAACATGTTTAGCACAATCCACTTGGATGAAAAGTGGTTCTACATGACCAAAGGAACTCACAAGTATCCAGATGAACCGAAGCCATATAGAACATTGAAGAACAAAAGATTCATAACAAAAGTGATGTTCTTAGCTGCAGTGGCTAGGCCTATTTTTAACTCACATGGAGAATGCATTTTTGATGGCAAGATAGGTATATGGCCTTTGTTAAATGGGTTCCATCCAAAAGACAGTCAGTTAACAGAGCTACCAGCACATTAGAATTGAAAGCAATAACTTCAGTCACAAAAGAAGCATACAAGAGCATGCTCATCAACAAAGTTATTCCAACAATAATGGAAAAGTGGCCAAGAGATCACCAAGGACCCATTTATCTTCAACATGGCAATGCAAGACCTCACATTCAATGTGATGACAGAGATTTCAGAGATGCGGTGCAACAATCAAATATGGATATCAGGTTAGTTTGTCAGCCTCCTAACAACCCTAATATGAATGTGCTAGATCTAGGTTTTTTTAGAGCCATACAAGCACTCAAGGATCAAACAACTCTAAAGACAACAGTTGAATTATGTAGTAATGTTAAGCAAGCTTTTGATGCATTTATCCAAATAAAGGTAATAGGGTGTTCCTTAGTCTTCAGTTAGTTTTAATTGAACTCATGAAGATGAAAGGGGGCAACAACTATAAACTTAAGCATGTAGGCGAAGTTGCATTAGATCGACAAGGCATATTACTAGTTACATTTTCTCCCCCTGAAAGTCTAGTGTTTGAATGTCTAGCACACCTTCAGACATTAGATTAAATTGGAGTCATTTTGTAAAGGCAATGATATGGTTACATTTCATAGGTGAAGTGAATGCTTAGTTGTGAAACATTTTGTAAAGGTCTATTATGAAACATTTTGTAAAGGTTAGTTATGAAACATTTTGTAAAGGTTAGTTATGAACCATTTTGTAAGGAGCTTCAATTGCTCACTTAATGGAAGGTTGATTTTATTTTTCATTGCTCATGTAATGCAAGGCTCAGTTTATATTGAAGTGATTTTGAATTTCATTGCTTATGATAACAGAACATAGCAGAGCTCAAAGGAGTAACAAACCTCGTAATAACAGAGCTCAAAGGAGTTATAAACCTCGTTATAACAACATAATAAAGCTCAAAGTAAACAAACCTCATAATAACAGAACGTAATAGAGCTCATAATAACAAACCTCATAATCACATAACGTAACAGAACTCAAAGTAAACAAACCTCATAATTACAGAACATAACAGAGCATACTAAGACTGTTATGTCAAATATAACAGAACACCCAGATTGTTAACTCAAAGTAACATTTTCAAAGTAACCAAAGTACTAAGACTCGAAGCTGTTAATTTCAATCAAATAACTCAAAGTAACCAAATTTAACATTTTTAGAGGATGTTATGCCAGTATTAAGACTCGAAGCTGTTAATTTCAATCAAAGAAATTGATACTCCAGATTGTTCACAAAACCCACAGGAACTCACGAAAAGAAAATGAATCTACCAGATTGTTCTACTCATCAACACCACTCAAATGATCATGTCTCAAGCAAGGAATGAACTTTCAACATAGTAAAAATGAAAGGATCTACCTTCGCCTTTTTGGTTTTCCAAAAGAATTTTTACCTCGCCTTCGACGAAATCTTTGAGCCTCATGCTCCGGCATGTCTTTTACTTCTCGATCTAGGGTATCAAGAACCACCAAAACATCCACCGTGCTACATGATATGGGGTATCAAGAACAACCAAAGGCGATGAAATCCCCGGCGACCTGCATAAAATTTCTCCGTTTTTCATGCTCATATCCAGAAAGTGAATTTATGTGACAAAAAACCCAGATATGCTCAAGTTGTAAACCCGTAAAATGAAACAATAACGAAACAAAAACCCCAAAAGATCTTCTCAAGATCTGCTCAAGTGTGTAAACCCATAAAATAAAAACCCCAATCGAAATCTGAGAAGGAAAAATAAACCCCAAATTTTAAAGATTAATGTGAGAAGGAGAATCAACCCAGATCTGCTCAAGTTTTTTTTTAATTCAACTAAAACGAATAGAGTACTCCAACTTAGATTCAACCAAAAGATTTCAGAGAAATGTGAGAAGGAGTAAAGTGAGAAGGAGTTTGAAGAAACTTCCATAGAAATGAGGAGAGTGAATTGAGATAGAGAAACTTTCTGTAAATGAGTAATTGTGAGGAGAGAGAAGATCAGGAAAATGGCCTTAATGATGACGTTATGTTCACAGGTTGGGGGGTGGGTGGGTTTATTATTTAATTTTGTGTAGGACCCATCTCATATTAAAAAAATTATATTTTTAGGTTGGACCATGCTATTTTTAGAAGTGTATCAAGTAATGTGGGATGGACGAATATGGAAAGTGTATCGAGTAATATGGGACGAAGGGAGTACTAAATAAAAATATTTAATTTAAAAAAGTCATATTGAACTATTTAATAAAGTAATGCAACTAAGTTAAAAGGAAAAATTGTTTAGAATAAGTTGAGCTTTATGCCGTCTTCTAATATTAAGTTAACCTTTCAATTATTCTAGAATAAGTCAAGCTTGTACGCCACTTAAATTTAATTAGGTCGACTTATATTTTGACCTGCAACCACAGGTAAAGTGTAGGTCATTTTTACCATTGCCCATCAATTACCCTTTAAATCAACTTTTAGCCAGTATTCATTGACCATTGTCTCACTAATGAGTTGACCTCATACAATCACCTTCTTCTTTCCTGCTTCAGCTTCTTCAAACTTCACCATTGTTACTCCTTCCATTTCACCCTTCTTTTTCCTCCCTCTCATCTTTCTTCACTTTTCAGCCTCTTATTCCTTCATTATTGTTAAATAGCATATGTGATCAATGAATTTGTCACCACCTTTACCAAGATGTGGTTATAAAGAATAATCGTTCCTTTTTTGAACGTTACTGCATTCATATATATTTCCTCAAAATCAATCATTTAAAATGAAATCACCCCAATTCAATCAAAGTTACAATCTTTTAATCCAAAGAAAACAGAGTAAGTACATTAAAAACATGTTTAAGAAGAAAACATTTGATGGTATTGAGCTTGAACTGTCATAGTTTGTAACAAAGAAAGATTTAAGAGAGATACATGTATTTATGGGGGTGAAAAAAAGATGATAAATTCCAGACTTGAAAATTTTGAAGAATTAAAAAGAGAGGAGAGTGTAGAGCAATCTGGGGAGTTGATTTCTCAGTAGATGATGTTTATTGCTCGTGCAATACCTAGAAAATGACGACGCCAAATCCCGAATTTGTAAACAAATACAGAAAACCTATTTTTGAAACATACAACTTTGAAACAATTTAAAAATTTTAAATACACAGCGTTGAAACAAGTTAAATTTTGTCGGTTGAAAGATGCTATTACTTCTGGGTTTGAGGCCTTAATAATCGCCGACAATCACTTCTCATCGTTGCTTTGTTGCAACTGACCACACACAGCCGCACATCAGCGGATTCATCTCCATTTCCGGTGAAAATTCTCAAATTCTCACCGGCGGAATCATAACAATTGATGAATTTCTGAGTTCTGGAAAATCGAATTCAGAGCGAGGAGTGAGGGAGATGGCGATCTACATGAGCAGTACGTGGTGAGCATTGTGGTGGATTAATTCCAGTCTTTCACTTAGTTAAAACACTCACATTCATCAAGTAGTGTTTCTCTTTCTATGGCTTACTCTCTCTAGTCTCCACGAGCTTAGTTAAGATGAGTTTTGTTGTTAGAGAAACAATTTCCTGAGCCTTGTTAACTCAGTGAAGCAATTTCTTCACCTTTGTTATTTTTCAATGACATAATTTCATAGGAGAGCATTTGAGAGAAGAAGATGAAGTGTCAAAGAGAAAGAGAGGGAAAGTGGGGTCAACATTTTTTTACAGCTCAAACCGGTAGATGGTAATTCGACTTGTTTAAATTTAAGTGGTATACAAAGTTGACTTATTATGGAATTACTCATAGGTTGACTTAATATTAGAAGATGGGATAAAAGTTGGCTTATTTAAAACAAATTTTCCAAGTTAAAATAAATTCTAATAGACTTTTAAATTTATTTTTAACTTTAGAGAAAAACGATTTTCTCAACTAGGGAACATGAATCAAGGGTAGAATTTTTTTTTACTCTTGCCTTTCTCTTTCCCCCTTTGGCATCTTCAAAAAAATTATGCCGCGATTTCGAAAAGATGAATTTGATCTATCAAAACACATCACACCATCAAACTTAGTTAGAAACAAGTTGGTTAGCATAAGGAAATAAAGCAATCAACTCTCAAAAAACGCACACATGCAAAAAAAATCAACTTAAGATTAGCTAATTAACGTTGTTCCATTGTAGCATGCATAAGAAGGAAAGAAAATTAAAACATGGTTCCCATAATGAACAAAGAGAAAGAAAAATTAAACTAAGAATAGCGTTTAGGCTTGAGGAGAGGGGGGTTGTTCGACTTCTTCACCACATCATTAAGTTTCTCCATCACTTCCTTGTGGTTGCATTCCACGGTTTGAGAAAGCTTGAATATCATGGACTCCAATAGCATTATGTTGTTGTTCACCTTTTGGAGCGCCATAAGATTCGTCTTAAGTTGTTCCATGAAAACCTCTTGAACCGTGAACGCCTTATCAACCTTGTCCGACAAACCTTTCACAATCTTGAGCTTCTTGAGCAAATTCCATCATTGTCTCCGATTGACCCATAACCAAAGTAAATAAATGATCCAACCTTTGAGCATGTGCAAAGGTATAAGTAGCACCAATGGAGGGGTTTGGAGTAGTAGATGATGAAGGTTTTTGTGGAGTAGTTGCGGCAGTGGGTTCCTTAGGATCAGGATCAACAGGTTGTTCCTTACTGATGGGAACAGGAGCTGGTTCCTTTCCCTTAGGAACAACAGTGACAGGTTGTTTGGAAGGGGGAGGAATTGGTGAGTTTTGTGGCTTGTTGTGTTTGGGGGATGCAGTTTTTGGTGGTGAAGTTTCCATAGGAGCAGGGGATTGTTCCCTTGATGAAGGAACATAAGTCTCATAAGCCTCTTTAGCCAATAGTTGTACTTCATCATCATCAACAACATCATCATCAAGCACAAAAGAAGGAGAGCTCAACACCTTCAAGTTGCGAATGCGCCTACTTGATCTAGGAGCTTGTAAAATCGATGTCTCCTTCTCCAAATCTTCCTTGTCAACAACTTTCTTCCCTTTAGCCTTTTATTTTTCTTCTTTTTCTTTTTCTTTTTCTATTTTTTCTAATTTTCTATTTTCTTTTCTTTTTCTTCTTCTTCTTTTTCGATGTCCACCTCAATGTCAATTTCCTCATTCTCTTCTCCTTCTCCATCATTTTCTACCTCATCATCATCCAAGTTGGATCTCCCTTGAACAACTTCCCCTCAACAATCGAGACATTCAAATTATTGAGTGCCTTTGTGTTCAACAAATTTCCCATTGTAACACCATATTGAGGAATTCCATCAAGCTTCGCATTAAACTTCTTCAATAGAACCATAACTAGGGCTCCATATCCTACAACAAATGCATTCTCAATGCAATGATTCAAGTGTTGAATCATAAGGAAGGAAAATTAATTGGTTTATGGGATGCAAGGCAATGAATATAAATCAAATCCAACATGCCAACCAAAACATGTTTACAAAGACGAGGCAAAAGAGCCTTTTTGAGTAGGTGAAAGAGTATTTTGTGGCAGGGGATAGCAGATTATGAACTATAGAGGTAGCACCTCTTTTACCACCATACTTCACTACTAGATTAGTAAAAGAAATATCAGAAAAAGGGTATGCCCGCGCTGTCTCTTAAAGTAAACATCATTTCCCTTCACAGGAACACCAAATAGTTTTCCCAAGGAATCACAATTAAATTCAATTTGTGTTCCTCTCACAAGAGTAGAACAATTTTTCTCCTCATCCATAGAAAAGTTCTCACAGAATTCGTCCATTAATTTGGGAACGAGATATTGACCATAACAATTCTCAAATAGTAGTTCCCAACCCTGAAATTTTAAGACTTCTAGCAATTGATGAAAATTTACTCTTCTACACCAAGCAAGATCGATACATAAGCCCAAAACATACCCAGATGGAGTCAATTTCCTTCTCGCCATCTTCGATGTTCCTTTTTCTGGAACAACAGGTTCCCCCTCAGATTTTGCATGTGACCCTTCGACTTCCATTTCCACCGCTTCTTCACTTTGTTTCCTTTTTCTCTGAATTCGTGTGGATGGATTTGGAGAGATATCCATGGGATTTGGTGAGTCGTTGTGAGTAGAAGAGGGAGAGGGTTTCTCGGTTTTAGGTTGAGTGTGGAGGAAATGATTTTTTGTGAGATACATGTTTGCAGAAAAGGGGGTGCTTTTTATGTGAGTGAATTGATGCAATTTTTGGTTTAGTGTGAAAGCTAAGATTAATTTAATGGAGGTAATTAATGAGGAGATTAATGAAGAGGATGGAAGGCTTAAACAAAAATTGACTAATCCATGTAAGGCTCACGGTTTTGGAGGGAAAATAAAGAGAGATTAAGGAAAAAAAAAGATAATATTTCCCAACTAATTTGAGAGATATTAGGAAAGAAAAATATATCAGATTTTCAAGAAAAAATCTGAAAAGAATATTTTTGTATTTTTAATTGAATTTCGAAACTTGAAAATAAATCCTAAAACTAATATGTTGAGAACAGCGTTTGGGAACAGTGGATGGGAACAAAGAAGCTTTCTACTTTGAAACGCAATTAAATTTTTTAATCCCTTGTTAACTCTTAAGGCATATAATTGTCTAAAGAACACTAAGGATAATATTATTGGACATTGGTGAGCAGTTTTTAGACAAATTCACTTATACATATGTAATAATCATATAAAAGTGGTGATGCATTTAAATAAATAATTTCACAAAATTTATTCACATATAAATTATGTCAAAGATTCAAACCAATAGGGAGAAAGATTATTGCAATTATTTCAACTTAATCAAACCAATTTCAAGTCTCAGTTTTTCAAATCGATCTCTATTTAAGGGTTTTGTCAGAAGCAATGTGACGTTCAGTTTCACATAATTCCATTTTAATTAAGCCCTTTTCAACATTGTCCTTAAGAAATTGATGCCTAATATGAATATGCTTAACTCTAGCATTATGCACGGGATCTTTAGAAATACTAATAGCACTAGTATTATCACAATAGATGGGAACATGTTCAAAGTAAATTCCATAATCACGTAGTTGTTGTTTTATCCAAAGAATTTGGGAACAACTTGCTGCTGCTGCAACATATTCAGCCTCAGCTGTAGATAAAGCAATTGTGTTTTGCTTCTTGGTACTCTAAGAAACTAAACTATGACTAAGGAACTGAACCATACCTGATGTACTCTTTCTATTGACTAGATCTCTAGCATAGTCAGCATCTGCAAATCCTTTCAACTCAAAGGTATCACTTCTTGAATAAAACAAGCTTAAGTCATCTGTTCCCTTGAGGTATCTTAGGGTCCTTTTCACTGCTGTGAGATGAGATTCCTTCGGATTGGCTTGAAACCTAGCACATAGACCTACACTAAAAGCAATATCGGGACGACTTGCAGTTAGATATAATAATGATCCAATCATACCTCGATACTTGGTTTGATCCACACTTGTTCCTATAGCATCCTCGTTCAACCTAGTTGAAGTTCCCATAGGTGTATGGTTTACTTTTGAAGCCTCCAAACCATACTTCTTCAGTAGTTCCTTAATATACTTTTGTTGATGGATGTAAATTCCTTCCTCTGTTTGTTTAATTTGTAGCCCCAAGAAAAAATTGAGCTCACCCATCATACTCCTTTTGAATTCTTTACTCATGAGATTGGCAAAGTCCTTGCACAAAGATTCATTAGTGGCACCAAATATAATAGCATCAACATATATTTGAACTACTAATAAATGTTTCCCTTTTGATTTCAAAAACAAGGTCCTATCAAGTTTTCCTCTTTTAAACTCATTTTAAAGAAGGAACTTTGAAAGTCTTTCATTCCATGCTCTAGGAGCTTGTTTCAACCCATAAAGAGCTATTCCAAGCTTAAAGACATGAATTAGAAGATCTTTATTTTTGAAAGCAGGAGGTTGATCAACATAAACCTCTTCATTTAAATACCCATTTAGAAACGCACATTTCACATCCATTTGATACGATTTAAAACCCATGAAAGCAACAAAAGTAATAAATATTCTAATTGCTTCTAATCTGGCTATAGGAGCAAAAGTTTCCTCGTAATCAATACCTTCCTGTTGATTGTATCCTTTTACAACCAAACAAGCCTTGTTCCTTACAATAGTTCCGAACTCATCCAACTTGTTCCTAAACACCCATTTTAAACCAATCACCTTATTGTGTTTAGGTTTAGGCTCAAGGTGCCAAACCTTGTTCCTTTCAAATTGGTGGAGTTCATCTTGCATAGCTACGATCCAATCAGCATCAGTGAGAGCTTCTTCATGGTTCCTGAGTTCCATCATAGAAAGAAAAGCATGAAAATCACAAAAAATTTTAATTTGAGATGTCGTTTGAGTTCCCTTGTGAATATCAATGGTAATTAGTTCCACAGGATGAGAACGCTGATGTCTCCAAGGCTTTGGTTGAAAATTCTGGATGGGAACTTGATTTCCTTGTGGAGTTTCATGATCATCTTCATGTTCTAGGGAACCAGGTTCAACAATAGTGAATTGATTCACTTGTGTATCCTCACCTAGTTCATCTTCAGTGTTGGGAACAGGAACATGATGTTGTTCCTTTGGATTTGTTCCCATGACTTCTTCTTCTTCCGAAATCTCATCAGTGAGAATTTGATCTTTTATCAAACCTATCTCGAAGTCATCTTCAACCTATGTTCTTGGAACAAATTTATCCGTTTCATCAAAAATAATATGTACACTTTCTTCTACACACATGGTCCTCTTATTATAAACTCTATAAGCCTTGCTACTTGAAGTGTAACCTAGAAATACCGCTTCATCAGTCCTAGCATCAAATTTCCCAAGACTTCGTTTCCTATTATTGTGAATAAAACATTTACATCAAAATGTCGTGAAATAGGTAATATTGGACTTTTTACCAAAATAAAGTTCATAAGGGGTTTTGTTCACCAAACGTCTTACCATGGCACGATTTATAATATGACAAGCAGTATTCACAACTTCGGCCCAAAAGTTCCTAGGAAATCCACTAGCTATCAACATAGTTCTAGACATTTCCGCTAAGGTTCTATTCTTCCTTTCAACAACACCATTTTATTGAGGTGTCCTAGGGGCGGAAAAATTGTGGTCCAAGCCATGTCCCTACTAAAGTCATCAAACTTAAAGTTCTCAAATTCCTTGCCATGATCGGATCTAATGTGCAACAGTTTTGGACAACTCAATTTTGAACTTTCTTTGTAAACACTAAGAACTCATCATAAGTCTCATCCTTGCTAGAAAGAAAAATAACCCAAGTAAATCTAGAGTAGTCATCAACAATCACGAGCACATACTTCTTGCCACTCCTACTTTGAATCCTCATTGGTCCACACAAATGCATATGAATTAACTCTGAATGTCTTGTGGTACTGATGTATCACATTTATATATAGTTTTTAGATGCATTTATATTACATTTAGAACTCATTTTAGAGCATTTAGGTGTATAATGACATGAATTTACATAAGTTGTGCTCTACTACTCCCCGTTTGTGTGTTTCGATGATTTTTAGGTTCATTTGATGCAAATTGATTATGATTATATAAAATCAAGCCTATTAATCATTAAGGATGAATATAGCTTGCTCAAGGATCACAATACATCTGTTTGGGACAATTTTTAGTTGGAATGAAGCAAAGAGTTAGTGAAAGAAGGTCCAAAACTTACACATGCTCACTATTTTGATCATAACTATTGATAGAAAATTTATAATCAAGAAATTCAAATTGGGTTGGATTCTAAACTTCAAGAGCTTTCCAATGATACGTCACATGCCCCAAATATACCTTTGTTTTGAGAGATATGGCCTTCGCAAGTTGACGTAAGATTGCAGGAATTCCGCCCGATCGGGCCCGATCTTTTTTTGAATTTCCGCCTGATGGGGTCGGGCGGTTTTGCCCGATCGGGTCGGAAACATGTCATATGTCCGAAACATTTGCCCGATGGCTTCGGGCGGATTAGTCCGATCGGGCAGATGGCTTTACGGCCCAAAATTTATCTTTTTATTCGCTTGCTAATTAGTTTATAGGGGATTTATAAATACTTAAGCCTCATTATTTGTAAAATCATCTTTTATTTTAGCTTTCAATTAGTTTTAGTTTAGAGCTCTCTTAATTAAACACTTTTGAGTAGATTCAAAGGTGATCAAACCTTGGATTATTTTCAATAAAAGTTTCTGCTTTCCTTCAATTGGTATTATTCTTACTCTTAATTCCTTCTTTTATTTCTTGTTTTCTTAGGTTGATTATTTAATTCATTCATGATGCAAAAATTACGGTTTTATATTAGTTTTATTATTTTTAATTCAATCATGTCTGAGTAGTTTAATTTCTAGGATTTTAGAGAGGAAAACAATGTTTATACCATGATTCATATTTGAATTGCTATTATTTCTAGGTTTTGATTAGTTCAATTGTAGTGTGATTCGTTCTTTATTTCATGGTTTATGTCAGTGTACAATTTTATGAACTATGTTTGGCAACTTGACTATGACCCGATTGTAGGCTTACTTTTAGAGGCTTAGAACACACTACTGATTTTAATTATATGAGCGATCTTACTTCATATGTTGAATTGAGAGCATTATGACCCGATCATAGGCTTAACATTGGCTCCGATTGTTCGACCCTAGACCTAGATTTCATTAGTTATTCGACCCTTTTGATTGGTATAAGCATGGTGGACCGAACTAATGCCCTAGACCTTTAATCCATAGTTTAAATTCCACTTTTATATTGCTTTTATTAGTTTAATCAGTAGTTCAGCTAATTCTTCTCTGATCTTGTCTGAAGTAGCTGTTTGGCTGAATATTGACTTAGAAACTCTGTCTCCCTGTGGATTCGACCCTACTTCCCTTAACTATTGTTGTTAGAGGACTTTAGGATTTATTTTTGATTAGGTGATACGACTTTAGCCTATCAAATTTTGACGCCATTGCCGGGGAGACTGCTAGTTTTCTAAGATTCTGTTTGCTTATTTGGTCTACTTCTCTGTGCCTCATTGGAACTTCATTGTTCCAATTTAGGTACGTTCTACTACTTCTTTTTGTTTCTTTTGTATGCCCAGGTCTCAAAGAAACGGTTCCCCCATCCCAGCGGATCCCAATTTTACAAGGACAATCAGGCAGATTCGAAAGAAAATTCAGAGTGAAAATCAGTCTATTCAGCTGAACACCTTTGGATCACACACCTCGAGTTTAGTCATGTCTAAATCACTAAAGTCATATGGGGTGCCCAACCCAGATGGTCTTCCCACTGGACCTACTTTTCCCACCATCGTTGCAGCAAACTATGAAATTAAGTCTGACACATTAGCATGGTTCAGCAAAATCAGTTTGGTGGGCATCCTACTGAAGATCCGGCCAATCATTTGCAGAGATTTCAATAACTTTGCTAAACTGTAAAGCATCAAGGAGTCACACCTGAGCAATTGAAGGTCATGTTATTCGAGTTTTCACTCTGAGACAGAGCTTAGAAGTAGTTCAACAACATCAAAGTGTCAGAATGGTCGGAGATTTCTGCTGCGTTCCTGAGGGATTATTATCCACCTACAAAGACAACGAAAATAAAAAACAAGCAAGCCACGTTTTCCCAAGAGCCTAATGACTTGCAGAGAGAGTGTCCACATCATAACATGGACATATGGTTCTTGACGTTAACATTTTACAATGGTCTGCAGCCTCAGACGAAGAGTATTGTTGACTCGTCTGCGGGAGGAGTTTTTCTGGACAAGGAAGTAGATGTAGGCTATAATTTCTTGTCAAACCTTGCAGAAAATGATCATTCCACTTTCCGAAGCCTCACAAAGAAGGTATTGGAGGTAGATGCCCTAGCACTGTTGACTTCGCAGATGGCGAAGCTGAGCCAGAAGATTGACACCCTGAGATCCTCTACGTCGACAACCCCTCCTTGAGTATTAATGATATGTCTGCCGTGACACCCATTACCTCATCTTACTGCGAGGTATGTGGTGTTCAGGGTCATTTTGGGCATAATTGTCAGTTCAGTCAACATCAGATGGAGCCGGCAAACGCCTTTCAACAAAGACCACAAAACTTTCCCCCTCCATATAACTACCAAAATCCATAAAATTCTCAACCCACACCACAAAATCATCCTAAACCCTCATACTACCAAACTCCCCCTAGTTTTCAGAGACTTCCACCATAAAATTTACATCACCCTCATAACTTCCAATCCCCACAAAATTTTCAAACCCCACCTCCACAAAACATAAACCCACAAGAGCCTACCATATCTAAATTGATGAAGTTGATGTTGGCCATGCAAAAGACAAATGGGGAAACACAAAAGCATATGTAGGCTCAAGCGGAGGCACTAAGAGCTCAAGAGAAGCAGATCAAACTTCTCGAGACTCAGATTGCACAATTGGCAGGCAACAATGCTCAGAGGAAGCAGGGACAATTGTCAGGGCAGCCCATTTAGAGGGAGCACGTTAACGCCATTACTCTTCGTAGTGGCGCTGCTTATGATGCTCCTTCATTGCCCATTGATCAGGGTGCCCCGACTACAAGGAAAAAGAAGGTGGTAGAGGAAGGAAAAGGGAAGAGTTCGACGTCTGAGGTCGAATTATCTGAGGAAGCTGAACAGACCGGGAAGAAAAAGGAGAAGGTTTCTGAAACGCATTTTACACCAAGGCTACCTTTTCCTCACAGGACGTATCAATCAAAGGTCGATCAACAATTTGTTTACTTCTTGGATATGGTCAAGAACCTTGAGGTAACGATCTCATTCACTGATTTAATTACTGAAGTCCCTGTATATGCCAAGTTTATGAAAGACATGATAACTAAGAAAAGATACTTGGGGGGGGGTAGAACGTGTCGCTCTTACTGAAGAGTGCACTGCTTTTATTTAGAATAAAACCCCACCTAAGTTAAAAGATCCTGGTAGTTTTTCTATTCCCTACCATCTTGGACCTATTTTTATAGATAAAGCTTTGTGTGATTTAGGTGCTTCTGTTTCTGTTATGCCTTTATTTGTTTATAAGAAACTGAATATGGGAGCACTTAAATGCACACATATCACTTTACATATGGCTTATCGTTCTATAAAATACCCCTTAGGTGTTTTACAGGACGTTCCTGTTAGGGTCGGGAAATTCTACATTCTTGTTGATTTTGTGGTGCTAGATATGGATGAGGATGCCCTGATTCCCATTATTCTGGGTAGACCGTTGTTGTGTACCACTGGTGATGTTATTAATGTAAAGTCTGGGTCTTTAACTCTGAGTGTTAGTGATGATAAAGTGATGTTTAAACTAACCAATGTTGTTAAGGCACCTATTCTTGAACAATCTTGTTGCAGGGCTGAGGTTTTGGATGAGATAGGTGTAGAGAAGGTTCAAAATACACCTAAGGTTGCATCACCGTCTGGAGGTATTATCAAGAACATTTGGAGAAGGAAGATGTTTGATGAGGGAGGCACTAACTGCCAAGCCCCTCCAATCTGAGAAGTAGAGGTATTATGGTCGTGCGGGACCTTTATAAACCAGCGCTGTACGAGAGGCAACTCGTAATTTCCCTCTTATTCTTTTCCTTTTATTTTTATTTTTATTTAATTGAGCGAGAGTGAGGGTACTAACGTTGTTTTTCCTCTTAGCATCGTCCTTTGTTCACCTTTTGGCATTGAGGACACTTCCAAGTTCAGCTTTGGGGAGGATTTCTGTTTGTACTCTCTATCTCTTTTACTGCTTTCAGAAATTACTGAAAAAATCAAGAAAATATGGTTCCCATGACTGGTTTAGTTGCCTCCTTGTGCCCCTTGTTGTGCTCTTATTGAAAATGATTTGACTTTGTTTTTTGGATAGCTGGGCATTTGTGATCTTGAGGCTATGATTTGATGTATGATTGCTATGATTTCGAGCAAAGTTTGATTATTATTACAATATATTGTGCTGCATGCCTGAATTGGCTAGACTGTGAGGCCTCTTTGTAAGCCTATTGGATTCATATCATTATCCAGTCTGATTTTTGTGTGTTAGCTCCTCATTAGTTGATTGATCTTGACTTTGACTTTGTACTTGTCTGATATTTGATGACTTGTAGCATTTGCTGTGATAGAGGCATTCTTTTGTCTGATTCTTGAGCCTCGGAGTGAATTTTTGATATACTTTTATCCTCCTTAGCCCTGCTAAGCCTAATGAATTGTTTTCGTGTTACTTAAACCCTTATTATGAGCCCATGGCCTTTATTTCGATATTATTCCCAAGCCTAGCTTGGGGAAGCTTTTATTGGGTTGAGTTTGAGATTGGTTTTATGGTTTGGTTTGGGTTTTGGGGAATTAAAGTGTATTTGATGTGATTTAAGTGTGAGAAAAAGAAAAGAAACAACAAAGTTTGAGTTGCGTGAATGTTTGGTTCGAAAAATGAACGAAAAAGAAATGAAAGTTCAAAAGAGTTCAAAGTTCCTTCATTCACGTTGTTTATAAATAAAAATGTGCTACTCTGCTTGAAAATTGGGTTTGTTGTGAGTTTTCATCGATTTATAAAAGTTGGGGTTATGTTTTGTGGTTATATGGTGTTGTTGGGAGTTGTTTCGGCCATCTTCGGCTTGGTTTGAGTGATCTTTGCTCCCCCATTCTTGGTTTTTCCACCACATTTCCTAAAAATATCCCCAACCTCTTGCCTAAGCCCCATTAAAACCCCATAAAGTCCTCTTGAGCTCGTGTCTGCATTATTTATTAGATTGATTTCGAGTCAGTTTGTCAAAGTTAAAGAGTATGTCTGCTAATTGAGTCGACCTGAGTAGGATGAGCGACATTTAACCTTTTTAAACACATGAGAGTGTGAGTGGGAAGGGACATTATGGTCGGGTTGGTGAGTGTACGAGCACTTTCTTTGCCTGCCACAAAATTGAGAGGAGTGACACCTTTTCAGGTTTTGTATGCCTTGTGGATAGTTACATTTGACGATTTTCTTGGATGATTGGTAGTTGGATGGATTTGAATAACTGAACTTGAATTTTGCCTTCTCGAACGATTGTTAGTCTTGAAAAGGTTTTGAGCTTTGAATGTTTTATACTTGGGGTGAGGCAATTTATTCCATTTTCATGTTTTATTTGCTTGAGGACAAGCAAATGTTTAGCTTGGGGGATTTTTATGTATCACATTTATATATAGTTTTTAGATGCATTTAAATTGCATTTAGAACTCATTTTAGAGCATTTAGGTGCATAATGACATGAATTTAAATAAGTTGTGCTTACTACTCCCCGTTTGTGTGTTTCGATGATTTTCAGGTTAATTTGATGCAAATTTATTATGATTATATAAAATCAATCCTATTAATCATTGAGGATGAAGGTAGCTTGCACAAGGATCACAATACATCCGTTTGGGACAATTTTGACTTGGAATGAAGCAAAGAGTTAGTGAAAGAAGTGCTAAAACTGACACATGCTCACTATTTTCATCATAACTATTGCTAGAAAATTGATAACCAAGAAATTCCAATTGGATTCTAGACTTCAAGAGCTTTTCAATGATAGGTCACACGCCCCAAACGGACTTTTGGTTTGAGAGATATGGCCTTCGCAAGTTGACTTAAGATTGCAGGAATTCCGCCCGATGGCATCGGGCGGTTTAGCCCGATCGGGCCCGATCTCTTTTTGTTCTGGCTGCGTATAGGAGTTGAAAACAAAGTAAAAAGTTTTCCGCCCAATGCGGTCGGACGGAAAACACGTCATATGTCCGAAACATTCGCCCGATCGGGCAGAAGGCTTTACGGCCCAAAATCTATCTTTTTATTCGCTTTCTAATTGGGTTTTAGGGGGTTTATAAATACTTAAGCCTCATTATTTGTAAAATCATCTTTTATTTTAGCTTTCAATTAGTTTTAGTTTAGAGCTCTCTTAACTAAACACTTTAGAGTAGATTCAAAGGTGATTAAACCTTGGATTATTTTCAATAAAAGTTTCTGCTTTCCGTCAATTGGTATTACTCTTACTCTTAATTTCTTCTTTTATTTCTTGTTTGCTTAGTTTGATTATTTAATTCATTCATGATGCCAAAATTAGGGTTTTATATTAGTTTTGTTATTTTTGATTCAATCATGTCTGAGCAGTTTAATTTCTAGGGTTTTAGGGAGGAAAACCATGTTTATACCATGATTCATATTTGAATTGCTATTAGTTCTAGGTTTTGATTAGTTCAATTGTAGTGTGATTCGTTCTTTATTTCATGGTTTATGTCAGTGTACAATTTCATGAACTATGTTTGGCAACTTGAGTATGACCCGATTGTAGGCTTACTTTTAGAGTCTTAGAACACACTATTGATTCTTATTATGTGAGCGATCTTACTACATATGTTGAATTGAGAGCGTTATGACTCGATCATAGGCTTAACATTGGCTCCGATTGTTCGACCCTAGATGAAAGTGATGACTCGGAAACTGACGAAGAGAAATCTGCTCTCATGGTCCGAAAATTCAAAATAACCCAAGTAAATCTAGAGTAGTCATCAACAATCACTAGCACATATTTCTTGCCGCTCCTACTTTGAATCCTCATTGGTCCACACAAATCCATATGAATTAACTCTAAAGTTGTAACACCCCGACAATTCTCTCTTTATAAAACATACTTTTCCCATCTAACTTAGAGAATCATCAAGGCATTATCGCCCGTGTGAAAACGTATCGGCTTACTCAGAGTATTGCAGCGGAAAAACATTAAATATACTTTAATAAAAACTTAAATAAATATAGTTGTCAAACTAATCTTCAAACCTCGAAATTAAATCAAAACCAGTCAAAACATTTTAAAATAAATAATCCATAGAACAACTTGATTAAAATAACGTAAAGGTAGGAGACAATAAAATAATAAAACGATCTCCCAACAACGCTTCCTAAATCCCAAATGAATATTGAGATGATACATCATGCCTTCAAACCTGTAGGATAATATTCAATTGAAAACTGCTCGCCAATAAAGGGTCATCACAGGATCAATAGGCACAGTCATGATCGACACACAGAAAAGCACGTAATCAGCAAGGCTGAGTATATACATGAATAAAGTATAACACAAAACCTAATCATGATACTAATGAACAACCAAATATGATCAATAAAATACTAGCAGACCTCAACTCTTAAATTAAGACTTGACTACAAGACATACAACATGATAAATATTTAATAAATTGAATAGACAATGGATCGAGTTGTCCAACCAAAGACCGAGTTACGGGTGCGATTCCGTAACTCCTTGACCAACGATATCGAGGAACCTTTAGAAATGAAAAATAGGGTACGATGATCAAACCGACCCCAAGAAAAGCCATGGGCTACCACCATGTACTCCAACTCATACTAGTCCAGAACTTCAGACGTGCACTAGCCTAAAGCTATTGCTATTTACTTTCACTTTAAGTATTAGTAAGTTATTCGATGTTGGACTCTAAACAGATAACCAACACATAACCGAGGGCTTTTGATTGTTGGATTTTGATTTTAGTATTGTTTCTCTTATTGGATATTGTATTACTCTCAAAGGCCGAGGACTTTGTGAGTAAGTTGGATTATTATTGGATATGGTTATTTTAATACTTTGCAAAGACCGAGGGCTTTGTAGGGTACGTATATTTATTGTCATTGGACTTTCGATTGTTGATTTACGTCAACAAATAAACTTGGAGGATTTAAGTCAAGCACGCCACAGCCAGCAAAGCAGCACATGTGCGCGCCCAGCACATCATCATGCGCACCCCCGCAACTATCGCAAGCAACAGCCAGCAGGAATCTTGCGCGACCTGCGCACAGCACACGCGCTACTCGCGCGCCAGACACATCTCCAGTAGCCCAGCAGCAGGCTTCGCGCGCGTCTAGTGCGCCTCTGATGCGCGACTCGCGCATGTCGAGCTAGCGACGCGGCCTTGGCGATTTGACGATCTTAGTGTTTTGTTACTTAGTTTATAAGCTTCTAAATTCTATCTTTTCATTATTCATTCATACTTAGACTTTATAGAACCCTAATTAGTGAGAAAAACTTTTCTTCCTTCTCTCTAATCTTTTTATGGTGTTGATTGCCATTGAAGATTCATTGAATTACTCTATGCCGATCGTAGCATAATTCGATTCTTAAGAACGGTGGTCTAATATTTGGTTAGTTTATTGTGAGGTTTCTTTTATGAACAATTCCTTAGTTATAATATTGAATTCTATTTTCATTGTATGATTATTGATTTGGTTTTCTTTTTAATCAATCAATTGCTATTACATAGTTCGATGGCCGATCGATTGTTCTTTGTTTATGAGTAGCAAACTTGGATTTAACTTTGAATCTGATTGTTCTTGTTATTTCCTTGTGAATTCGCTATTTGCAAATTGAATAATTGCGCTAGTAATTGTTGTTTAGCACACAATTTCCTTGGGCTTTGACGTTCTTGAGAATTGAACCTAAATTGCTGATTCAATTAAGTTGTTCTATAGTTCAGTTATTCTATCTGCAGACTCGGGTAGTTTAACGTATCTTTAGAGGGAAGCGGTATTTTATTCTCAATCTATGTGTGATTAAGAATAGTTGTTCATATTTAGAAACCGATGATCGATAACCCGAACCGAAGTGATGATTGGCTGAACTCAAGATGCTTCTCCCATTGATATTCCATATATTTTATTATTGTTTTCCTAGTCTATTAATTAATCTTTTTAATCTGAAAACCCCCCTTTCGATCTTTTGTTAACATACTTTAGTTTCTAAGCCTCCTACATTAATTTGTATTGGAAAGTTGGTTTTATGAATATTATCTTTGGTAAACGCGTGCGACCGCGTCCCACCACTTAGAGTTAGCTGCTTTTATGTTTGCATTGAAGATTTGGAGACATTATCTCTATGGAGCGACTATGAAGATATTCACCGACCATAAGAGTTTGAAGTATATTTTCACTCAGAAGGATCTCAATATGAGACAAAGGAGATGGTTAGAGTTGATCAAGGATTATGACTTATATATCTAGTATCATGAAGGGAAGGCGAATGTAGTCGCCGATGCTTTGAGTAGGAAGACGTGCCATAGCGTGAATGCGTTGGTAGTTTCCGAAGAGTTGTATCGAGAATTGCAAAGGCTTAACCTTTAGATTTTGAATCCTGGAGAGATAGAAGCAAGATTGAGCGCCACATAAGTGTGAAGAGCTTAAGAGGAAGCTTATGGAGGAAAGTCACAATACTCCGTATTCTGTACACCCTGGTGGTGATAAGTTGTATAAAGATCTTAAGGAGAATTATTGGTGGACGAATATGAAGCGAGGAGTCGCTAAGTTCGCATCAAAGTGTTTGACTTGCCAGAAAGTGAAGATAGATCACAAGAGACCTATGGTAAAGGTCCAGTCATTAGAAGTCCCTGTATGAAAGTGGGATTCGATTTCTATGGATTTCGTGACAGCATTGCCGAAGACCAAAACTGGCAATGATACTATTTGGGTGATTGTGGATCGATTGACTAAATCAGCCGTATTTATTCCGATCAAAGAGACGTGGAAGAAGAAGAAACTTGCGAAGACTTATATCAAGCAAGTTGTGAGACTCCATGGTGTGCCGAAGGATATTATTTGAGATCGTGATTAGAGATTTCTCTCGAAGTTTTGGGAGAAAGTTCAACAGAATCTTGGAACTACGTCGAAGATGAGTACTGCTTTTCACCCTGCGACAGATGGTCAGACTGAGAGGACCAATCAGTCTATGGAGGACATGTTGAGAGCATGTGAAATTGATTTTCAAGGAAGTTGGGAAGACCAACTAGACTTGATTGGGTTTTCATACAACAATAGTTACCATGCGAGTATAAAAATGGCACCATTTGAAGCTTTGTATGGACGGAAGTGTAGAAGTCCTATTTGTTGGAATGACTTTAGTGAGAATATAGACCTAGGGACTGAATTCATTAAAGAGACCGGTAAGAATGTGAAATTGATTCAAGCTAGAATCCAAGCTGCCAAGGATAGGCAGAAGAGTTATGCGGATTTGAAGAGGCGTGAAGATGAGTTCGCCGTTGGCGATAAAGTGTTTTTGAAAGTTTCACCGACTAAGGTGTTATGAGATTTGGTAAGAAAGGCAAGTTGAGTGCCAAGTACGTGGGTCCGTATGAGATTTTGCAACAAGTTGGTAAAGTAGCCAACAATTTGGCTTTACCGATGGAATTCTAGAAGATGCACTATGTGTTTGATATCTCGCAGCTCAAGAGGTATATTCCCAATGAGAATCATGTTCTAGAACTCGAAAGAGTTCAGATTGATAGTAGCCTCACGTATAAGGAAACACCTGTGAAGATTTTGGACAAGAAGGTGCGTAGTACATGCAATAAGGATGTGAGTATTGTGAAAATACTTTGGTCTAACCATGAGTCCGAGGAGGAACATGGGAAGCCGGGGATCATATGAGGAATAAGTATCCTGATTTGTTTGTTGAGGTGAGTTACAAGGGCGTAACTCCTTTTCTTTAAGAGGGGTAGAATGCAATAGAATTTCGCGCTTTTACCTATTTTATGGTATTTTTATGCATTTTTATGCTTATTTTTGCGATTTGCACATTTGGTGCAAAATAACGTGTCCATGAGTGACACATTTGAGTTTGGGTTGGTAAATTGTGCACATGGGTGACACAAGCTTTTCCGAGTTTTCAGTTTTGAAAAATTTAAGTATAGAATTTTTCCAAACGATTTAGTTTTTCGTGCCATGTTTCGGGACGAAACTTCTTTTAACAGGGGTAGACTGTAATCCCCTGTAATTTTATGATTTTTATAAATATATTTTAGAAATTTTTGTTGAAAACTACTTGTATTTAGAGCTCTTTTGTGAATAACTACCCTGTTTCAAAAAATTTCAAAATAACTACCTACTTTCTTGAAAAACTTTTGTATTACTACCTTGTAGTCTTTTCCGTCAAAAAGTTAACAAAAGTACGCAAAAGAATTGAAAATAACTACCTACTTTCCTAAAAAAAACTTTTAGTATCACTACCTTGTTAAACGTTTTCTGTTATCTTTTTGAAGGAAAATATCACAAGGTAGTGATACCAAAATATTTTCAAGAAAGTAGGTAGTTATTTTCCATTTTTTTTGAGACAGGGTAGTTATTCACAAAAGGGCTCAAAATGTAGGTAGTTTTCAACAAATTTTCCTATATTTAAAGTATATTTATAATTATTTTCATATTTATTTTTATATAATTTTTTAAGTATTGAATATATTGAAAGTCAAATGATTGTTTAAACGCTTTAAATAATCATTAATATTTATGGGTTGCATTTAAGTATTGAATATTTTATTTATAGGGTTTTGAGTCGTGTTTAAAATAATTTTAAATGTTGTGTTGAGGAGCCTAAACCATTTGTTTAAGTTTCTTGATCAACTTGAGCCCAAACCTAAGCCTAAGCTAAGTGCCATAGGTTTTTAGGCAAAACCTATAAATACCCCCCAAACCCTTAGTTGTACACTTTTTATTTTTCCTCTCCCTTCTCTCCCCAAACCGGCGCCCCACTCCCCCTCTCTTCTCTCTGTTTTTTCGTGCCGCCGTGCACCACCACCACCACACCTCTTCCGTTTATTTTCCGGCCAACCCCACACCACTCGCTGCTCTCCCTCTCGCTTTGCCGTGCATGCTGCCGCAACAGCCACACACCCACTCTCTCGCTCTCGTTAGTGCACAGAAGCCAGCACGAACCCCAGTTGCGCGTGATGGACACGCGCCACCGCACCGCCATCCCACGCGCCACCCTAACGCGTGTTTCTTTCATTGTTTTCCGGTTTTCGTGGTTTTCTTTGGTTATTTATTAATCCTTATCCTCTACTTTAATGTTTAATTATAGTTTAATGTTAAAGTCATAGTTTTTATGAGTTTTATATTTTTTTATAATAAATTTGAAAACTTTATTATTCGAATTATTAAAAATTTAATTTTTATTTATTATGAATATTAATTATATTTTCAGATTTATTTTTTATGGTTTAAAGTGAGTTTTAAGTATTAAAGTAATGATTTTTGAGGTTTGAAAGTATAGTTTATGTGTATTATATTAAAGGTTGTTAAACGTTGAAACTTTAATGTTTTTAAAGTAAGCGTTTTAAAATAAATTATTGTGAATTAATTAATATATTAATTCATTGTTGTATTATTATTTTGGTAGGCGGATAATTTACTTTAGGAGACTTCTTGAATTCTAAAGTGACCTGTCACTTTGTCTACACAAGATATGTACATGTCCTTATGTGTTAGACTAGTATCATGTCCTAAGGATTAGGATTATTTATATTATCATGTATAGGGAAACCTTTTATGGTTCACACGTGGCTATTAAATTGGAATTACGTGTTGTTGAGCATGTTAATTTCCTTTATGTTTATTAGATGATTGAAAGGATGTTTGATTCAAGCATGTTGTTTGGAAATATTTATATTTTGATCCCTCATGTGAAGTTAATAATATTTTATTGTTGGATTATGGATTTTCTTATTGTTTCCCTGATTGGATATTTTACTACTTCTCAAAGGCTATGGACTTTGTGAGTAAGTTGGATTATTATTGGTTATGGTTATATTACTACTTTGCAAAGACCGGGGGCTTTGTAGGGTATGTATATTTATTGTCATTGGACATTCGATTGTTGATTTAAGTCAACAAATAAATTGGAGGATTAATTCTTGGTCAATTTTGAATTGTTTGATCACTTATTTAATACTAAGATAAAAGAGGAATTGTATCCATGTTATGTGTTGGTTGTCTGTTTAGAGTCCAACATCGAATAACTTACTAATACTTAAAGTAAAAGTTAATAGCAATAGCTTTACACTAGTGCACGTCTGAAGTTCTGGACTAGTATGAGTTGGAGTACATGGTGGTAACCTATGGATTTTCTTGGGGTCGGATTGATCACCGTACCCTATTTTTATTTCTAAAGGTTCCTCGATATCGGTGGTCAAGGGGTTACGGAGTCGCGCCCGTAACTCGGTCTTTCAATTTGAAGACTGGTTTTCGGTTGGAGAACTCGATCCATTGTCTATTCAATTTACTAAATACTTATCATATTGTGTGTCTTGTTAAACCAAGTCTTATTTTACGAATTGAGGTCTTGAGGTACTTTTATTGATATTCTTTGTTTGTTCATTAGTATCATGATTAGGTTTCGTGTTCTATTTTATTTATGTATGTACTCAACTTTGTTGATCACGTGCTTTCCAATGTGTCGGTCATGGCTGTGCCTATTGATCCTGTGATGACCCTTTATTAGCGAGCAGTTTTCGATTGAATATTTGCCTACAGGTTTGAAGGCATGATGCATCATCTCAAATATTCATTTGGGACTTGGGAAGCGAAGTTGGGAGATCGTTTCATTATTTTATTTGCTTCCTACCTTTACATTACTTTTATTGAGTTGTTTTATGGATTATTTATTTTAAATGTTTTAAGTTGGTTTTAAATTATCTTTCGAGGTTTGGATAATGGTTTGACAATTAATATGTCCTAATTATTTAATGAAGTATATTTAATGTTTTTCTGTTGAAATACTCTGAGTAAGCCAATACGTTTTCACATGGGCGATAATGCCTTGATGATTCTCTATTTTAGTTGGGAAAATATATGTTTTATAAAGATAGAATTGTCGGGGTGTTACAGTTGAAGTCGTATGAGTCTAATTACCTTACCCACAACTTAGATTTAGCTGCTATTGTGTTTGCTGATAAGTGCCTACTTATACATGTTTTTACCCTATAATATACTATTTTTATCGTCCTCTGTTATGTTAATTGAGTCAAATAGTATACTTTAATGATATTTCGGTTCTCATCACTTGATAATCATTTTTAGAGCTTATAAGTTTAATTACTTTCTATTTTGATTATTAAGTAATAACTCATTTTATATAAAGCTTGAGAGATACACTAAAATCGAGCATTACTAGTTGTGCAGCACTGATATAGTATTTTTGGCATAACTCTCTCATTCGGATTTGAAACGAGACGATTCAAGTGGCCACGGAAAGATAAGGTCAACACCTACAACTTTGATACAGGAAGCAAGATCTGATTCAGTTGTCTAATGAGTATAAATGCCGCTACAAAGAAGCAGCCCATATCTTATAATTGTGTTGAAAAGTTGAAATATAAAAGGTTGGGCCCACATGTTCCACTTATCAACAAACCTAATAAGCTTGATTGCATTATACAAAAGAAGACTCAGTAACAAAAGACAAAGAAACGAAAAGACAACCCAAAATATGAAGAGGGTTTAAAAGGGTATAAGAATAGCGAGAAGCAGGGCAAGAATGGAAGAAAAATACAGACGCAACCATACGCTACGGAGGAAGACGAAGGAGTCCAAAAATTCATTCCAATGAGTTTTCCCTACTCTCTTCTATCTTTTTTATTAGTTATTTTGTTTAATTTAGAGTAGTTTACACTAGTAGGAACATGTAATTGACTATTTGATATATGGGTGTATGAGATTATGATTTTGTTTGTGTTACGAACGATTAGTTTCTTTTGGTTATTTATACAAGGTTTATTATCTGGTTTATGATTCATGTTTATTAATTTAGTTTGATCACCTAAATTATTTCATGTTTTTATTGTTAGATTGATAGTAGTTTTGATTAGGTTTCAGCTTTCTGGTCTAATTATAATTGCTAGAATCTTGTGTAACAACTGAGTTCAATTAGTTGCAGCTTACTGGCTAATTTGGGTTTAGTCGTGTTGCTAATGCCGTCAAGTTCCATGATTTGATACATGCTTTCATGGTTGGATTATTTTAGCTTGATTAGGATTAAGTTTTTCTGCTTTCACGGGATTTAACGAGTAAGAAAGATAAAACTAGTAATCTACTTGCTTTCAATGGGTTAAGTAGTTAACCAATCTATCCTAGGCTAGTCGAATGAGTCGATGATTATACCCAATATCTTTAGAAAGTTACATGTCTCCTATTAGCTTCTTTAATATATTTTAGAACCAAGTTTATTCCCTGCAAATTATGTTCAGGCTTTTAGTTTAGTAGTTTTATCAGTTTTTAGTATAGGTTATATCTTTCAAACCCTCCAAATTATATAATTAATAGTTTTATAATAGTTTAAGATAATAACGCAGTCTCTGTGGGTTCGACCCTTACTTTCCCTATCTATCTGTTAGAGTTAGTGAGTGATTTATAAATTTAATTTTGTTGCAGAAAGGAAAGGAAACGCATCATTTGCATTTAAGATTTGGAGATATTATCTCTATGGAGCGATTGTGAAGATATTCACCGACCATAAGAGTTTGAAGTATAATTTCACTCAGTAAGATCTCAATATGAGACAAAGGAGATGGTTAGAGTTGATCAAGGATTATGACTTAGATATCCAGTATCACGAATGGAAGGCGAATGTAGTCGCCGATGCTTTGAGTAGGAAGATGACCCATAGCGTGAATGCGTTGGTAGTGTCCGAAGAGTTGTATCGAAATATGCAAAGGCTTAACCTTGAGATTTTGAATCCTGGAGAGATAGAAGCAAGATTGAACGCTTTGTCGTTGGGATCGTCGATTTTCGATGAGATCTTGGAGAGTCAAGTTGAAGATGAACATCTTGACAAGATTAAAGAGAAGATGAAGCAAGAAAAAGAAGATGATTTTAAGATCCATGAGGATGGAAGTCTAAGATTCAAAAGAAGGTGGTATATACCACATAATTGTGAAGAGCTTAAGAGGAAGCTTATGGAGGAAGGTCACAATACTCCGTATTCTGTACACCTTGGTGGTGATAAGTTGTATAAAGACCTTAAGTAGAATTATTGGTGGACGAATATGAAGCGAGGAGTCGCTAAGTTCGTATCCAAGTGTTTGACTTGCCAGAAAGTGAAGATAGATCACAAGAGACCTATGGGAAAGGTCCAGTCGTTAGAAGTCCTTGTATGGAAGTGGGATTCGATTTCTATGGATTTCGTGACAGCATTGCTGAAGACCAAAACTGGCAATGATACTATTTGGGTGATTGTGGATCAATTGACTAAATCTGCCGTATTTATTCCGATCAAAGAGACGTGGAAGAAGAAGAAACTTGCGAAGACTTATATCAAGCACGTTGTGAGACTCCATGGTGTGCCGAAGGATATTATTTCAGATCGTGATTCGAGATTTCTCTCGAAGTTTTGGCAGAAAGTTCAGCAGAATCTTAGAACTACGTTGAAGATCAGTACTGCTTTTCACCATGCGACAGATGGTCAGACTAGAGGACCAATCATACTATGGACGATATATTGAGAGCATGTGCAATTGATTTTCAAGGAAGTTGGGAAGACCAATTAGCTTTGATTGAGTTTTTATACAACAATTGTTACCATACGAGTATAAAAATGACACCATTTGAAGCTTTGTATGGACGGAAGTGTAGAAGTCCTATTTGTTGGAATGACTTTAGTGAGAATATAGTCCTTGGGACTGAATTCATTGAGGAGACCGTTAAAAATGTAATGTTGATTCAATCTAGAATCCAAGCTGCCCAGCATAGGCATAAGAGTTATGCTGATTTGAAGAGGCATGAAGATGAGTTCGCTGTTGGCGATAAAGTGTTTTTGAAAGTCTCACCGACGAAAGGTGTTATGAGGTATCCTGACTTGTTTGTTGAGGTGAGTTACGAGGGCGTAACTCGTTTTCTTTAAGAGGGGTAGAATGTGATAGAATTTCGCGCTTTTTACCTATTTTTATGGTATTTTAATGCATTTTTATGGTTATCTTTGCGATTTGTACATGTTGGTGCAAAATAACGTGTCCATGAGTGACACATTTTAGTTTGGGTTGGTAAACTGTGCACATGTGTGACACAAGTTTTTCTGAGTTCTTCGTTTCAAAAGTTTAAGTATAGAAATTTTCCAAACGATTTAGTTTTTCGTGCCAAGTTTCGGGACGAAACTTCTTTTAAGAGGGGCAGACTGTAATCCCCCGTAATTTTATGAATTTTATAAATATATTTAAAGTATATTTATAATCATTTTCATATTTATTTCATTTAATTATTTAAGTATTGACTATTTTGAAAGTCAAATGATGGTTTAACAGTTTTTAATAATCATTAATAATAATTGGGTTGGATTTTAAGTATTGATTATTTTATTTAAGGGTTTGGGTCGTGTTTAAAATGATTTTAATGTTGGGTTGAGGAGCCCAAATCATTTGTTTAAGTTTGATGATCAACTTGAGCCCAAACCTAAGCATAACCTAAGTGCCATAGGTTTTAGGAAAAACCTATAAATATCCCCCAAACCCCATAGTTGTACACTTTTTATTTTCTCCCTCTCTCCTCAAAACTGGCGCCACTCCTCTCCCTCTTTTCCCTCGTTTTGCGTGCGCCGGCCAACACCCACCTCACCTCCGTTTGCTTCGGCGTCAGACCACCACACACAGACCTCTCCCTCTCGTTGCGTGCTGCCGCCAGCCACGCATCACTCCCCTCACTTTTTCCGCCTTCATTCGCCGCCAGCCAAGCAGCAGCAGCCGCGCGTCTGTGCACGCTCCACCCCGCAGCCACGCGCCACCTCCCACGCGTGTCCTTCTTCCGTTTTTCCGGTTTTTCGTGGTTTCTTTGGTTATTTATTAATCACCTATCCTCTACTCTAATGTTAAATATAGTTTTAATGTTAAAGTTATAATTTTTATGAGTTTTCATATGTTTTATAAATAAAGTTGAAAACTTTATTATTCGAATTATTAAAAATCTGATTTTTATTTATTATGAATATAAAGTATAATTTCATATTTATTATTATGGTTTAAAGTGAGTTTTAAGTATTAAAGTAATGATTTTTGAGGTTTTAAAGCCTTGGTTTATGAGTATTATATTAAAGGTTTTTAAAGTATTTTAAAACGAGTTTTGAAGCGTTTTAAAATAAATTATATTGCTGTGAATTAATTAATATATTAATTCATTGTTGTAGTTATTATTTTTGTAGGCGGAGAATTTAGTTTAGACGACTTATAGAATTCTAAAGTGGCGTCTCACTTTGTCTACCCAAGGTGCATACATGTCCTTATTTGTTAGACTAGTATCATGACCTAAGGATTAAGATTATTTATAGTATCATGTATAGGGAACCCTTTCATGGTTCATACGTGGCTATTGAATTGGAATTACGTGTTGTTTCCCTTAGTGGATATTTTATTACTTCCCAAACGCCGAGGACTTTGTGAGTAAATTGGATTATTATTGGATATTATTATTTTACTACTTTGCAAAGACTGAGGGCTTTGTAGGGTATGTATATTTATTGTCATTGGACATTTTATTGTTAATAAAAGGCACCAAATAAATTTGTATATGTTTTGTCTTTGGAAATTTGATTGTTGATTTAAGTCAACAAATAAATTTGGAGGATTAATTCTTGGTCAATTGGAATTGTTTGATCACTTATTTAATCCTAAGATAAAAGAGGAATATTTTTTGTATCCATGTTATGTGTTGGTTGCTTTGTTTAGAGTCCAACATTGAATAACTTACTAATACTTAAAGTGGAAGGGAATAACAATAGCTTTAGACTGGTGCATGTCTGAAGTTATGAACTAGTGTGAGTTGGAGTACACGGTGGTAGCCCAGGGCTTTTCTTGGGGTCGGATTGATCATCGTACCCTATTTTTATTTCTAAAGGTTCCTCGATATCGGTGGTCAAGGGGTTAAGGAGTCGCGCCCGTAACTCGGTCTTTCATTTTGAAGACTGGTTTTTGGTTGGAGAACTCGATCCATTGTCTATTCAATTTACTAATATTTATCATGTTGTATGTCTTGTGGAGTCAAGTCTTATTTTACGAGTTGAGGTCTTGAGGTATTTTTAGTGGTCATGTTCTATTGCTTAGTAGTATCATTATTAGGTTTCGTGTTTTATTTTATTTATGTATGTACTCAGCTTTGCTGATTACGTGCTTTTTTGTGTGTCGTTCATGGCTGTGCCTATCGATCCTGTGATGACCCTTTTTTGGTGAGCAGTTTCAATTGAGTAATTGTAACATCCTGTCCGATACAAAGAAAAAAGAGACAAAAATTAACAAAATAAGCAACTAGTGGTAGCGGAAATACCACTAAGACGGAGATGCTACTCTAAGGAGTAGAATTAAACTATAAAGATAAGCATAAATCCTCCAAATAAGATAAATTAACTTCCAATAGTCATATATAAAAGGAAATGAGGTCCCATACCCTCATTCCAACCAAAGTTCCATAATACCATAAAGATAATCCAAAAGAACTTCAAAATAAAGTGATCCAAAATCCCAAAGACAAAATTAGTATTCCATAGTTTAAAACATACGATAAAACAAGAACGGAAAACTACTTAAGGCCTACTAGGAAGCTAGTCCTAATTCCCGACTCATAGTGCTCATCTACTATGACAAGCACCACCTTCTTGCTCACAAGGCCAAAACGCACTTTCCCGGTCCAAACCGTAACAATCCTAAACAACATCGTCATCTGCAAAAAAAATCAACAACTTCCACAATCAGTGGGGAGTAACTAGCAGTTCTCCCAGTACAAACAAGAACAAATAATAAACTTAAAGAAATTAGAAACACGCCAAAGAAACACATCACAAGTAACATAACCAAAACATGTAAAAGATGCTACGACAACATAAGCCCAAACATGCGTAAAGAGAAAACTAAGTACCCAAAACCAAATCATCACACACACAATCAAGTACACATCAATTCAAAGACAACAGACCATACCGCCTGTGAGTAGACTCATTGGACCATACCGCCCAAGGCCTACTATGCATATTCAAGGACCATACCGCCCTTGCCGAATAGCAATGCACATCCGAGGACCATACCGCCCTTACCGAATAGCATACTCAACGAACCATACCGCTCGTGAGTGAACCAATGGACCATACCGCCCATGGTTAAGTAACCAAATCCTAGGACCATACCTCCCTCAGGAAAAACAAACAAGCAATGTATACACGACAAGGCATACAAAGAGACTCAAATACTTAACATACGTATACACGCCAAGGTATACAAATCAACTCAAATAACTATCGTACTTATACACGCCATGGTATACAAATGAACTCATAAACAACAAAACAAACTTGTTGGGGCGTACAACACAAAAACGTTATCTGAGTGTGTGTACGAAGTCAATTATGACCGAATCATAATATTCCCGTACGTAACACTTGGCGAAGAGATGCTAAGGACAATATTATCCTCCCCTAAGCATTTCGACGTCGACAACTCAAGCATAGGCCCAGAACAATAACAAACCGACAACTAGCAAAACTTACCAAATTAACTAGGGTACGTTCCCATAAATAAACAACGACTTCATACTCTAACATGCTCAAGATACTTACATAAGGCCAACACCTAACATATAAACATGTTGTAAAACCAAAAAGGAAAACAACACCAAAACGCACACAAGCATGGCAGCAGCAGGTCGCGACCAGCGAAGACGGTCGCGAGCAGGCACTGCTCGTGGCTTGCGGGAAGCCCTCGTCGGCTCACGCCTGGTCCCCTTTGGTGCACAACTCGCCTCCAACCAATGACTAAACACACAAGCACACTCATACGCAACTCAAGCACACCCTAGCATGCTACTATGCCCCATCTACATTCCAAACTCAACTCCAATCAAATAACCATATTACTCCAAGCCACAAATCAACATGAACATCATACTCAGCAACATTGAACATTCAAACCAACAACGGAAACATAACAACATGCTCAATACGTAGAAAGTACCACAACGACATCCTAAACATGATACTACGATAAACTACAAGCAAACAATCACCTAAGTTCCACCTAGCATGATTCTAAGTTTCTCTAACGCGAATCTAACAACCTAAGTTCAAAATCAATTCCTATCGAACTAGAAAAACACTAGTTACCTTGATCTTCGCGTGGGAAATAGTGGAACGCTCGATTGAAGTTTAGACACCTTGTGAATGGTCACCTCCTTCGTCTCCTACGGTCACAACCACAATGAACTTCAACAATAGCTTGAAAACGGTGCAAAAATGGTTTGAAGTCAAGAAGTAAAACTGATTTTGTGTGGGAGAAAAATGGTAAAGGAAGCAAGAAAACTTTTCCTCTCTTTTCTCTTGAATGGAGCGTGTGAAATGAAGGTGAGGGAGAGGAGTGAAATCTAATTTTTAATCACAGCAAAAAGGGAGTGTGAAGAGGGTGTTTAATGGAGGTTTCATGGCCATCAATAGGAAGCATAATGAGGGTGAGTGAAGAGATCACCTCTTGGATGGTTTGACGTTACAAAAGAGCTGTCCAAAACTCTTCGTAAACCCAATAAACCAGAAAAATTCGGACCCCTTAAGTGAAGTACCGAAATACGCGCAACTTCAAGTACAATGTACGTTTTCAAGAGTAAAGTAAATCGCTTAAAATAAATATTATAAATAAATATTTTTATAAATAAAAATTATAATTATCAACGTAATATATATATACGTACTTACGAAGCTATCACATTATATAAAACGCACGCAAACAAGCGCTACATTGCTCGTTAAAGTAATTGATGCAATTATAAGCATTGCTCGTATACTTCACAATGCCACATTTAATTTCACATATAAAATATATAAATCTTTTCAAAATAAAATGTAGACATATAATATAAGTGTTTTAACGGGAATATATACGAAACATAATTTGCCGTCTAAAGTAGTAATAATTAACGCGCGAAATTTTCACGAAAATTCGGGGTGTTACAATCTCCTCTCCTTAAGAAAAGTTTCGACCTCGAAACTTAAAATAACAAGGAAATACCTGAAATGAAAAGCTCGGGATACTTAAGCCTCATTGACTCTTCCATTTCCCAAGTGGCTTCCTCGTACTTTTGGCTTCTCCAAAGTACTTTAACCAACGGTATCACCTTTCTTCTCAATGCACGATTCTGACGGTCCAAGATTTGGACAGGTCGCTGTTCGAAAGTCAAATTCGGTTCAATTGCGACCGATTCTATAGGAATGACATGAGAAGGATCGATGCGATATCTCCGCAACTGCGATACATGGAACACATCGTGCACTCTCGACAAATCAGGTGGCATAGCCAATCTGTAAGCCACCTCCCCAATTCTCTCGAGGATTTCATAGGGACCAACATACTTCGGACTTAACTTGCCTTTCTTTCCGAACCTCATCACACCCTTCATGGGAGACACTTTCAAAAGTACCTGATATCACGTATTTATATAGAGTTTTCTCCCTTATTTACAAGCTAATTTGTGCGTCATTGGAGCTCTTGGGAGCTATTTTGTGCTAACTTTCGTATGTAGTTGTGGTTTCGTGTTTTAGTATTGAATTACAGGTTTTATGGAGTTTTCTCCTTATTCCCGAGCCTTTTGGAAGCAACCACGGCTTTACGAGATGTTATGAGGCACGTAGGATGGCTCACGAGCTTTATGGATAGTTTAGGAGGTCCCAAGACCCCTAAACGTGAAGATTAGAGAGCCAAGGAGTCAAAGGAGGTTTCCGTGCACTGATCGGGCAGAAATGGCCCGATCGGGCGAAGTATTTATGATCGGGTACGAAAGTCACGGACCCGATCGGGCAAGTCTTGCCCGATGCATCGGGCGAGCACATATGCACCAGGCCCGATCGGGTGTTCACCACCCGACCCGATCGGGTGGGCTGCTCATAGCTCTCGTTGAGTTGCTGCTTGCGAGGAGACCGTGTTGGCCCAATTTGTCGCCAGACCCGATCGGGTGGGTGCCCATGGCCCGATCGGGTGGGCCTCAAAATCCCGTCAAACGCAGCGCTGCTGCCATGCTAAAGCCCAAACGCAAGTTGACTGTTTTGTATTTGACCCGATCGGGTACTGTGCTCGAGCCCGATCGGGTCTGGCACCATTTGTCGCGTTTTTCGACTTTTGCTTCCTATTTTTTATTAGACTTGAGGGGTATTATAAATACCGTTTTCCTCATTATTTAGGGACATCTTGATTTACATCTTTTATTCATCTTTCATTAGCTTTAGACTAGTTTTACTCTTCATTGTTCTTAGTTTAATTCAAACACTTTAGATTAATTTAGAGGTGATCAAACCTATTTCGATTTCAATAAAGTTCCTGCTTTCCGTTAATTGGTATTGTTTCTTACCCTAATCTCTTTTATTATTCTCAATTGCTTAGTTTATTTATTTAATCGTTCATGATGGAATTGTTAGGGTTTCATATTAGTTTTTCTTTTGTTAATTCGATCATGAGTGAGTAGTCTCTTTCTAGGGTGTTAGATAGGAAAGCCATGTTTATACCATGATTGTGATTTAGACTCTTATTGATTTCTAGGGCTTGATTAGGGTGATTGTGATGTGGTTTGTTCTTTATTGAGTAATTAACGTTATTGCGCAGTATCGTTGGTTGCTTGTGGTTAATAGTTGTTTGCACAGATCCGTCTTACGACTAGAGGCCTAGGACACGTCAGTAGTTCTGATTACGTTAGCGAATATGCGGCGTATGTTGAACTATGAGCGTTGAGTCTTAACCATAGCTCAACATAGGCTCTAATCCCCCGACTCTTGACTTAGGTTTTGATAGTTGTTGACCTTGTTTGATTGGTATAAGCATGGTGGACCGACCTAATACCCTAGACTTTTATTCCATAGTTAAATCCTCGATTTATTCCGTCTTCTGTAGTTTATTCATTAGTTCAGTTAATCCTTATCTGATTTCATCTGGAGTAGCTGAATTGGTTGAATATTAATTTAGAAACTCTGTCTCCCTGTGGATTCGACCCTGCTTCCACTGACTACCTAGTTAGAGGTCTGTAGGTTTATTTTTGATTAGGTGATACGACTAAAACCTATCAAATTTTGGCGCCGTTGCGGGGGAGACGGCTAGTTCTCTAAGTTTTTATTTAATTATTTGGTCTACTTCTCTGTACCTCATTGGAACTTCATTGTTTCAATCGAGGTACCCTTTACTGCTGGTTTTTGTTTCTTTTGTATGCCCAGGTCCCAAAGAAACGGTTCCCCCATTCCAGCGGACCCCGATCTTGCTAGGACAATCAGGCGGATCCGAAAGATAAAGCAGAAAGAAAAGCAGTCTGTTCAGCTGAACACCTCTGGAACAGACACCTTGAGTTCAGTCATGTCAAAGTCACTGAAGTCATATGGGGTGCCCAACCCAGATGGTCTCTCCACTGGACCTACTATGCCCACCATTGCCGCAGCAAATTTTGAGATTAAGCCTGGACTCATAAGCATGGTCCAGCAAAATCAGTTTGGTGGGCATCCTACTGAAGATCCGGCAAATCATCTGCAACGGTTTCAACAACTTTGTCGAACCGTTAAACATGCCGGCGTCACTCCAGATCAACTCAAAGTCATGTTGTTCGAGTTTTCACTGAGAGATAGAGCCCAAAAATTGTTGAACGATGTGAAAGAAACCGAGTGGAGTGAGATTTCTGCTGCATTTCTGAGAGAGTATTACCCACCCACTAAAACAGCAGAAATCAGAAATAAACTGGCCACGTTTTCCCAAGAGCCTAATGAAACATTAAGGGAAGCGTGGGCTAGGTTCAGAGATTTACAGAGAGAGTGTCCACACCACAACATAGACAAATGGTTCTTGACGCAGACATTTTACAATGGTCTGCAGCCTCAGACGAAGAGTATTGTTGATTCGACTGCAGGAGGAGTTTTTCTGGATAAGGAAGTGGATGTAGGCTACGAGTTTCTATTAAACCTCACAGCCAATGATCATTCCACTTCCCGAAGCATTACGAGGAAGGTACTGGAGGTAGATGCCATTGCATTATTGACTTCGCAGATGGCGAAGCTGAGTCAACAGATTAACACCTTCAGTTCCTCTTCCTCAGCAGCACCCCCTTTGAGTATCAATGCTATGTCTGCAGTAGCACCCATTACCTCATCTTACTGCGAGGTATGTGGTGTTCAGGGTCACTTTGGGCATGACTGTCAGTTCAGTCAATTTCAGATGGAGCAGGCAAACGCCTTTCAACAAAGGCCACAAACCTTCCCCCTCCACATAACCACCAAAATCCACAAAACTATCAACCTCCACCTCCACAAAACTATCCTAAACCCTCATACCATCAAACCCCACAAATTTTACAAAGACCACCACCACAAAACTTCCATCATCCCAATAACTTCCAAACTCCACAAAATTTCCACACCCCACCTCCACAAAACAACCCACAAGAGCCTAGCAATTCTGAACTGATGAAACTGATATTGTCCATGCAAAAGGCAAATGAGGAAACAAGGAGGGCCCAAGAGAAGCACATCCAACTTCTCGAGGCTCAAGTTGCTCAGTTGGCAGAATCTAATGCACAAAGGCAGCAGGGACAATTGCCAGGGCAACCAGTTCAGAGAGAACATGTGAATGCCATCACTCTTCGTAGTGGCATTACATATGATGCCCCTCCAGTGCCCATTGATGAGGTTACCCCGACTGCAGGGAAGAAGAGGGTGGTAGAGGAAGGAAAAGAAAGAATTCGACGTCTGAAGTCGATTTGTCTGCAGAAGCTGAACAGACAGGGCAGAAAAAGGAGAAGGTTTCTGAAACGCCTTTTACACCAAGGCTACCTTTTCCTCACAGGATGCAACAGTCCAAGGTCGATCAGCAGTTTGGTAAGTTCTTGTCTATGGTCAAGAACCTTGAGGTAACGATTCCATTCACAGATTTAATTACCCAAGTGCCTGTTTATGCCAAATTTCTGAAAGACATGATTACTAAGAAAAGAGACTTTGGTGGGGTAGAACGTGTCGCTCTTACTGAAGAGTGTAGTGCTTTTATTCAAAATAAAACCCCACCAAAGTTAAAAGATCCTGGTAGTTTTTCTATACCCTGCCATCTTGGACCTATTTTTATTGATAAGGCTTTGTGTGATTTAGGTGCTTCTGTTTCTGTTATGCCATTGTCTGTTTATAAGAAACTGAACATGGGAGCCCTTAAATGCACACAAATCACTTTACAGATGGCGGATCGTTCTATAAAACACCCTCTAGGTGTTTTAGAGGACGTTCCTGTTAGGGTAGGGAAATTCTATATTCCTGTTGATTTTGTGGTGTTAGATATGGATGAGGATGCCCAGATCCCTATTATCTTGGGTAGGCAGTTTTTGTGTACTGCTGGTGCTGTCATTGATGTCAAGTCTGGGTCTTTAACTCTGAGTGTTGGTGATGATAAAGTGATTTTTAAACTAACCAATGCTGTTAAGGCACCTATGCTTGAACAATCTTGTTGCAGGGATGAGGTTCTGGATGAAGTAGGTGTGGAGAAGGTTCCAATTCCACCTAAGGTTGCCTCACCGTCTGGAGGCATTGTCAAGAACATTTGGAGGATAAAGATGTTTGATGAGGGTGGCACTCATTGCCAAGCCCCTCCTATTTGAGAGAGGGAGGATTATGGTCGTGCGGGACCTTTATAAACCAGCGCTGTGCGAGAGGCAACTCGTATTATTTTTCTTTCCCTTTTCCTTTTCTTTTTATTTTTCTTCTTTTTGTGAGCGAGAGTGAGGGTACTAACATTGTTTTTCCTCTTAGCATAGTCCTTATCACCTTTTGGCATTGAGGACACTGCCAAGTTCAGCTTGGGGGAGGAGTTCTGTTTGTATTCCCTATCTCTTTTACTGCTTTCTAGGATAGATTTACTGCTTTCAAAAATACTGAAAAAAATCAAAAAATATGGCTCCCATGACTGGTTTAGTTGCCTCCCTGTGCCCCTTGCTGTGCTCTATTTGAAAGTGATTTGACTTTGTTTTCTGGATAGCTGGGCATTTGTGATCTTGAGGCTATGATTTGATGTTTGATTGCTATGATTTCGAGCATTTTTGGATTATATTAGACCACTTTGTGCTGCATACCTGAATTGGTTAGACTGTGAGGCCTCTTTGTAGCCTATTGGATTCATATTATTATCCAGTCTATTCTTGTGTCTTAGTTCCTCTTTAGTGGATTGATCTTGACTTTGACTTCGTACTTGTCTGATTTTAGATGACTTGTAGCATTTGCTGTGATAGAGGCGTTCTTTTGTCTAATTCTTGAGCTTCAGAGTGAAGATATACTTTTATCCTCCTTAGCCCCGCTGAGCCTAACGACTTGTTTCGTGTTACTTAAACCCCTATTATGAGCCAAAAGCCTTCACTTGATATTATTCCAAGCCTAGCTTGGGGGAGCTTTTTGTATGGGTTGAGTTTGAGATTGGTTTGTTGGTTTAGTTTGGTTTTTGAGGAATTTGAAAGTGTATTTGCTGTGGTTTGAGAGTGAGAAAGAGAAAAGAAAAAGCAAGTTTAGAGTTGCGTGAATAAAGTTCAGAAAAATGAAAGAAAAATGAAATGAAAATTCAAAAGAATTCTAGTTCTTTCATTCACGTACGTTCATAAAAGAATATTCGCTCCATTGCTAGAAAATTGGGTTTGTTATGCACTTTTCATGGATTTATGAGAGTTGGGTTATTTTACATGGTTTTATGGTGATTGTTGGGAGTTGTGAAGGCCATCTTAGACCTTGTTTGAATGGTTTATGCTCCCCCTTTCTTGGTTTTTCCACCACATTACCCAAAAGTATCCCCTACCTCTCGCCTAAGCCCCATTACAACCCTATAAAGTCCTCTTGAGCTCGTGTCTGCAATGTTCATTTGATTGATTTCGAGTTAGTTTGTCAAAGTTAAAGAGTATTTCTGCTAATTGAGTCGACTTGACTAGGATGAGCGTCATTGAACCTTCCTAAACACATGAGAGTGTGAGTGGGAAGGGTACTTATGGTCGGGTTGGTGAGTGTTCGGGCACATTCTTTGCCTGCCACAAAATTGAGAGGAGTGACACCCTTGTGAGTGCCTTTTCAGGACTTGTATGCTTTGTGGATGCTTGAGTTTGATAAATTGCTTGAATGATTGGTGGTTGGATGGATTTGATGAGCCAAACTTGAATTATGCCTGCTTGAATGATTCTTAGTCTTGAAAATGTTTTGAGCTTTGATTTGTTTTTATCTTTGGGGTGAGGTAATCTATTCCATGTTCATGTGCTGTTTGCTTGAGGACAAGCAAAGGTTTAGCTTGGGGGAGTTTGATATCACGTATTTATATGGAGTTTTCTCCCTTATTTACAAGCTAATTTGTGCGTCATTGGAGCTCTTGGGAGCTATTTTGTGCTAACTTTCGTATGTAGTTGTGGTTTCATGTTTTAGTATTGAATTGCAGGTTTTATGGAGTTTTCTCCTTATTCCCGAGCCTTTTGGAAGCAACCACGGCTTTATGAGATGTTATGAGGCACGTAGGATGGCTCACGAGCTTTATGGATAGTTTAGGAGGTCCCAAGACCCCTAAACGTGAAGATTAGAGAGCCAAGGAGTCAAAGGAGGTTTCCGTGCACTGATAGGGCAGAAATGCCCGATCGGGCGAAGTATTTATGATCGGGTACGAAAGTCACGGACCCGATCGGGCAGTCTTGCCCGATCGCATCGGGCGAGCACATATGCACCAGGCCCGATCTGGTGTTCACCACCCGACCCGATCGGGTGGGCTGCTCATAGCTCTCGTTGAGTTGCTGCTTGCGAGGAGACCGTGTTGGCCCAATTTATCGCCAGACCCGATCGGGTGGGTGCCCATGGCCCGATCGGGTGGGCCTCAAAATCCCGTCAAACGCAGCGCTGCTGCCATGCTAAAGCCCAAACGCAAGTTGACTGTTTTGTATTTGACCCGATCGGGTACTGTGCTCGGGCCCGATCGGGTCTGGCACCATTTGTCGCGTTTTTCGACTTTTGCTTCCTATTTTTTATTAGACTTGAGGGGTATTATAAATACCGTTTTCCTCATTATTTAGGGACATCTTGATTTACATCTTTTATTCATCTTTCATTAGCTTTAGACTAGTTTTACTCTTCATTGTTCTTAGTTCAATTCAAACACTTTAGATTAATTTAGAGGTGATCAAACCTATTTCGATTTCAATAAAGTTCCTGCTTTCCGTTAATTGGTATTGTTTCTTACCCTAATCTCTTTTATTATTCTCAATTGCTTAGTTTATTTATTTAATCGTTCATGATGGAATTGTTAGGGTTTCATATTAGTTTTTCTTTTGTTAATTCGATCATGAGTGAGTAGTCTCTTTCTAGGGTGTTAGATAGGAAAGCCATGTTTATACCATGATTGTGATTTAGACTCTTATTGATTTCTAGGGCTTGATTAGGGTGATTGTGATGTGGTTTGTTCTTTATTGAGTAATTAACGTTATTGCGCAGTATCGTTGGTTGCTTGTGGTTAATAGTTGTTTGCACAGATCCGTCTTACGACTAGAGGCCTAGGACACGTCAGTAGTTCTGATTACGTTAGTGAACATGCGGCGTATGTTGAACTATGAGCGTTGAGTCTTAACCATAGCTCAACATAGGCTCTAATCCCCCGACTCTTGACTTAGGTTTTGATAGTTGTTGACCTTGTTTGATTGGTATAAGCATGGTGGACCGACCTAATACCCTAGACTTTTATTCCATAGTTAAATCCTCGATTTATTCCGTCTTCTGTAGTTTATTCATTAGTTCAGTTAATCCTTATCTGATTTCATCTGGAGTAGCTGAATTGGTTGAATATTAATTTAGAAACTCTGTCTCCCTGTGGATTCGACCCTGCTTCCACTGACTACCTAGTTAGAGGTCTGTAGGTTTATTTTTGATTAGGTGATACGACTAAAACCTATCAGTACCTTATCCCCAACGGTGTAAGAAATAGGCATCCGACGTAGGTCTGCATATGACTTCTGTCTATCCTGAGCAGCCTTCATTCTAGCCTGAATAACCTTCACTTGCTCAACAGTATCCTGAATCAAGTCTTGTCCCAATACCAAGGAGTCACTAATGTCGCTCCAACAAGTAGGACTATGACACTTTCGCCCATATAATGCTTCATAAGGAGCCATCTAGATACTAGCATGGTAGCTGTTATTGTAGGAGAACTCTACCAAATTCAACGACTTCAACCGAGACTCTTGAAATTCCAATGCACAAGCACGGAGCATATCTTCTAAAGTCTGAATAGTTCTTTCAGTTTGCCCATCAGTACCGGCATGAAATGTGGTACTCAACTTCACCTTAGTACCAAAAGCCTCTTGTAGAGCAACCCAAAAATGAGACAAGAATCTAGGATCACGGTCAGAAACTATATCCTTCGGAAGACCATGCAATCGGATGATTTCATTAGCATAAGCTTCCGCTAACTCTTCCACAGACCAAGTATTCTTCATTAGAATAAACCGTGCTACCTTGGTCAAACGGTCTACTATCACCAAAACAACATTCTTACCACCAGCAGCTCAGGGGAGACCCTTAACAAAGTCCATCGAGATATAATCGAACTTCCATGCGGGAATAGGCAATGGTTGTAGCAACCCACCTGGCCTTTGATGCTCGATCTTAACCTTTTGACACACCAAACATCTAGCCACAAATTCAGCCACTTCTGTCTTCATACAAGGCCATCAGAAATTAGCCTTGCGATCTTTGTAAAGCTTATCACCCCCGGGATGAACAGAATAGGGAGTACAATGAGCTTCTTCGAGAATCTTCTTCTTGAGCTCTAAGTCATTAGGCACACACCAAGGGCCCATAAATTTCAGACTTCCCTCAGAATCAACTTCAAAATTCTCGGCTCGACCCTGAGCTTTAGCTTCTCGGATCTTCTCTAACTTGGGATCGTTCCTTTGCTTCTCTCACAATTCTTAGAATAAAACAGGTTCAGCACTCATAGCACAAAGAGTTTCTACAGAACCTTGAGGTACAACCTCGATTTCGAGCTTCCCAAACTCGTCACATAAATCCCTCGGCAAGGCTCTAGCCGCACTAAGAGCATGCCTCGACTTACGACTGAGAGCATCAACAACCACATTAGCTTTTTCCTCATGATAATCAAGCTGTAGATCATAATCTTTGGTCAATTCCAACCACCTTCTCTGTCTCAAATTCAAATCACGCTGAGTGAAAATATACTTAAGACTCTTGTGGTCGTTAAACACTTTGCACGGGACTCCATACAAATAGTGTCGCCAAATTTTAAGGGCAAACACCACAGCAACCAATTCTAGATCATGAGTGGGATAATTTCTCTCGTGCACCTTCAACTGTCTAGAGGCATAAGCCACAACCTTCCTTTGTTGCATAAGGAAACAACCCAAACCGTGCTTCAATGCGTCACTATAGGCTTCAAACTCAACCCCTTCAGTAGATAAAGTCAGAACTGGAGCAGTAGTGAGACGCTTCTTCAACTCTTGGAATGCCTTCTCGCACTCTTCAGACCACATAAACTTGCTCTCCTTTCTCATCAACTTGGGCAACGGCTGAGCTATCTTTGAGAAATCCTTAACAAACCTCCGATAGTAACCAGCAAGACCTAGGAAACTTCGGATCTCAGAAACATTCTTGGGACTTTCCCATTCCACAACGGCTTTAATCTTGGAAGGATCCACCATAACACCATCTTTGTTGATGACATGGCCTAAAAATGACACCTCCTTAAGCCAGAACTCGCACTTGGAGAACTTTGCGAACCACTTATGTTTCCTCAAAATATCCAGGATCAATCTCAGATGCTTCTGATGCTCTTCTTCGTTCTTAGAGTACACCAGGATATCATCAATGAATTCAACCACACATGTATCCAAGAACTCATGGAAGGAGCGGTTCATCTGGTCCATGAATACAGCATGAGCATTTGTAAGACCAAAGGGCATAACTATGAATTTATAATGTCCATCTCTTGTACGGAAAGAGGTCTTAGGGATATCTTCCTTCTTCACTGGAATTTGATGATAACCCGACCTTAAATCAATCTTTGAGAAAACTTCAGCACCCTTCAATTGGTCACACAGATCTTCAATGCGGGGCAAGGGATACCTATTCTTGATAGTCACCTTGTTCAGTTCACGGTAATCAATACAAAGCCGCATACTCCCATCTTTCTTCTTGACAAACAGAACAGGAGCACCCCACGGTGAGACACTTGGTCTAATGAATCCCTAATCTATCAGCTCTTGCAACTGAGTCTTCAACTCTTGCAATTCAGTAGACGCCATTCTATACGGGGCCTTAGACAGAGGAGAAGTACCAGGAGTGAGGTCAATGCTAAACTCAACATCTCTTTCAGGAGGGATACCTGGTAACTCATCAGGAAAGACGTCCGGATACTCACGGACAATAGGAATATCTTCTAACTTCGTTTCTTGAGTCAAATCTTTGACCATACAAAGGAAATCTTGTTCCCCTTTCTGACGAAGCTTTTGCATTTTAAGAGCAGACACGATTTTTACCCCTTTCTTCAATACCACGCCACTATAGGAGATGCGCTTACCACACGGACTACGAAGAGTCACCTTCTGATCACGGCAATGAATATGGGCATGATACTTAGATAACCAATCCATACCCAAAATAACTTCGAACTCAGTCATGGAGAATTCCTTAAGATCAGCAGGAAGATTAGTACCCAACAAGGAAATAGTCACAACACGGTACTCGGCATGACAATGGTAATTCTCACCAGAAGGAAGAGATATAAGAGTTTGAAGAGGAAAACTCGAAGACAAGTTAGCTTTCTTGGCAAAAGAATTAGAAACAAACGACACTGTAGCACCCGAATCAAACAACACGAAAGGAGGGACAAAATTAACAAGAAAGGTACAAGTGATGACGTCGGGATGAACTTCGGCGTCAGAATGAGTCATGCTGTAAACTCGATTCTTCGGTGGAGCAAAAGAACTAGGAGGGACAGGAGGACTAGCTGTAGCTCTCGGATTCTTAAGACATTCATAAGTCTTGTGATCGACCTCTCTACAGTAGAAGCAGACAATGGTAGCTCCGTTACAGTCCTTCCCTGGATGATGAGGTTTCTCAAACTTCCGAAACTTGGACGGATTAGAACTCGGCCTAGAACTGGAACCTTGATACCCACCACGGTGATTCGGTTCAAACCTCGGCTTCTTAGCCGGACTAGGAGTAAAAGAAGGGACATGATTCCTCACAGATGCAGCCTTAACAGTATCTTCCTCCTTTATAGAAGCATGAACGCTTAGGGCCATCTCATAAGCACCCTGAAAAGTAGTAGCTCCCGAACATAGCATAAGGGTCCTTACCCTAGGATCCATCTTCTTGATGTACCTCTTAACTCTCTCAGCTTCAGTGGGAACGACGGTACTGGCAAACTTAGACAGCTCTGTAAAGCGGTCCTTATACTCTTGGATATTCATGTTCCCTTGAGTCAAAGATAGGAACTCTTCCTGCTTCTGCCAACGTAACTCATCGGGATAGAACCTTTCCTTCAGCTTGGCGGAAAACTGAGTCCACCCAAATCCAGCAATAGCCATGCAAGTGGTCTTTACCGTACCCCACCAATTATCAGCCTCTTTCTTCAAGTAATAAGTCCCAATAGGTACCATCTCAGCAACGGGACAATTAGTTTCCGTAAAGAGCTTTTTCATCTCTCTTAACCCATATTCCAGAGCCACTGGATCAGCTGCACCATCATAAGTAGGTGGCCTATGACGGTCAAATCGATCAAATGCTGACTGCCCAACAACGCGGGTAGTAGCTCTGGTAGCCAAAGATATGAATGCATTCTCAAGGTTTTGACGGCGACGACGCGCGACTTCCTTTCTAGCAGCAATTTGTTGTCGCGGAGGCATACTACAAAAACAGATTCTTATAAATTAGTCGACTAAATTCACATAAGTAAACATTTAATCAACAAATAACGCAAACAAAAAAAAGGTTCCCATGGTTTCTTTCCTACCCGAGTAACTCTCAATAAGCACTAAACTTGAAGCCTAAGACACTAGTAATCCTAGTTACAAGTCTACATATTTCTCATGAAATAAGTAGCAACTCAAAGAGAGTTTTTGGAACGTTTGGCTCTGATACCAACTGTAACATCCCGTCCGATACAAAGAACAAAAGAGACAAAAATAAACAAAATAAGCAACTAGTGGTAGCGAAAATACCACTAAGACGGAGATGCTACTCTAAGGAGTAGAATTAAACTATAAAGATAAGCATAAATCCTCCAAATAAGATAAATTAACTTCCAATAGTCATATATAAAAGGAAATGAGGTCCCATACCCTCATTCCAACCAAAGTTCCAAAATACCATAAAGATAATCCAAAAGAACTTCAAAATAAAGTGATCCAAAATCCCAAAGACAAAACTAGTATTTCATAGTTCTAAACATACGATAAAACAAGAACGGAAAACTACTTAAGGCCTACTAGGAAGCTAGTCCTAATTCCTGACTCATAGTGCTCATCTAATATGCTCACAATGCCAAAACGCACTTTCCCGGTCCAAACCGTAACAATCCTAAACAACATCGTCATCTGCAAAAAAAATCAACAACTTCCACAATCAGTGGGGAGTAACTAGCAGTTCTCCCAGTACAAACAGGAACAAATAATAAACTTAAAGAAATTAGAAACACGCCAAAGACACACATCACAAGTAACATAACCAAAACATGTAAAAGATGCTATGACAACATAAGCACAAACAAGCGTAAAGAGAAAACAAAGTACCCAAAACCAAATCATCAAACACACAATCAAGTACACATCAATTAAAAGACAACAGACCATACCACCTGTGAGTAGACTAATTGGACCATACCGCCCAAGGCCTACTATGCATATTCGAGGACCATACCGCCCTTGCCGAATAGCAATGCACATCAGAGGACCATACCGCCCTTACCGAATGGCATACTCAACGAACCATACCGATCGTGAGTGAACCAATGGACCATACCGCCCATGGTTAAGTAACAAAATCCTAGGACCATACCGCCCTCAGGATAAAAACAAATTGCTAGGACCATACCGCCCTCAAGAAAAACAAACAAGCAATGTATACACGACAAGACATACAAAGAGACTCAGATACTCAACATACGTATACACGCCAAGGTATACAAATCAACTCAAATAACTATCGTACGTATACACGCCATGGTATACAAATGAACTCATAAACAACAAAACAAACTTGTTGGGGCGTACAACACAAAAACGTTATCTGAGTTTGGGTACGAAGTCAGTTATGACCGAATCACAATATTCCCCGTGCATAACTCTTGGCGAAGTGATGCTAAGGACAGTATTATCCTCCCCTAAGCATTTCGACGTCGACAACTCAAGCATAGGCCAACAACAATAACAAACCGACAACTAGCGGAACTTACCCAACTAACCAGGGTACGTTCCCATAAATAAACAACGACTTCATACTCTAACATGCTCAAGATACTTACATAAGGCCAACACCTAAGATATAAACATGTTGTAAAACCAAAAAGGAAAACAACACCAAAACGCACACAAGCATGGCAGCAGCAGGTCGCGACCAGTGAAGACGGTCGCGAGCCTGCTCGCGGGTCGCAAGCAGTCACTGCTCGTGGCTTTCGGGAAGCCCTCGTCGGCTCACGCCTCATCCCATTTGGTGCACAACTTGCCTCCAACCAATGACTAAACACACAAGCACACTTATACGCAACTCAAGCACACCCTAGCATGCTACTATGCCCCATCTCCATTCCAAACTCAACTCCAATCAAATAACCATATTACTCCAAGCCACAAATCAACATGAACATCATACTCGGCAACATTGAACATTCAAACCAACAACGGAAACACAACAACATGCTCAATACGTAGAAAGTACCACAACAACATCCTAAACATGATACTACGCTAAACTACAAGCAAACAATCACCTAAGTTCCACCTAGCATGATTCTAAGTTTCTCTAACGCGAATCTAACAACCTAAGTTCAAAATCTATTCCTATCGAACTAGAAAAACGCTAGTTACCTTGATCTTCGCGTGGGAAATAGTGGAACGCTCGATTGAAGTTTAGAAACCTTGTGAATGGTCACCTCCTTCTTCTCCTACGATCACAATCACAATGAACTTCAACAATAGCTTGAAAACCGGTGCAAAAATAGCTTGAAAACCGGTGCAAAAATGGCTTGAAATCAAGAAGTAAAACTGATTGTGTGTGGGAGAAAAATGGTGAAGGAAGCAAGAAAACTTTTCCTCTCTTTTCTCTTGAATGGGGCGTGTGAAATGAAGGTGAGGGAGAGGAGTGAAATCTGATTTTCAATCACAGCAAAAAGGGAGTGTGAAGAGGGTGTTTAATGGAGGTTTAATGGCCATCAATAGGAAGCATAATGAGGGTGAGTGATGAGATCACCTCTTGGATGGTTTAACGTTACAAAAGAGCTGTCCAAAACTCTTCGTAAACCCAAGTAAACCAGAAAAATTCGAACCCTTTAAGTGAAGTACCGAAATACGCGCAACCTCAAGTACAATGTACGTTTTCAAGTGTAAAGTAAATCTCTTAAAATAAATATTTTAAATAAATATTTTTATAAATAAAAATTATAATTATCAACGTAATATATATACGTACTTACGAAGCTATCACATTATATAAAATGCACGCAAACAAGCGCTACATTGCTCGTTAAAGTAATTGACGCAATTATAAGCATTGCTCGTATACTTCACAATGCCACATTTAATTTCACACATAATATATATAAATATTTTCAAAATAAAATGTAGACGTATAATTTAAGTGTTTTAACGGGAATATATACGAAACATAATTTACCATCTAAAGTAGTAATAATTAACGCGCGAAATTTTCACGAAAATTCGGGGTGTTATAGTAATTGCCTACAGGTTTGGAAGGCATGATGCATCGTCTCAATTACTCATTTGGGACTTGGGAAGCATTGTTGAGAGATTGATTTATTACTGTTTTTGCTTCATCCCTTTACGTTACTTTTAATTAAGTTGATATATGGATTATTTATTTTAAATGTTTTAATTTGGTTTTGAATTGATTTCGAGATTTGGATAATTATTTTACAATTATTATGTTTTAAGTATTTAATAAAGTTTTATTTAATGTTTTTCCGTTGCAATACTCTGAGTAAGCCGATACGTTTTCACACGGGCGATAATGCCTTGATAATTCTCTGTTTTAGTTGGGAAAAATATATGTTTTATAAAGAGAGAATTGTCGGGGTGTTACAATGTCGATTCAACGTCCCTCAAGCAAAGCTCTAATTTCATACAATGGTCGACAATTTAAAAGTGGACCAACTAAGTCTTATTGTGCTCGATTTGGCATTTGAACCAAGTTCTCAGCAGTCAATCGACCAAAAACCAATGGACAAGTCGAAGTTGCTGACCATCTAATTTTAATAGGATTGAAGAAGATGCTCGACGGCGCAAAGTGCTCATGGGTCGAAGATTTTCCAGGAATACTTTGGTCAGCTAGAACCACCGTCTATAAGGGTACGGGCAATACACTTTTTAACTTAGTACATGGTAAGTGAAGACGTACCTTTCAAAGTGAAAATCCCCTCGCCGAGGATCACATTTTACAACTACGAGCAGATTTAGGAAGAAAAGACTATCAACCTCGATTTGTTGCCGGAAACAAGAGGAAAACCTTTCTAAAGTCAATAACACTTAAGAAACGGATGGCAAGGTTGTATAAAAAAAATGTTCACGAAAGAAAGTTCGAAGATGGAGACTTGATACTTCGAAGAATTGAAGCCAAAGGCAGAAAAATAGACTTCGGTAAGTTAAGCCTTAACTGGGAAGGCCCCTATTGAGTAATCGAAGTCATTCGACCTAAAAGCGTTAGACTCGTAAACATAGATGGATACCCATTGACTCGTCCATGGACAATCGACAATGTTATAAGATTTTATGTATGAGACAGTCGATCAACAGAATTAACGGGCTAATAATACCTCAACCTTGGAGGTGAAAGAGGATTTTTGTAATTCAAATTTTGTTGTATTCACTGTTTACGAATGAGCAATGCTAGCACCTTGACCTTGCTAGTGTATGAGGCTTTGTAAATCTTGAAAATTGTATCCAAGTTATGTTAATGAAAGTGACCTAACCGGAGCACGTTTGCGCTATGCAAGTTAAGTATTTCTAATTCAATTATTATTTATCGGCCTAACAGGTCCCGTATATACAAGTTAAGTTTTGTTTATTCAAATATTCCTCGACCTAACAGGTCCCATATATTCTTGTTAAGTTTTGTTCATTCAAGTATGTACTTTGAGTTCGCAAAGCAAATAGACAAGTACACAAACTTCAAAAATTATAAATTTCATTCATTCAAGTACAATAAATACATAGTTAAAGTCAGAATGTTGGTTACAAGACTAGAGATAAAGTGCCTATGTTGGTATAATTAGCTGCTCCTCGGCTTCCCCAATTGAAGCTACCTTTGTCGATCGAGTCCTTGTTATACTCTTCCTCAAAGGAGTTGCTCGAAGTTGAGGCAGTCGACCCGGAAGCCATCGAGTTCTCGTCTGCCTGGTCTTAGTTACTTTAGCCTCCTCCTGGTGTTTCGTATGCACAAGAAGGCTAGATAGTCAATTATGATACTGCAACCTCTTCCTCTTCATTCAAAATATGCATTTATGCTTGTTAGTATTAAACTCTTAGATAGTCAATTATGAAAATTGCATATAGTGTTTCGTATGCACAAGAAGGCTATAGGCTATTGCATTGATGATCTCAAGGGCATTAGTCTTGATTTTTACATGCATATAATAAATCTCGAAGAAAACTACCGCCAACGCATTCAACTTCACAGACGTTTAAATCGTAATATGTAATAGGTGGTGAAGAAAGAAATCATGAAATTGCTTGATGCAGGGATTATTTACCCCCTCTTTGATTCTAAGTGGGTTAGTCCTGTTCAAGTGGTTCCTAAGAAGGGGGAACCACTGTTGCTAAAAATGAGAAGGATGAATTAACAGAAGGTTATAGGTGGAATATGTGCATTGATTATCGTGGATTAAATAATGCCGCTCTAAAAGATCATTTTACCATTCCCTTCACTGATCAAATTCTTGTTCTGTTATCTAGATGGATATTTTGCTTTTTCCGAATTCATATCCACCCAGATGACTAGGAATAGACGATGTTCATATGTCCTTATGGCAGCTTATCGCATTTGGACTATGCAACGCCCCTAATACCTTTCAACGTTGCATGATGGCCATATTCTCTAATTTTATTGAAAAACATTTTGGAAGTATTTATGGATGATTTCGAAGTTTATGAATATGTTTTCCATGTTTGTCTACATAATATGTCCATAGTGCTTACAAGATGTGCTGAAGATAATCTTATGTCAAATTAGAAAAAGTGCCACCACATGGTCAATGAAGGTGTGGTTCTTGGTTATCTTATTTCTTAGCGTGGCATCCAGATTGAATGGTTAAAAATTGAGGTAATCGTGAAACATCTGCCTCTAGTGAATTTCAAGGGAGTGAGTAGTTCTCTTGGTCACCCATGGTTTTATACATTATTTGTTTTTAAAAAAATATGTAGTATTAAGGAAATATAGGCCAAGATAATGATATTTGACAAGATTGCTTCAAGATATAACAAATATCTCTTCGTGGGCTATCCCAAGAGAAAAAAGGCTACTTTTTCTACAATCGAATAATCAATAGAGTGTTTGTTCCTTATAATAGTGCCTTTCTTGAGAAGAGAATTTCTTTCTAAAACGACAAGTGGGAGTAAAATACATCTTGAAAAGATTTCTATAGTTTATGAAGTATTAAATTAAGATGCCCAACAAAACTGAGATCACGTCTTCCCTTAAGAGATACAAGTATCTCATGAAAACGAGTGGGATCCACCTCTCTTCTGTGAGACGTAAGAGTGTTGTATATAACTGCCATATAGATTATTGGAAATAATATTCCTATGCTGAAATTCGAGAAGAAATGGCTTGGATATGTTTCTCAATAAAAGACCCAAGAGAGGCTCAATAGATATTAGGCATTAAGATCTACAGAGATAGATCTGAAAGGATAAATTGACTAAGTCAGGATACTTATATTGATAAGGTCCTACCTAGGTTAAATATGAAAGATTCCAAGAGTGGATTTCTTCCCATGTCACATGGTCTCACTCTTAGCAAGAGTAGTGTCTAGCTAACACTCATGAGCTTAAGAGAATGAGTAAGATAACTTTGCATCTGCAATAGTGACTATCATGTCTACCATGATATGACTAGACATGATGTGTCCAATGCTTTGAGCATGATAAACTGGTATCAAGCTAATTTAGATGAATGTCACTGGATAGCTACCAAAAACATATGAAAGTACCTTAATGAAACTAAGAAAAAGTTATTGGTTTATGGAGGAGAAGATGAGTTGAAGGTAATTGGTTACCCTGATGCCAACTTTCAAACAGAAAGACATGATTTCTAATCACGATCAAGATTCGTTTTCAATATGAATAGAGAAGCATTGAGTGGGAAGAGTTCCAAATACACCATTGTGGATGATTCTTCCACTTTCGAGGATGCCAAGAAGTTGTACTGATTAGGAAGTTAATTGCTGAAGTACATGTTGTCCATAGTGTTGCTAACGTTATCGAACTATATTGTGACAATAGTGGTGTTATAGCCCAAGCGAAGGAACCAAGGTCCCATAAAAGTTCCAATTATATTTTCAATAAGTATCACGTGATTAGAGAGATCGTCTATAGAGAAAATGTTGTTTCCGAATTTTCAGATTACCCATGGGCGACAATGCAACTGATCTGTTAACTAAACCCCATTGCAACCAACGCATGAGAAGCAGACAACTGCTATAGGTGATTAAGCTTATTAAAGAAGGAAACCTTATTATTGTCTTTTAAAATATCTCTTGTATTTATCTAATTGAATATATATTCAAAATTATTTATTTAATCATGGTTTAATTAAATTTATTTCCTAAAATTATTTTACTTTTCATAGGAGTCACTAGATAGGACTACACAGAATGGAACCTCGTTAAGTGAAACTCACATAAAATGATATTTGACTCTACTAACATATCATTGTTAAGTGAAACAATAATGATAATTTTGAATTAACTAGTTTATAAGTTAGTTAATGGTCAAGTTTCATTGATCATTGATATCGTGGATTTATATAGAGTTTTTCCCTTTATCTATGAGCTAAATTGTGCGTCATTGGAGCTCTTTGGAGCTATTTTATACTAATTATCGTATATAGTCGTGGTTTTGTGTTTTCGTGTTGAATTGCAGGATTTAGGGAGTTTTCTCCTTATTTCTGAGCTACTTGGAATCAACCACAGCTTTACGAGTTGTTGTGAGGCACGTAGAAGTTATCACGAGCATTATAGATATTTTACGAGGTCCCGAGACCTCTAAAGCGTGAAGAATGAGTAACAAAAGTCAAGAGGTTTGGAAAGACCCTTTTGGGTCAGGCAAATCATCACCCGGTCGAGCCGATTATTTATGATCGGGTGGTAGGGTTGCAGACCCGATCAGGCGGGCTTGCCCGACCTGATCGGGCGAGAGCCCATGCGTGAAGCTGCTGCTTGCTGTGTGTAAAGAAGAGAAGCTGGGCCGAGATTTGGCTCAGCCCGATCGGGTGGCATTGGCCCGATCAGATCGGGTGAACCCAAATTCCATGATGCTGCCTACTGCGTACAAGCGGGTGATCTGGGCATTGGCGCCTTTGGCCCGATCGGGCAGTAATGGCCCGTTTGCATCGGGCTAACCCTAAGTCCATCTTTTGCTGCTGCGCTGCTATGCTTCAAGAGAACTGCTGGGCACTTGGTTAGCTCAACCCGATCAGGTCGCCCATTGCCAGATCGGGTAGCGAGCACGCGGAGCCGAACTTCTATTTCTTTTTAATTCCGTTTTAGTTAGTTTTTAGAGGTTCTTATAGATAGCCAAACTTATTTATTTTAGACACATATTTTATTTGGAGTTTTCATTAGTTCAATTTTCAAAGCTTTCTTAGAATAAACACTTTAGATTAGTTCCAAAGGTGATTGAACCATGGAATTATTTCGATAAAGGTTATTTGAAATAACCCTGTTTTAAGAGCACCTTTATTAATTATAAATTATAATATTAGCTTAATTAATTTCTGAAACCCTTGTGTTTTATATAAGAACTTATATTTGATTTTATTATTATTATTAAGAAGTTGTGCTATATTTATTGACGTAATTATTTTAAATTATATTTATGGAATTACGTTTAATAATTTAGATCTTTATATTAACATAAGAAATGGGTTTGAGTTATTAGTTTTAATGTGATTTATATTTCAAATAGACAAATTAATTATATTTATATATGTGTAAAAATAAACATATTAGAGGAGGGTGTTTTATTGGATATGGTTTAAAAAAAAAATTGGTATTGAAGGGTGAAAGGTGGCGTGGCAAGTAGAGGAGGAAGGAGGGGTTATGTGTGAGAGAGGGAGATATAGGGAGAATGTGTCATTACTTAAATAAATAAAAAAAGGAAATTAAAGGGGAAGGGGGCTCTGGTTTCATCGTGAAACCAGAAAAGAGGGAAAGAGAAGAGTGCAGGAGAGGGGAGGCGAGAAACAGAGGAAGAGGAAGAGAGAGAGAGAGAGAGAACGGAGGGAGAAGGAGGCGGCGGACGGAGGCACAACTCCGGTGGGCGACGCAGCAAAGCCACCGGAGAACGAAACAGGGAGCGACGGAGAAGCGTGCGAGCAGCGGCCACGGTCGCGAAACCCAGGCGATTTCCAGCCAAATTTCCGGCGACTAGGGAAGGAGTAAGATAGGGTTAGACTCAAAACACCCAAACCCTTAATCAATTTCAGCGAAATTACTTAAAATGAATGGTTACTTTGACAAATTTGAAGGAGATGTGTGCTACCCGCGTGCGTAAACCACCACCTCCACTGCCGTTCTTGCTCACCTTAAAACCCTATCTGAGGTACTAAACACTTTTATTTATGATTCCTAATTCCCGATTTACTTAGTTTAGTCTACATAATTTTCTCTTGTTTAATTGCTCGGACTATCTGTGAACTATGTGTTATCTGATTGTGATATTCATATTGTATTCAGAATTCGAAATTGATTGTTAATTCTAGTTTTATGGGAATTGATGGTGAATAAGTGATAGTGTGAGATTGTTGATGTTTAGATACGACATTACTGTTAATCGGATTTTTGGGAATTTTGTAGCATACTGCACCCTTGAAGTTGTCTTGAAGTTGGGAATGGGATAGTATGGTTTAGATTATGGGGGTTGAATGTCAGAAGGGAGTTGAAACAATCACAATAAGAGGAAAGTTATGAGTATGGAGGGACTTTGGGTTGTTAGATTGTTCTCTTGGTAGAATGAGTTCACCTTCGAAGTCATTAATAAGGACATTAAAAGTTCAAACGAGTTTATTAGGTTTTAAGGAGTAAGCACGCAATAGGTTAATAAGATTATTAAGAACCGTTGATAGCATAGGCAAGTCTAATTAAGATTTGTAAAAGCGGGTGATATGACAACATATCCAAATTTAGAAAGACTAATAATCAATAGTTTGATTCAAAATGATGAATAATTAAAATTACATAATGTACCAAATTAATTTAGTCATTGATGGATACGTAATTTGAGTTGTTTATCGGAATGAGTTAATTGGTTATAATATGAAGAAATGAATTAGTTGTTTTTAGTTGATCACTAAGGAATGTAAATTATGTGTAAGGGTATAAATCAACTAGTGAAGGAACTATATTTAAGAACCGGAAATTAATTATATGAGATCTCAGTCACTTAAGTATATGTGATATATATTCAACTCATCATACAATGATCGCTGAAGTTTGGTTTTAACTTAAGAAGAATGATGAATAAAGTGTTAGTCAAACTACTAACCTGAAAGGAGGATTAGTTTCTTCAATACAAGGAGAGACTCATAAATGATACTCCTACAATTCAGATTAACTTAGAGAAATATGCTCAATAGTAATATTATCTAAACAAATTTATGAATTGGTTGGAGTTGAAATTGAAAGTGATTAATAGTGGAAGGGGTTCTAATTCAGAATTCTAAATAAGAACATATGAATAAGGAGGTGGTCATGTATTTGTAATATGTATTAATTAGCAACACTAAAATATGGAAGTGTAGATAACAACGTAACCAATATAAAAACGTAAAACTAATTGTTGTTGTTAGTAACTAATTGTTGTTGTTAGTAACGAGGAAATGATAAAGCCATAACTATTGTTTATAAAGGTTATACAAACTCATATATAAGATACTAAACTGAATCATCCCTGATCTAATCAAGTCTATGTTTTTAAGATTAGCATAACCTTCTTAGCGATTAGTTGAGCACGTAAGTGTCCTAGTTGTGATGGGAAAATTAGTTGTTATGTTCAGTTGTTGTTGATTTGGGAGATTCATAAAAGAACCTAATAAAAGGAAGATATTTAGGGCTAGCTTGTCTGAGTAACTCTAATATAGAATGAATAGCGATCTATTCTATTCTATTACTGAGATATACACTAGTAAGGGTGTTATAATGAAAGGAGTTGAGGTTGAGTTTACGACTGATTAGTAAATGACTATATTGAGGTCGGTGAAGTAATTCGATTGGAGATGTTATTGGAAAAGGAATTAGCCATAGAGGTCTTGTGAGATATCGGTTATGCCGATAATATCTTTATAATTATATGAAATGATTTTTAAATCGATTACTTTATATATCACTTGATTTACGAATATTAAAGTGTGATATTTATGAGAATGTGTTACAAGGTGAAATGTGATACGTGATATGTGAAATAAGGTGAATGAGTCGCCACATACTACGTTGATTATATATAATCTATAACCCTTATAAAAGGAAGGAAGGATTTACTTTTCATATAAACAGTAAAATGAGTCTAAAACAACTCATTTTCACTGTTCATATGAACAGTGTCTGAGAGGCTGTTTTTTTTTCTTTTAGCGGTTTTCATCAGCGTTTCTGTGGATGAAATTTGTTTTTATTTTTATTGTTCAGGCAAGTGGCTCTCTTTTAGCTCTAGCTGTCCTCCTCTCCTCTCATCTCAGTTCAGTCATTTCAATTCTGCATCTGACCTCTCCATATTCTCTCCTCTAAAGTTGCCCTCCTCTCCATTTTCATGGCTTTCTCTTTCTGTTCTCAATCTGCCTTTCTAATCTCTTCTTCATTCTTTCATTTTTTTAGATTCTTTTGACTTCCTTTTGTTTACCTTCTCATTTCTCATTAGATTAGAGGAACAATTCACAGTTAAGGCAACAAAATCATATAAAGATTAGATGAAAGATTCAAGCATAATTTCTTGGGAAATGCTTTTTTGGGTTAACATTAATAGCACTGACGCTTTTGTGTAAATTTTTCTGGGTTGAAAGATCGAACACTGCTGCGAGCGATGAACAATTCTCTGCCTTTCCTTTTCTCTCTCATCTTGCTCTATCTTTCCCCTAAAATTCGACGGTGGATTTGAACATGGATCAGGGTTAGAGGTTAGTATATCTTCACTCTAAATGATTTGTTTTCGATTTTAGTTTAAAATTTGTTGGTATGAGACTGAGTGAAATTTACCTAATTTGTTTATTTTTTCAAGTTTGGGTTGAATTCTGAGGAATTGGGGTTTCCATCCAGGTGAGAAGTTAGTTTTTCTCTCTTATATCGCCTTTTTATTGTTTAAATGTTATTGAGAAAAGTGGAATTTACCAAATCGATTTTCTTATTCTCTGTAAATATTGTTGGCAGCTTCAATATTTCTTCTCTATAAACTTTGTAACAATTATTTTCTTTGGGACAAATAAATTACAGGGTTAGGTTCAAATCATCAAATAATTATGATTATGGTTCATTTAGCTATAGGATCAAGTTACCAGGTAATTACACGTCTGCAGTTGTAGTTGCCTTCTATGTAAGTAATGAAGATAGTGGCTTGTGTATTTTTGCCCATAAACTAATTCTTTCATGTTTCCATGGGGTGAAGCCACATCTATACTAGAAGATGTCATTTTTCTTGTCGGTTTACCTGTAACTAGATAGCCATCATTTTTCAAGTATTTGATCCAAAGAGGCATGTTTTGAGCATGTGAATTTTTGAGCATTGGGTGTTGCCGTTCTCTTCTATAATGATGTGGGCAATTGAACTATGTTGTCCAATGTGTTTGAAAAATTCTGCCTTTTGTTCCATTTTCTGGATTTTTCATGATTGCCTTCTAATGTTCTTCTGCAGCTTGAAGGTTTACAGTTTAGAATTTGAAGATTGCACAAGTTGCAAACTCAGATGAACCAGTACGCTCAGGGGCGGGGCAATGACGATGGAGGCCCTGTGCAAAGTTTTCAATATTGGTCCTTTAATTCACAATCACAATGATAACTAAGGTTGCATTTGCTTTGGAAATATTGAAGGTAAGACTTTAAATTGAAGGGTAAGAGATCTCTTCAACTTCTCTATGGGTAAGGTGGTTGTGTTTTACAGAAAGTAATACAATGGTAATAATTACTGTTTATTGTTGATAATTGAATTTAATGTTTTGAACAAAGAAAATGTTGTTGAAGGGATGAAGGGGTCTTGAGACAAGAGTAGAGCGTGGTAATTAATGAAAGTAGAAACTTCAATGAATTAATTTTCTTTTGATTTCCTAGAAAATGAAAAAGAGTCAATTCATTACTTAAAAAATGAATCGGTAGGATTTGAACATGAATTCTTATAGTTTAATGGCTCATCTTTAACCACTGCTCTACATGTCTTTTAGGTAATACCAATAGCATTAATATTAAAAATACTAAATTTGGAGGCCCTCCTTGTTTGGAAGCCCAGTGCGGTCGCGCGCGTTGAGCCGGCCAAGAACTGCCCCTGAGTACAATGTTGATAGAAGTGGCGTAGGTTTGGGGGTTTCAATCATAGGTTTTAGACTTGATTATTTGGAGTTGCAAAATTTTTGTTTTCGATTCCACTTATATGCTTTTGTGGCAAAACATATACTTTGATTACTCAACTTTTTCGTTTTTGGTGAATTTAGGGGCAAATCCATTTTTCAATTGATTTTATGGTGCTTATTTTTGGTCGAAATATTGTCTTCTAAACCGTGATGTTTGGAGTGGTCCAGGTTTTTCCTGTGGGTTCAATTCATGTCAGTTTCAGATCGTTCTTCAAGAATTGTGGATAGTATGGCCAATCAAAGATTGGTTTCAAGGTACTTTTTCCTAATTTTGTTGTTCTTCCTTTTCTCAGACTTTGGTTTCTTGATTTTTTTGTTATCTGTCTTCTTTAGATGTTTTTTTTGTTCTTTTTAGTTATCAATTTTTCAGATTTTTACAACATTTGCTTTCCATAGTAGTTGTTTTAATGAGACTAAAGTAGATCACTACTCAAGGCATCAGGATATAGAGTTTTGGGTGTTTCTGTCTTCTTGCTTTCTTCGGCTTTCCCTGCTTTATGACTTCAATTATTGGAGAGTGCTTCATAGCTGGAATCTGGGTCCCCATCTCACCCTCTCAATCATTAATATTAAAATTGGTTTTTTTCCCTCTCGTTTTTGTTCCATGTTTTGGGTTTATGCATCGAATCTCTTTTCTCTTTTTTCGTAGGAATTAAGCTAAGAAAGAGGGAAGGAAGATGATGCTTCCTGCATTCATTTTGTTCTTCTGGTAAGTTAAAGTTAATTGCTTTGTTCAGATTTTGTATTATAAATATGATGGAACTATGGAGTACATAGAGTACTAAAACCATGGTTTTTACTGAAAATTCTCCTTGTTCACCAGGAAGGATCAAATAAACAACTTCAATGGCTAATTGATTCATATATATGCATTCTATATGTACATTGAATCCCCACTATTATTGAATTGACCTATTGTAATGAAGTTAATAAGGTTAACAAGCATAGATGAATCCCCACTATATGTTCTCTGGATCTACTGCTATAAAGATTTGTTTCATTGCTATACACTCTGTCTTCTTGCAAGCTTCTGTTTTAAATATTAACGGCAAGGTGTATGATACATTATACTTTTCCTTTCAATTATGATGAATTTTCCTGTAATCTAAATGGGAAGTGATATTAAGGTAGCAATAGTGTTATTATGAAGAGCAGTAATGAGAACTGAAATTACATGTTCTGATTCTCAGGAGCAGTAAATATGCTGGAGTTTATAGTACTGGTAAGGTTGAAAAATTTGCATATCCTTATAGGATCTAACTTGCTTGGTAATTGAAATTGCAACTTTCGTTTCTTTTTCTAAATTAAGCCTTTTCTTACTAATGATTTGGCTCTGTCACGCCATTTCATAGTCTATGGGAAAGTTATACAAAAAGTTGATCTATGGAAAAGGTGTACAAAGAAGCATTAGAAGTTGAAAAGTTATACAAGAGGACATCAAACTTAAAGTAGATCCATAAAAATTACTCCATTAACTCTCTATGTTAAGATGAATCAAATATGATCACGCATGATTATGTTTTTTCTTACGTATAACTAGCATAAGATAGTCAAAGACTAGAATGTGAATAATGACAAAAGTCTCTATTAAATAAAAACGGAGGGAGTCTCTATTATTACTACTTTAACTTATTTTTAATATTTTTATTATCATTTATTATTATTATTATTATTTCTATCGTTATAATTATCACTATTAAGTTTTATTATTATCATTATAATTATTATCGTTATTGAGTATTATATTATCGTTATAATTATTGTCATTATTAATTTTTTTTATTATTATTATTATAAAAACATTAAATAATACTCCTTCCGTTTTTTTTAATATGCACATAAGGCTTTGCACTAGAACCAAGGAAAAAGTGCAAAAGTAAGAGAGAAGGTTAGTAAAAGTAAGGAAAAAGTGAAAAAGGTAGAGAGAAGGAAAGAAAAAGTAGGAGAGAAGTGTAATAATTAGGTGGGCCAACCTTCTATTTATGGCAAAAGATAGAAATATACCAATTAAAAAAAACACCCCAAAATGGAGAAATGTGCATATTAAAAAAAACGGAGGGAGTATTAATTATCATATTATTGTTAAGTATTATTTTTGTTATTATCATGATCATCAGTATTATCATTATTATTATAAGTATTTTTATTATTTTTTTAATATTATTATTAGTAGTATTAGTATTATTATTAATATTATCATTATTATTAAGCATTATTATTAAGCATTATTATTATTTCTATATTGTATTACCATTATATCATCTATATAATTCAATTTACAAAAAATGAGTTCAGTTCAGTACAAATCTATTAATTTAAATTCAGTTCAGTTCTATTAATTTAAGTTCAATTCAATTCTATTAATTTAAGTTCAATTCAGTTCAATTCTTTGTAGGGAAAATGAACAGGGCCTAATCCTAGCTCTTGTCAACTTAAGATTCGTTTGGTTGAAGTTGGGAATTACTATAACTTCCCATGAATTTATATTGCCTATAAAATTATATTTCTTAGGAAGTATATTTTAAAATTTGGTTTAACATGAGAAATATTTTTTCCATGGGAATTTCCACTTACCTAGGGGGGCCTAAGTAAGTTATTTCCTCCATTTTGTAGGAAATAAAACTTCCTAGGAAGTTCCATTTCCCATGTTTTTGCCATATACTTCATAGAAATTCTAATTTTCCATGTATTTGAAAGTTAACCAAACAACCTCTTATACTACTACTACTTATCATTCACCAAGGAGGGTATGCAGTCACACTCTTGTCCACTTCTAGGATAACATGTCAAGTTTGAGAAAGAATAGCCAACCACCACCACACTATCATGCGCTATTATTGTATCCATGGGCATTATTTGGCTGCTAGGTAGTGATGTTTTCTCTCATCGTCTAACTTATATCTCTTGCTATAAATAATATATTTCCTCCGTTTTTTTTTAATTGCATCATTTCTCATTTATGGAAGTTACAAATTACTTGCATCATTTCCTTTTATGGCAATATTTTTTCTCTACCTCTCTCCAATCACATGGGTCCCCTTTTTTCCCTCTCTCTATCTCTCTCCTCTCCTTAATTCTTGTGCCCCAACTCAATGATGCGAGTATAAAAAAATGGAGGAAGTATTATCTGTGGCTATAGGATAGAGAATGGTTGTACGTAAACAAGCCAGTCTACCGAGTCTGTAGTCTATACCGACAAAGACCAGATGCTTTTTCAGTTAACATCGTATAGTGAATTGTGAGGATTTTTTCTTGCTCGTATTGTCAATTTTACAGATGCCTATTTTTAAGTAATAAAGTTTCTAATCCTCCTTCTTGGCCCTGTTTTTCCACTATTTTATTTTAATGTTATTGTAGCTCAAGGTTGTTACTCAACTCAAGAGGCCAAAATAGTGTGCAAAATGTAGCTATATTCAGTGGCTAACTTTGCATTGGTCTCTCATGTTCTTAATTTGGTGGATATTGAGCCTTATAATCAATCATAAAGATGAAGAAGGTAATACTCCTTTGTATTTAGCAAAGCAACTAACAGTCTCAAATCAGGGAAATCATTAGGTTCATGGACTAGAAAGGGTTGCGAAACACCTGAAGTTTTATTTTTAAGCAATAAACTAATATAGTTTCATCTAGCTATATGATTATAGCTATGATCTATAATTGACTACCTTTTATCCATTTTTTTGTTCAGGCCTACCGTAGGTATGAGAGGCAAGTTTGATGTTGCATACTCAATTGGTAAGACATTTGTGGCAAGGAAATAGGTTTTTGGATGATTTATTATTGATAATATTAAATTATATAATGTTAATTTATTTTGAGAGTTCAGAAATATGATGTGAGTCCCAAAAGGGATAATGTTGGCCTTTGAATGCTTTTATAGTTTTGTTTTTATGACAAAGGTCTTTGATGGAGAGAATATAGGTTTTTGGATGATTTATTATATAGAATATTAAATTATGTTATGTTAGTTTATCTTAGTAATTCGAAAATATGATGTGACCCAAAAATGGGACGATGTTGGTCTTTGAAGACTTGTATAATTTTGTGTACTTATAATTTATGAAACAATTTTTAGGTGGATTTTCTTATTTTAGGCTTGAAATAATAGGGGAGATTATGCAAAAAAATTAACTCAAAAATTTAACTTTATATGTCCACATAAATTTGATGCTTTAAATTAGTAAAGCATATTAGTCTTTAGGAATTATCCTAAAATTAGCATTAGGGATCACTTTGCTAACAAAGTTTTACTACCTTGGGGGACCGTGCGCAACGCGCACGGACCAACAACTAGTATAAATAAAAATGGTGAAATGAGGTTGTGAACATGCACCCGGGTTAGGGCGGGTAGTCACTAGCTGTTACCCAATCAGGAGGGGCGAAATCCTGACGTTGAAGGACATGTCCAGTTTATGTCTTGCAAGCAGAACATAAAAGGTCGAGTGACGACCCTCAACAGTTTTGAGACAGCCGGTACGTAGTACCCCTCTCCACTCGCGTTCACACCGAGATAAGAAATGGAAATGAATGTTTCTTGAAAGAAACTTAAATGTTTTGGAAATAAACCGAGTTTTCAAATAAATATTATATCGCTATTACCTTTCCTTATGAACTACGGTTTCAATAAGAGTTGTATATTGTTGTAAGGATTGTTGAATAAGTTATTTAAAGTATATATAGAGTTTATGTGAATTGTTGTGAATATATGTGACGAGTGTTTTAAACAAAAACCACCAAGCATGTTTTACTTGTTTTACGGGTTTAGTACTCAGCGCGTTGCTGATGTGAGTCAAATATTTTGTTTTGTCATTTCTGTGGCCTGTCACTTGGGTGGGTGGCAGCCCCTAATTAGTTTCAGGTGGATGCAATGAAGTTGTGGAAGCTTGGAGCAGGAATTATTATCACAACTATCTTTATATGTTTTGAGGCGAGGACGATTGGCTTTGTAACAATATAGTGATTTCTTAAGTTGTAAATAGTTTTAAAATAGGAATTTGTAAAATAGAAGCTGGAAATAGTTGCTGGAAATATATTAAAATGTTATACAGGTTCATAGTTTGGAAGCAAGTCCTAAGTTAAATTTTAGGCGGTCCGTATTTCAAATGGAACACTGCCGAATTTTCTGTAGACTTATATTATTTAATTTATACTATTTAGATCATTTAGATAACTTCATCAGTGTTAATGGTTTATAGTTAGAAGTTTTAAAAAGTTCAGGTTTTTAGTGTTCCATACTCTTCGTTTTAGGACGATGAGTGTGATGGTAATAGTCCGGATTAAGTTTTCCGCTGTGTTTAACTCTAATTAATTTGGTCGGTGAATCCGCGCTGTTACATTATTACTTTCCGTCAATTGGTACCATTCTTCTCTCTTAATCTCTTTAGTTATTCCTTAATTGTTTAGTTTGGTTATTGAATTGTTTCATGATGCAAAGATTAGTGTTTTATATTAGCTTTGTTATTGTTGAGTCAATTATGAGTGAGTAGTCTTATTTCTAGGGATTTAGGGAGGAAAATCATATACCATGAATTTCTTTTGAATTGCTATTAGTTTCTAGGGCTTGATTAGATTGGTTATGTTGTGATTTGTTCTAAACGAGTGATTAATGTTATTGCATAGTTTCATTAATTGCTCGAGGTTAATAACTGTTTGCACAGATACGTCTTACTTTTAGACGCCTAGTACACATCATTAATTTTGATTATGTTAGTGACCATGCGGCATATGTTGAATTATGAGCGTAGAGAATTAAACATAGCTTAACACATGCTTTAATCTCTCGTCTCTTGACCTAGGTTTTGATAGTGTTTGATCCTTTTGATTGGCATAAGCATGGTGGACCGAACTAATACCCTACACCTTTAATTCATAGTTTAAATCCATTTTTTATATTGCTTTCTTTAATATAAATAGTAGTTCGGCTGATTTCTATCTGATCTTGTGTGAAGTAGTCGTTCAGCTAAATATTAACGTAGAAGCTCTGTCTCTCTGTGTATTCGACCCTACTTCCCTTGAATATTGTTGTTAGAGGACATAGGATTTATCTTTGATTAGCTGATACGACTTTAGCCTGTTTGATAGGCTAAAGTCGTATCACCTAATCAAAGATAAATCCCAAAGTCCTTAACAACAATAGTCAAGGGACGTAGGGTCGAGTCCACAGGGAGACAAAGTTTCTATGTTAATATTCAATCAAATAACTACTTCTGATGAAATCAGATAGGAAAGACTGAACTACTAATTAAACTAGAGAGATTGAGAATTAAACTGGAGATTTATCTATGAATTAAAAGTCTAGGGCAATAGTTCGGTCCACCATGCTGATACCATTCAAGAGGTTCAAATAACTAACATCACCTAGGTTTAGAGTCGAACGATTAGAGCAAGTGTTAAGCTTATGGTTAAGTCTCAACGCTCATAATTCAACATATGCAGTATGGTCACAAATAGAATCAGAATCACTAATGTGTTCTAAGCCTCTAAAAGTAAGACTAATCTGTACGAACGATTATTAGCTAGACATAACTCATGAAATTGGCCACTAACATAAATTATGGATTCACGAACAAATCACATCATAATCGCTATAATCAAAACCTAGGAACTATAGCAATTCAAATAACAATCATGGCATAAACATGGTTTTCCTCCCTAAAACCTAGAAAAGGAAACTACTCACTTATGGCTGCGAAGAACTCAAGTAGCAGACACAGCAGAAGCAACTGGGCACAATAGAAAATCCGCTCGAAAGCGTCGGGCAAAGTCGCTCGACCGGGCGTTTTGACGATCTTCCCAGCAGCAATACGTACGCCCGATCGAGCGAATCTGCTCGATGGTGTCAAGCGAACTGCAACTTCACTTCTTGTACTCTTTGAGCCAAAAGTTCGAACTAAGGATGCCTCTAAGCCTATGAAGTATGGCCTTAAAGCTCCGCAACTCAGCATATATGCCCCATAACTCCGCCTATCATATGTTGTTGCTCAAAACAACATAAAATAGGGAGAAACTCCCTAAAACCTGAAATTCAACATAAAACACGCAAACAACAACTAGACGGAGGAGTTAGCATAAAATAGCTCCTAAGAGCATAATTCGACGCACATTTTAGCTCAAAAGTATGGGGGAAAAGCTATACAAAATAACATGATATCAAATTCCCCCAAGCTAAAAAATTGCTTGTCCTCAAGCAAATAAATCATGTGCAATGGAATAAATTGCCTCACCCAAAGAATCAAACATTCAAAGCTCGAAATATTTTCAAGACTAAGAATCGTTCAAGCAGGCAAAATTCAAAATTGGTTGTTCAAATCCATCCAACTACCAATCATCCAAGCAAATCATCAAATTCAACTCATATACATAGCAGAAAAATCCTGAAAAGAGTATGACAAAGCTGTCACTCCTCTTAATTTTGTGGGATGCAAAGAATATGCCCGAACACTCACCAATTCAACCATAGATGTCCTTCCCTCCTCACTCTCATGTGTTTAAGAAAGTTAAATATCATTCATCCTAAAAAAAGTCGACTCAATTAGCAGACATACTCTTTAACTTTCACAAACTGACTCGAAATTAATCCCATAAACAATGCAAACACGAGCTCAAGAGGACTTTATAGGGTTGCAAGGGGGGCTTAGGCAAGAGGTAGGGGATATTTTTAGGAAATGTGGTGCAAAAACGAGAATGGGGGGGGGCAAAGATCACTCAAACAAGGCCAAATATAGCCAAAACAACTTCCAACAACACCAAATGATCACAAACCCAACTCTCATGAATCGATAAAAACTCACAACAAACACAATTTTCAAGCAATGTAGCACATTTTTCTTTATAAACAACGTGAATGAAGGAACTTTGAACTCTCTCAAACTTTTATTTCTTTTCTTTCATTTTTCGAACCAAGCATTCATGCAACTCAACCTTTGCTTTTTCTTTTCTTTTCCTCACACTTGGAACCACATCAAATACACAAATCATTCCCAAAACCAAACGAAACCATAAAACCAATCACATAACTCAACCCAATGACGCTCCCCCAAGCTAGGCTTGGAGATAGTATCAGAAATAAAGGTCATCGGCTCATGATAAGGGTTTAGTAACACGAAAAGGTCATTAGGCTCAGAGGGCTAAGGGGGATAAAAGTACATCAAAAATTCACTCTGAGGCTCAAGAATCAGACAAAATAACGCTTCTATCATAGCAAATGCTACAAGTCATCGAATATCAGACAAGTACGAAGTCAAAGTCAAGATCAATCAACTAAAGAGGAACTAACACCTAAAAACAGACTGGATAATCATATGAATCCAATAGGCTACAAAGAGGCCTCACAGTCTAACCAATTCAGGCATGCAGCACAAAGTAGTGTACGATAATCAAACTTTGCACAAAATCATAACAATCAAACTTCAAATCATAACATCAAAATCACAAATGCCCAGCTATCCAAAAAACAAAGTCAAATCACTTTCAATAAGAACACAACAAGGGGCACAGGGAAGGCAACTAAACCAGTCATGTGAATCATATTTTTAAAATATTTTTTAGCATTTTTTCGAAAGTCGTAAATCTATCCTTGAAAGAAGTAAAAGAGACAGAGAATACAAACAGAAATCCTCCTCCAAGCTGAACTTGGCAGTGTCCTCAATGCCAAAAGATGAACAAAAGGACGATGCTAAGGGGAAAAATATCGTTAGTGTTCACTCAGAATTTCTCTCACTCTAAAAAATAAAAATAAAGAGAAAAAGGAATAAGGAGAAATTACTGGTTGCCTCCCCGCACACTGTTGGTTTAAAAAGGTCTCGCACGACCATAATACCTCCATGTCTCAAATCGGAGGGGCTTGGTAGTGAGTGCCACGCTCATCAAACATCTTCCTTCTCCAAATGTATTTTGATCTTACATCCAGACTATGAGACAACCTTAGGTGCATTTTGAACCTTCTCTTCAACCACCTCATTTAGAATATCAACCCTGCAACACGATTATTCAAGCACAGGTGCCTTAACAGCAATGGTTTGTTTAAAAGACACTTTATCATCACCAACACTCTAGTTAAAGACCTAGACTTAACATTAATAATAGCACCAGCTCTATACAAAAACGATCTACCCAGAATAATGGAAATTTGGGCATCCTCATCCATATCAAGTACCATAAAATCAACAGAAATGTAGAATTTCCCGACCCCTAACTTAAAGGTCCTCTAAAACACCTAGGGGGTATTTTATAGAATGATTAGCCATCTGTAAAGTGATTTGTATGCACTTAAGTGTTCCCATATTCAGTTTCTTATAACCAAATAAGGGCATAACAGAAACGAAGCACCTAAATCACACAAAACTTTGTCGATAAAATAGGTCCAAGATGGCAGGGTACTAAAAAATTACAAGGATCTTTCAACTTTTGGTGGGTTTCTTCTGTATAAAAGCACTACACTCTGCAGTAAGAGCAACACATTCTACCCCCACCAAAGTCTCTTTACTTAGTGATCATGTCTTTCAGAAATTTGGCATACACCGGGACTTGAGTAATTTAATCAGTGAAAGGAATCGTTACCTCAAGGTTCTTGACCATAGCCAGAACTTATCAAACTGATCGACCTTTGATTTTCGCATCCTGTGAGGAAAAGGTAAGCTTGGTGTAAAAGGCGCTTCAGAAACCTTCTCCTCTTTCTTCCCTGTCTGTTGAGCTTCCTCACATAATTCGACCTCAGACGTCGAATTCTTCTCTTCTCCTTCCTCTGCCACCTTCTTCCCTTCGTCGGGGCAGCATCATCTACGGGCCCGATGGAGAAGCGTCGTAAGCAATGCCCTACGAAGAGTAATGCCATTCACTTGCTCCCTTAGAATGGGTTGCCCAGGAAATTGTCTCTGCTGCCTCTGAGCATTGTTTCCTGCCATTGGGCAATCTGAGTCTCGAAGTTTGATATGCCTCTCTTGAGCTCTTTGTGCCTCCCCATTATTTTTCTCCATAGCAGCATTGGTTTCATCAGTTCAAATGTGAGGCTCTTGTGGGACTACATTTTGTGGTGCTGGATGAAAATTCTGTTGAAAGGTTCTTTGAAAACTAGGGGATTTTGAGAATTTCCTTGGTTTTGGTAATAGTGGGGTCTTGGGTGTTGTTTATGGAGGCTGACAGGAATTTTGTGGAGGATGATAGGAATTTTATGGAGGATGATACGAATTTTTGTGGAGGATAATAGGAATTTTGTGGAGGATGGGAGTTTTGTGGCTGTGGGTTTTAGACATTATTGTTTCTATAAGAGAGGTGGGTTATCTCTCCACCCAGGATTGTAGGTATTGGAGTATGGATTTTTGGCTACCACTGTTGAAAGGCATTTTCCTGCTCCATACGATTCTGACCAAACTGACAATCGTGGCCAAAGTGGTAATGGGTGCAAAAGCTGACATAGCATTGATGCTCGTAGGGGATATAGAGGAACTAGATGCTTCAAATTGTCAAAATTCTGATTTAGTTACTCCACTTGAGATGCAAGAAATGTAATGGCGTCAACATCAAGTACCTTCTTAGTGTGACTGCTAGATGGGGTGATCATTAGCGACAAGATTAGCTAGGAAGTCATAACCTTCATCAGCTTGTCTAAAAATACTCCTCCCTGCAGACGAATTAACATTACTCTTCGTTTGGGGCTCCATACCATTGTAGAAAGTATGCGTCAGAATCTACTTGTGCATATTATGATGTGGACACTCCCTCTGTAATTCTCTGAATCTAGTCCACGCTTCCACTCAATGTCTCCTCTGGCTCTTAGGAAAGCGTTACGCTTATTTCTGATGTCTGCTGTCTTTGTGGGAGGGTGATACTCTTTGAGGAATGCAGTAGAAATTCCAGACCATTCTATCTCAATGATGTCATTAAACCACTTATGAGCTTTGTCTACGAGTGAAAGCTCAAGCAACATGACCTTCAACTACTCAGGTGTGACTCCTTGATGTTTAACGGTTCTTGCACCAGTTATTGGGATCTCTGCAGATGATTGGTCGGATCTTACGTAGATGCCACTTAAGCCCTGATTCTGCTGCACCATATTGATGGGTGCAGGCTTGATCCTCTGAAAATTGTTGGCAGCAATTGTGGGCATTGGTGGACTAGCAGGATATGCCTTCAAGATTGGAGGCATCCCTTAAGACTTCAGTGACTTTTCCATTGGTGGTGATAGAGTCTCCGAGTCGGGTTTCCCTGATTCGAGCTCCTTTCTAAGGTCCGAGTATTGCTTCCGCCGGGATCTCTTGGAATGTATGAGTTTTCTTTTGTACCTAGGACATAAAAGAGAAACAACAAGATAGCCTTGAGAACGACCTCAATTGGAACGGGGGTTCCATGAGCCAAAAGAGTACGCTAAATAATCGAATAAAAACTAGAAAACTAGTCGTCTCCCCGGCAACGGCGCCAAAGTTTTAATAGGCTAAAGTCGTATCACCTAATCAAAGATAAATCCTAAAGTCCTTTAACAACAATATCAAGAGTAGGGTCGAGTCCACAAGGAGGCAAGTTTCTATGTTAATATTCAATCAAATAACTACTTCAGATGAAATCAGATAGGAAATACTGAACTACTAATTAAACTAGAGAGAATGACAATTAAACTGAAGATTTATATATGAATTAAGAAGTCTAGGGCAATAGTTCGGTCCACCCCTTATACCATTAAGGGGGTTCAAATAACTAACATCACCTAGGTTTAGAGTCGAACGGTTAGATCGAGGTTAAGCTTATGGTCAGCACTCAGCGCCTAATTAACATATGCGTTCGATCTTAAACATAATCAGAATGACTAATGTGTTCTAAGTCTCTAAAAGTAAGACTGATTTGTGCGAACGATTATTAGCTGGACATAACTCATAGAAATTAGCCAGTAACATAAATTATGGAATCACGAACAAATCACATTATAATTGCTCTAATCAAAACCTGGGAGCTATAGCAATTTAAAATGGAAATCATGTCATGCTTGTGGTTTTCCTCCCTAAAACCCTGAAAGGAAACTACTCACTCATGGCTACGAAGAACAAAATCAATTCTATGTAAAGATTCCCAATTGACGATAAAAACAATAATCAATCGCAAACAATTTTAAGTATGAATAAAGAAGGAACAAATCGAGTAAATAGGATTACCCGAAATTGAGTCCAAATATGAACCATATTGAAAACCAAATCAAAGATCTAAACTCAACAAGGGAGAGAAAATTAGAGTTATAAGACTAGGGCTTAATGAAAATAAGATGCTCTAAAAATAAGCTAAGTCGTTATTTATACTAAGTCTAAAAAGGATAGAAAAATGATTAAATCAACCAAAAATAATAGTCGCCCGATCGGGCAAAACGCACCCAATGGCGTCGGGCGAATCACTCGTCTTCAAAATCTGGCCAGGCACCAAAAAAAGTACATCCGCCCGATAGATCCGAGCAAATCCCACCCGATCGGGCGGGTCTTCGTCTTTTCAGAACTCGAGCAGCAGACACAGCAGAAGCCACTGGGCACAGTAGAAAATCCGCCCGTCGATCGGGCGTTTTGTCGATCTTCCCAGCGGCATAAGTACGCCCGATCGGGCAACCGCATCCCGGTGGTGTCGGGGCGAACTCCTTCACTTCTTTGGCTCTTTGAGGCAAAACTTGAACCCAGTATGTCTCTAAGCTTGTGGACTGTCGCCTTGGAGAGCTCCATGACTCAGCATATATGCCCCATAACTCCGCCTATCATATGTTGTTGCTCAAATACTTGACAAGAGGAGAAAACTCCCTAAAACCTGAAATTCAACATAAAACACGCAAACCATCACTAGGTAGAGGAATTAGCATGAAATAGCTCCTAAGAGCGTAATTCGACGCACATTTTAGCTCAAAGTAGGGGGAAAAACTATACCAAATAACATGATATCAATCATAGAGGCATGAAATGTCGATTAATTACATTAGATTTACACCTTGTGAATCGTATAAGATTTACCTTTGACTTGAATCCGAAACTTATACTCGTGCAAGGATTGGTAGGCCTTGGTTTCCTCACTAGTTGTGTCTAAGGCTACTAGGTTTATGAATTATGCATAGTATAGTGGTTAGATAGAGGGAGATTAAATGCCAATTCAATAGGACTGGTGTCTATTAGACAAGCAATAGGTGGGCAAGCGGGGTAGTCGGCCTCAAATGTGTTCCTAGTTGACCATTTGTTTCTAATGAGTTGAGCTCGCGGGTGAGGAAACCACATTTGATAAAGCATAAGGATGACATGTTATCTTGCGCTTATACTCAAATAAGTCATTCAGGGATAAAGGAGCTAGTTACATTACGCATTTGGTTCTTAGGACGAGCGGGAGATTGAAGGAGATGTCCTTCTATAGGTTTGATACATAAACGGTGATTTTAATAATTAATTGTTTAATATTAAATGAACAACCACTTCAATGATTTTAAGTGATCATAATATTTTTCTAGAAATCAACTATAATCTAAATATAATATAGATTATATATATTATAGCTTTGATTATTTAAGTTTATTAGGTCATAAATAACATTAATAAATTGAATATCGGGAACTAGGGTTTAGGAATTTTAAGGCAGTTCGAGATTCTAGTGGGAATAGAGGAAGCAAAAAATAACGAAAACAGGGAGAGGCATGTGCCATTACTATTGCCTTTATCTCCATTTTTCTCCTCCCCACTTTTTCTTTCCACTATTCTACAACAATCATCTCATTATAGGAACTGGATAATTTAATTTCTACATAAAGAGTTCAACAAAGGAGATTCAATAATCTTCCGTGGTGGACTTTAATAGAGCGGGACTTTGCTTGAAGACTTTTGAAAGATCTATACAATTCCTCGGCATTAAGTTGGATTTGGTTACTATTACTGCAAAAGAATCATTATCAGCATATATGTTGTTATTATGGTTATCTTTAGAAAAATTCCTTGAAAATTTTCTTAGTATGCTCCGACCCTTCATAAATTTCTTTCCTTGCTATGGTGGTTGAAAGTTGTCCAGACCGCTTGTCCCAAGGTGGGTAGGCTGGACCGAGTCAAATACTGAGTTGAAAATTTTCTTAGTATACCTACGACCCTTCATAAATTTTTCCTTGCTATAGGGATTGATTGAAAGTTGTCCGGCCCCTTGTACAAAGACTTATGTTAGACAATCGTCCATTAATAAGCATTTTAATTGTCAGTATAAACTTTAAGTTAACAAATTATGGCTTTAAGTAAAACTTCAAGGTTTAAAAAGTTTAGTACTTTATCCTTTGGTGAAAACCTTAAACGATAAAATTTTAGGTTGAAATTTTAATATATCCGGCCCCCCAATTACCTTCCATATTTCTGGAGCTTTAAGCCGCATAGGTAATGTTGTTGTTGGTGTTGTTATGGTCTATTCATAAGAATATACATTAAATCCATTTTGACGCGTTAAAGCTTGAAAAATCTAAAGTATGATGTATATATTAGATTATGGCATCTAATTTATTCTCTCTTTTTTTGGGGGAGAACAAGTACGGAACAGTTTTGTGAAAAATGGTTCCGAGGACATGGACAAATCAGCTTAAATTAAGAACTGCTAACAGCAACTAGACATTAGAATTGCAGGTTCCATGAATGATTATTCTCAACACTTAAGTAGGGTTATGACATCAGAAGGGTCAGGATAATCCACGTTTGCCAACTTGGGCGTCCTAAGGTGAACTCTAAATCCAGCAAACTATCAGCGGATAAAATGCAGCCTTGAGCTTGATCATAGCAGTCTCTCTTGCTCCTTGTTACATGAGTTCAGTAAATCATCACCACCCTTCACCTAAAGATATACGTTTGGAATACTGGATCAGATAGTAGTCTTATGCATAAATTCTGCAACAATTATCATGCATTTCTAATGCTATAAGTTATGAACTATGTTCCACGAGCTCCGTTAGTTTGAGACTTTGAATGTATCGTCTCAAAAATGAACATTTCTGCACTTCAGAAATTTCAATCTAAATTTTCTCTATCATCTATTTCCGTGTAACATAAGTTTTAAATAAGATATTTACCTTGACATTATTACAATGGGAATATAAGCACATTTCAATTGAGTTCCTTCATTTGTGTCTAAGGTTGATAACCGACCCTCTGAAAAAAGGAGAATAGTCTTAATTAATACATCAATGACCTGACCTACAGTGTTAACCAATAGCTGATAAGTTGAGCTAAGCATTTGATAGCAAATATGACTACAATTTCATAAGGAAAAAAAAAGTTCTATCCAGCTAGTTCTGACCCGGCTAAGAACACATCTTATCTATCGGCATAATAGAGTCTATTATTCACGACAGGGTCATCACCAATTGTTTCCGGGTTAAACTTCACAACATTAACTTAACTCATTAAATAAATGGGTAAATCATGTACCTGTTTACTTAAGGGATCCACACATGCCTAACTCTAACTCATCATTAAGTTCAGATAGGATCTCTATGGATCAGCTTTTAATAGTTTTTCTTTGTTGTGACAGTCGGGTTTGGGTCAGATCAAAGCGGGTCAAGCCATCATTTGGATTACTGTCGGGTCGGACAACAGATGAGATTCCGACCATACATTCAATTCAGATCTAACAGATCGGGTTATTGTCGAAGCAAATCGAATTATCGGATCGGATCAGTTTTTGTCAGTTTAGTTATATCGTATTCTCTTTCTTAGTTAAATTGATACATTTTGGAACATTTATTATAAGTCATTAGTGTTTTTCGTACATGTGATCACCTCTTATAAATATCACTAAGATAATCAATACAATTTTTTTTCAAGAATGAAAGGACACAAACAATAAACTAGTTCACTACGGAACACAAAAATATGGTTAAAAACAAGAAAAAATACTAAATTTGGAGAACATTATGGTTGCACTCCTTAATCTTAAAATGAACAAGTTTTGATATGGTAAAATCTAATTATGTTTAAGCATAAGGTGGATAAAGTGACGAAGTTTTATTCATATATGTTTAACATATACTAATGTCGAAATATGTTTACGCAAATCTAGAACGTACAAATAGGCACATAAAATAATGATCCAAGTACTTTGAGCTATTAAAACCAGTAAGTATTTCCCCTCTTGGACATTTTTTGTTAACATATCAGAGCAAGTGCTAAGTAGGCATTATGGGGTAGTACTTCATAGGATACCTCTGGCAGTCTTCGCAAAGTCAAGTCAACAAAGACATTAAATACAAGACAAAGGATCTAGTTAAACGTTGCAACCTCTAAAACATCCACTTGTTTACCGACTCGTAAACTTTGCAGCAAAAATATAATACTATTAGAGAAGCTGATAATCTGATGGACAAAACCTTTATAATTGAAGTCCGTATTTAATAAAAACCTAGTATTTATAAGAATGGGAAATTTACATCTTGATCTATGAATACTATACAACGTTACATTGAGATCGGGCTAAACTACTACTTGACTTTTATGAACACTTAGGGATCCAGACTTCATTTATCTGACGAGTGGGAATAAAGAAAGCTGATAATATTCTCACTAGATAGTACTATTAATTTTTTGGAAGAACAAAACAAAGAAAAAAAAAAAAAGAACAAACACTTTTCACCTTAAAATCATAGATCATTTTCTTCTCCAAATTCAATGTGTGTGAAGGTTTCTTGAAACAGTATTGCAACATTTTTCTCTTTTATTTATTTGGTTGCTAGTGTAATTAATGTATTATATTACCATTAACAATGAGAGACACGATATGTTGGACCAAAAAAATCACCACCACCAAGACATTTTTTGTGTATGTCTCTATGTGTTTGCATTCTTATAGTGTTTCCACTTTTTGTGGGTTTTAACTCTTGTGCCCATTAATAAAGGAAAATAAAACAAAACCATATGAAAGTTTTCAACATTCATCAAAAATAAAAACATTAAATTAAAATAAAAAATTGAAAAACAGATGTGAGGAAAAGACCCGAGCCTTCCTTTCCCCCTAATGAAGGCTTAGTCTTAATAGGAGAGGGAAGGGGAGACGAGAAGAGGAATAAGTATTGGCAAATTAAAGGTCTTTGAATTTTAAAAATATCACCTTAAAAAGTAATTCAAAACCACTCCATGACAGTTTCTTATTAGTCCGTAAAGGTAAAATCGTATATCTTACAATTCAGTATAAGACCGTTTTAAAAGGGGCCACTTATAAATTAAAAAGACACTCTAACTTGTTGTTTGGATATTAGGTCACTAGTCAACCATTAAACTCAAAAGAATGAACATCCTAAAGATGATCTTACCAAAACATTAGAATAGACAAATTTTTACAAGAGTATATAATGTCTAAAATATGATAGGAATACAAATAAACTTACAAATTTGTTTTCCTAATGAGGTTGGGGGGAGGAGATGATGGATTGAAGGAATAAGAAGGGGTTGGAATCAGCTTTTTCACAAGACAACCCACTCTCTATAATGACTTGTTCATCGTCCCCTGACATTTGGTTTGGCCCATCATTTCACCTTGTAGTGTTCTACCTGAAATTTTATTTGTCAGAAAACAAAAACAAAAATAATAAGTAAGAACAAAGTAAAGTTCTGATAATCACATGGACTAGTGAATGAAAAACACAAAGAATATACAAAATAGAGGAATAATAGTAGAAGAGAATGAGTAGTAAGAAGAAACTCCAAATCAACCTGATGGTGATAATGTGGATGCGTGCTGCTTTGTCAGTGCTCTTACTGTTCTATACATCTTCCCCCATGTAATAAAAACACCAACAAAATACAACAAACAATTTAGATACAAAAAACAGAAAATAAATGAATGAATTAAAAAGAAAGGGTCCACATTCTCAAGATTATTCTTTCTACACTTGATACCTCTTTTGTTTTCACCTCTTTTGTTCTCTCCCTCCCCCACTCACGTTACCTCAATGAACTTTCAAATCTTTTATATGGTGGAAAATAACAAAATTAATACAAACTAATTTAAACTATTTTGTACCTGCAAATGACTCTTGACATGCGCTAGGGTTAGATCTTTCACATTCATCAACTCAAGCACAGATTTTGGTGTTGCTCCTGTAAAATTACCACCTCAGTAAAACAGTTTTAAAGCTATATGTTTTTGTCCCTAAAATCTCTCATAGTTTTGGACTGATGAGGCTTAAAATGGCTCGAACTTGAGATTTCCCCGTTTTCAAAATGTTTCCCTTTTTTTTCCTCGAAACTCCAGTCGTTTCCGTGCTTCATTCATATGGTTTAAAACCAGGGATTTAGTGTTTATTAAAAAAATATTTAATGGTTATGTTTTTGTGAAAAGAAACAAGTAGTCTTACTTTCATGGCCTCCAAGTAACTGAACAGCATGAACAAAATGAGCATGGAGGAGAAGTCCATCTCATTCTAGGAGCCCCTAACACTCCTCTTAACTCCATTAATCTCGTCGTTCTCAATTTCTCTTAAGTCCTGGCCGTAGATTTGAGTGTGGTGGTGAGTGTAATGATAGTGAGGATGAGTTATAAGAATGATTATTATTAGAGGCATTAAAATGAGGCATATAATCAAACCCTAAGCACAACTATAGTGTTATTGTTAATCTCATGGTAGCTCATGTCACTGCCTGCCACTGCCAGACTCCGTGGTGGTGGCTCCGATCACTGGTGTACAAGCTGACCGGCTTTGTCACTTCCTTGTCATTTGGAGAGATAGAAGGTGGGCTAATTTGTAGGGAGAGATTCATGTTTGAAGGTGAGGATGAAGGGGAGAAGCTGAAAAAACAGTGATTATATCATGGTACCTTATGATTACTTATGGGTCTTTAAAAACAGGAAAAACAGCTTCATTCAAATACTTTTTAGAGAAAATGTTTATAGGTTGATGGAAATAAATTTGAAGAGGGAAAAGTTGCAGAATAATGCAGAGTGTAGTCGAGGAGAGAGAGAGAGAGAGAGAGAATAGGTGGAAAAGTGAGGGGATAAAGGGGGTGTTGTGTCTTGGGATGGAGGTTTGAAGGAAAAGTAGGAGGAAAAGGAAAGATGAGTGTATTTAAGGATGCAAGTATCAGAGAACTAAGTTAACAGTGAGAAAGAGAGAGACAGAGAGAGGGGTTTGCAGGGGGATATAATGGTGGGTAGGTTTTATAACAACAAGTATTTTGTTTTGAAATCTCTGCAGTGGGGGATGGGGTTGGATTTCGAGAATACAAAGGGGTACTGTTCTATGGAATATTTGACAATGAATTCAATTTTATTCAATGGAGTTATTACTATGCTACTAGCCTTCTACTACTTATCGCTTTCTCCCTTACTAGTTACCACCCCTCTCTACTCCCCCTTCACTTCTTCTCATGCTCTCTTGAGTGTGCTCACTTTAGTCCACCTTGTGCAAGTGTTTACTTGGGTAAAAAAAGCTTTTCTTCTCAAAAGTTAATGTTTTTCAATTTTTGTTTTGGTTTGTGAAGGGGTTTCGAAAGAATTTTACTTACAAAGGTATCTTACAAAACATATTCAGTTCAGTTTCGTTGTAGACAATATTTATATAATTATACTCTCACATTTTCCTATTCAGTTCGATTCATTTTATTTTCGGTTCGTTCATTTAGTTCATTTATCATGAAGAACACACATAATTTAAATATAATATAAGCCTTTTTGGGTAAGATAATTGCAAAGCAAGGTTGGGCAATTTAGTTATTCGGGTTATTATACGTTTATATATGTATAATAGTGTTAGTGTTACTTAATTCTACGAGTCACAATTATCTCTCAATACTGGCATACAGTATCAGGACCCATTTTTCTTCGTAAGCCTCTTTATGTATCCCCTCCATCAAGTTTTTAGATTCGTCAAATCCATGGCCAGTCACAAACTTCTTGTCCTATCAAGGTGCTTTATCGTCCGTCAATGTTACATCATTTGCCTTCTCATGGTTTGATGCTAACCAACGTCACCCCTAGATGATGGGTTTTAAATATATATCGCAAAAACATATATCGCAAAAACATATCTCATGTGCATAGTGTGTGTTGTTGTTAGTAGGCCTTACAAGTATGGGTCGAATCCCATGAAGAAGATTTTGATGGTTAATGCCCAACTAAAAGCTCCTTTCTTACGAAATCAGGATATTGTGGTTAGCTCTTATTAAATTAATAGGGCAGGGAAAACAGGGGATTTATCAAGTTTTTAAAAATTCTAGTGCATCAGTTAGGTCCACCATAGTTATATCAATCAAAGATTTAAATGACTAATAACCATAGGTCAATCGCGCAATTTGAACAATGTTAATCTATAGTCGGTCTTAACGCTCATAATTTAACATTCGCAGTATGATCACTCACATAACCATAATTAAAGAGTGATATGATTGTAACTCAAGATGAGGCAACAACCAAAAATCTAAAGCAAAGGTACTAGAAAATTCACTAAATTAAAAATTCACACACAATTACAGATATGTAATCTGAAACAGACGCTCCTCACGTTTAGTTTACTCTTAATCTCCTTTAAATCACTCCTGGAATTAAGTAGTTTAAACAATATATTAATAACCACTCCACAAAAATCTCTCTATAGGCGAATATAGTTGTGAAAACAAATAAACTCTTAAACGAAATTTTAACTAAAATAATATACTCTTTATTGATGAATAACGTGTCTATATATACCCAGTCCTAATGACACTCCAACATAATTAGAAAACCGAATCCTAGTCTAAAAACGCTTACAACTAATCCCTAGAATTAAGGAAAGATAAGGAATATAATCTAATAAGATAAGGTATAAATTTCGGTCCCTTATCTTTTTACACGCCTATTCTGAGGCTTATCTTTTGCTAATCTAATCTTATTTTTGAGGGATTACAACTCAAGTACTACTAGTACAAGCACTCCCTAATAACTGCAATATTTAACATACTTTCACCCTATGTATGAATAAAAATTAAAATACTGAATTAAGAATATTTAGAATTAAGGAAAAATAACTAAAGAATCTTAATGACTCAATGGGATTCAAATGGACGTTTGCTTCTTCATTCTTGGACTCTATCTCTTTTAACCCGCCTTAACATGGACGAAGGTTATTGAACATAAACTCGTAGCTCCCATGGCCTTGCTTTGAGCATAGCCCTTGCCAAAAATTGCAAAGGTGATAAATAGTGATCATATCGTGGAGTGCCTCTTCGCTCCTGCATCATTCTCGCCTTCTTTGAAAAAAATCGACCTCGAATGTGGCCAAATTGGAAAATAACTACGGACAAGAACAATAGACCCTAAACAATATGAATTAGGTACCCCTTCAAAAATAGATGGATCGTCAATAATATCCTCAAAAGGAATAAATTTATTTTCTCAACTCCAAATGTATGATTCATCCTAGTTACACGTTCCTCAGAGCCTGGTGTCGAAGCACTTAACATAAGTTTATCTTTGTTGAGACATAGGAATATCGACATCTTTTATTTCTTCAACGACTTCTTCCATAGTAGAGGTACATCTAGAGTAGGCTCGGAAAAATCGGAACACCGTTAATCTTAACTTTTTCAAACTGCTAGAGGTACATCTAGAGTAGACTCGGGAAAAGTAGGAAGTACATCAATCTTGACTTCTTCAACTAGTACTTCTGGAATCAAAGTTGACCTTTCAAGTTTCGCGAATTTCCTTAAGTCTCTTTTTCCTTTGTCTCCTTTCAAATTCTTTTCTTCTTTATTTGGGTCGTTTGAAATATATCAGATCTGTTAATTCTGCTTCAAAACTTTTCTTTCCATTTTTATAAGAAAAAGGATCATCAAGGGTATCTTGTATGAATTTGATATCATCTTCATGGTAGGAATGATCTTAATAATGTCAGTCCAATCTGCTTGTGATTTCGTTTCAAATAGAGCGCCAAAAAAAGCGCAAAGAATATCCAGAAAATTGACCTAACTTCAATTATAAACTACAGGTAAAATTTTGATGTTAAAAAACATCTCAAACTAGAATCACTCAAAAATTCGAAATGAAGACTCGCAGTTATTTCTCAAAGTCAGTCGCGCCAGATTTGGACCAATGTAACACGACTCACAAACACTATCTCAAGACATACCAAACGAACTCCAAATTTCACGAAAGTTTCGGATAGTAAACTAATTTGAAATAAACCATCTAATGCTTAAGATTCACCCAAAAATATGTTTTCTTACGGGAGATCGAGTCATTCAAAATTACCTCAAATTTTCGCAAACTGTCGAGTATTTACGTGTCGATGTTGGGCGTTGATGCAACTTTGTTTCTTGTCGGAATTAAATGAAATTTTGACACAATAGATGTTGTCTGGTGCGCCCACCAAATTTTATGCCAAAATGTGTCCTCTAGCTCAAATACCAACTAATAAGAGTGAAGCTCCAAGATGAAGCAACAACGGAATCCGAAAATTCACACACAAGTAACCAGATATTTAATCTAAATCAGACACTCCTGAAGGTTTTAGTTTACTCTTAATCTCGCTAAATCACTCCTGGAATTAAGTAGGTCCCATGTAAATTAATAATCACTCCTAAAAATCTCTCTATTGGGAGAATATAATTGTGAAAACAATTAAACTCTTAAATGAAATTTTAACTGAAATAATATACTCTTTTGATGAATAAACGCCTCTATATATACTACTCGATCCTAATGACACTCCTAACATAATAAGGAAACCGAATCCTAGTCCAAAACAGCTTAAAAGACTAAATAGAACATATTTGGTAGGGGTAATCTTTTGTGTATTACAACTCAACTACTACTAGTACAAAGGACTCCCTAATAACCGCAAAATACAACATATTTTCGGTCTATCTATTAACATAAATTAAAATGGTGAATTAAAGACTAAAAAGAATTAAGAAAAATTAACTAATAGTCTTAATGACTTAATAGGACTCAAATGGACGTTTGCTTCTTCATTCTTGGAGTCAATCTTCATCCCACCTTAATATGGACGAAAAGGTTATTGTTGAGCTTAAACTCGTAGTTCCCATGGCTTGCTTTGAAGAATTAGCTTTTCCAAAAAATGTGAAGGTCATAAATAGTGATATCTTGGAGTAGCTTCTTTGCTCTTGCATCAAAAGTGTATCCTCGGTCTCTAAAAGTAAGACTGATTAGTACAAACACTTATTACCAAATGCAATTTATGAAATTGCGGAATAACAAAATCACATATTATTGATGACACTATATTGCTCTAATTACAACCCAAATGACTAAATAACACTATATTTTCTAATTAAAACCTAACTAAAAGGGGAAAAGCGCTCACATTAGCCTCCCTGTCAACCTACTGGAGAACACCTCCCAATGAATTAATTTCACAGAGGTCATCATATGACGCCTGATTGATCGCACGCGTAACCGCCAGGTTGGGCCGCCTTCTCCCCAGTCGGGCGGACCTTACTTAGCCAATTCTTCAGATATGCTCAACATGTTTGCGCCCCGGTGGGGCGACTTCGTCTAGTTGACCGAGCGCCAATCCCAACAGCTCTTTTCTACGTCTTTCAACCAGAGACCAAAAATCTCCTCGGGAATTGTCCAATGACTCCATTAATTGGCAATGCTTCCAAAGACCAAATAAAGGCATCAGACACCTAATCTGCTAGAGTAGAGCTTAGAAACACAAACATGCCCAAACATATCAAATCTCACAATAATGAGCTCAAAGAGCTCAAAATAAATAAGTTAGAATAGTAAAGAGTAGGGCCTAAAAACCTATATAAGATAAATATATCAAACTCCCTAAGATAAACTCTTACTTGTCCTTAAGCAACAACATGCGCGAACTAACATATCATTGTCCCAACCATTCAGTCCAATCATCTTAGTTCAATAACAAATCAATATATATGTATAACAATCAAGCAAGCGACTTTCGCATCCCACAAAAACTAAGAAGGTACTAACATGGGAGACAACTCCTCTCGTTTTTGTGGCAGACATAAGATGTGTCCGATAGCTCACTCGACGGGCAATCCAAATATCTCTTCCCAACTCACAACTTTCATGTGTTCAGAAGGTCATATGGGACACTCAGCTAGTTCAGTCGACTCAAATGTAGAAAATAGTCTTTAGAATTGGAACAAAACTCACCTCAATCAAACTAATGCAATGCAACCAAAATCATGAGGACTTTCAAGGTTATAACTTGGCTAAGGCACAAAAAAAATTGGAGATGTGGTGGTAAAGCCGACTTAGAGCACGATATGCTTAATAAAAGCACGAAGTCAATCGACCTTTCAAAGGCCTCATTCATGATCTCAAAAACAACTAACTCGATTGTATCTTACTCGTACACCACATTTATACATTTTTCTTCTCTTCTCTTTTCATTCTCATTCTTTTTAACTATTTTTTTTTTTTCAATGAACTTTGGGGAACGATTTTCTTCTTTATCACTAAATCTTTTAATTTTGCAATTATGAGCTTTTACATCGCATTAGCTCTAATAACATAGATACAACCAACAAACTACAAACTGACCGAATCTCATCAAATTTAACCCAAGTCACTACTAATGCTCTCCCAAGCTCGACTTAGGACAAGATCATGTGGGGCTGGGGCTTGTAATGTAGGTTATAATCACGAAAGTCAGAAAATGGCTCGAAGGAAGGGCCAGTGGCAGTATAATACAATCTACGTGGCCTAGAGCTCAAACTATCAAAAGAACGTCTCATGATATCAGTGCGCATGCATGCCAGACCTCAAAGACTAACGAACCAATAGCAGTGAGAATACCATAACAAGGAACTATCCCGCGATAAGAGGAAAGACTGGACGAAAATAGGCATCCAGTGGCTCAAAACTCACATTCTAATAACTTGGTTTTTTTGGGTCCAACACAAATGTGATACAAGAATCATGCAAACAAGGGTCATAGTAGATTAAAAATTGGATACAGAGGCAATGAATCTTCATGGCAAACCATCATAAATCAAGAGGCAAGCAGTTCAGAAACATCAATGGGGCACGAGGAAACAATCTTACAGTTCATCATGCTCAAATTAGCTGATTTTTTCAATTTTTTGAAAGCAGTTTATCTATCCTGTGTGAGTAAATCTATAATCTACACTAGAAAGCAATAAAAGGAGAGAGGGAAATGAATTCTCACATAATTATATTCCAAGATGAACTCGGTAATGGCCTCCCGGGCAGCGAGAGAGGAATAGCCAACACAGCACGAGGCAGCTAATCGGAATCCTCCGAATCCTCATCGTCGTCATCCCCCTCTCGTCCCCTCCTTATCATCGTCGTCATCATCACCACCACCACCTGCAAGGCCAGCACTTGGGGGGTGGGGAGGAAGTGTAAACCAGAAGGGGTGGTCAGCAGATGCAGGCATCGTTCCCTGTGTTAATAATTAGCGTGTATACGGGGTGCGTGGCTAACCTCGCATCATGCTCAAGGGTGGTAACCCATGTGTCGAGAGAGGAGAGGAGGTCGTTTATGGAGGACTGACCGAGCTAGAGCGAACCCATCTATGAAATGATGGATCGCTAGCCAAACTCAAGGAGATTAATAACGCCAACATAGGGTCAATGGGAGTGGAAGAAGATTGAGGGAGCTTCTCCAGGCACCGGGAGGTTGGCGGTGGTAGACTTTAGTTGGTCTCTGCGATTAAACGAGGGGGTTTGTATAGGCTAACCCTCGTTGCCCCAACTAGGCAGTAGGTACGAGCCGACATCCGGGACTATGCAGGTCTAGGCTAGGTCTGAGGGTAAAATAGACTCCCGTCTACCAATAAGTTAGCGGTAACTGTTCGTTGACTAGAAGGTAATCTGTGAGGCCTTGTGCGGGTACTCGAGATCGGGTTAGGCTGGTCCGCAACAAGCAGTGTTTGCGTTCTCCATGACCCCATGTGGCTTAGTAGGGGTGAGAATTAGTCTGTCCTATTTACGAACAGTTAGAGCTCCGCTCGGTCAAATCTCGGCTCGTTGTGGCTCGGGTTGAGTTCGGCTTCGACTCGAGAGCTTAAGAAACCGGTGAGTTATCCTAAGATCGGCTCGAAAAGCTCGTGACAAGGCTCGATTATTCTTTTATATATTAAAATACTATATTATGTATGCATCTAAAAATATATTTCTTCTAGATAATACACAATAATTAAGTTAGTAGTTTTAGTGTTTAAAAAGTAAATTCATAAGAAAAATATTCATTAATAAATAATAAAGTAGACAATTAAACTAAGGGGAATAATAGGTCAAGCTTGTTTGTGAACAGCTTGACACTGACTTGGTCAACGGTTAGTCAAAAAACCGCTCGATAATGGCTCGGATTCGTGGTTTTTTGAGATCGGGTCGAGTTCAAATAAACTTAAACGAACATCAGGCCCAAGCTAAGTAGAGTTCGATCTTTTCGTTAGATAATAACCCCTAGTAGCAAGCAATGTGGGTGATCAGACCACCCGCTGACAATAGGACTGCCTTTAGCGTCGTCCTCAAAATTTGAAAATGTTTACAGACTCCTTCGGAAGTTGTTTCACAAAAGTGTGGGGGTTACACCATGAGTATTTATGAGTGGGGCCCATATAAGCCCCTCATGATTCCACCTCCCTAGATCTGCATGGAAACGGAGCTCAAGCGCCCGAAAAGGTCCATCCTAAGAACCTCTAAAAGGTATCTCATGGAAGGCTGGTGAACTAAGTCAACAGGCAAGTGTTGGATGATTGCAGTCCTCATGGCATGTGAGCATTTGCCATAAAATGGTGGTTGACACGCTCGTTAGCCATGCCAAATTACTAATCTAACTTAGCCTAATATAGGGTAAGTAGGGTTGAATCCACGAGGAAGCAAGGTTAATTAAGCAATGGTAGAATTTCCATTAAGCAACCTAAATCTATTTTTTGGGAGATTTTGAGATTAATACACTATCAAAGTTGACTTTAATCTAAGTAACATATATTGGTAACATTTTTTAAATGAAAAATATCTACCTTAAATTTGTAACACTTTTAGTAACATTTTAGGTAACATTGTAAATTAACTTGTTTAAATTTGTAACAACAGTAACAACTAATAAATAAGTAATATTTTAAGTAACACTTTAAATTAGCTATATTAATTATCTTAAAGTAACACTTGAATGTGTGCTCTTTATAGATAAGTGTTACTTATGTTGAAGTATTCTAGACAAAATACTTAGGTGAAAATTGACTTTCGATTTTGTTTCAAAAAACCAATAAGCGCTAAATATGTTTATGAAATTTTTGGCAGCAAGTCGCGGGCTATTGCTGTGAAGGTTTTGCTTTATAATTAGAATTTATAGGTTGACTTGACACTACTTGGATTGCTTTTTCCAATTTACGTATTGTGTCTGCATGGTATATATTGTTGTGAAGGTCTAGCTATATGGGCCTGTGGCTAATTAACTTTCTACTACCTTAAAAAAAATTGTTTAGGCCTAGAGGTTGTTATAAGAAGAGGGTTGGAACAACCTTTTTGATTGATTACTTAATGTTATAGCCAAGATTAAGTATTAATTTTACAAAGTTAAAATAAGTTGATAATATCAGCTCTATTATGTCCGAATAAGTTCACTAAAATTTAGATGAGAAAACCTTGCTGCCTAACATAGGAGACATGCAAGGAAGCCAAATGAGGTATCAGTACAAGTATTATGATCATTTTGAAACGTTTATATTTAGTAAATGTTAAGACGAAAGATTATATACATATATGCACAAGTGTTACTAGACAAAGTAAA